>CM055957.1:23978365-24058709 GCA_029490685.1 Schizonepeta tenuifolia
TACATTAGAATATAATCTTGTAAATATATCAATGTACAAACCCTATGGGATTTTGTTTGATGTAATAATTATGAGAGATGTAAAAATTAAGAGATATATTAATGTACAAACCCTCTCGGATTTTGTTGATGAGGTCTAACTCAATTAGATGGCTGAGGTATCACAAGTTTCTCTTTGTGAGAGGTCTTGAGTTCATTCCTGCTTGCATGCAGTATAGTATTTTCCACCTTATTTGGTGGTTTAGTTGTCCCACTCTTTTTCTTTTTTTATGTCATGAAACCTGCAATCTCTACCTTTGGTGTGCATTGTGCACTAGCCTGCAAGTGATTCTTCTTATATATAGTGTAGAGGTTTCACCAATATATATTGGTGCAGTGATTTAATTGATAATATTGTATACCTCATGTAATTCCCTCAAAAAGAATATCATATCAATTTAAATGTGTTATGGTTGCAATTCAATATCATAATGTAGTATAATGGTTCACGATTATTTTGCAAATCATATTCTATTATTCAAAATTTTATTTCATATTATATGTATTTTCAATCTTATATGTACTCCCATATCAAAATTTTTAGTACGAATTTTTACCTTTCAAATATATATATATATATATATATATATATATATATATATATATATAAATTAGATATAAAGTATATTTTCCCTATCAAATTTATTGTGTTGGTCAAATAAAATTGTTGCAAGCGTCATCTAGGGGTTGGATGGAGTTAATTGTTAAAATAGTACCGCTAATATTAATGTGTTTTCACAAAGATGACTATATGTTGCGAAATTTGATAATAAAAATTATAATTTTCATTTTTACACTTCTATTTTGGGCCCAAAACTAATTATTTGGAATTTTTGTGATCTATAACTTATTGCTAACGTGGTCGTGTCATGTCAACTTTTTGACAAACTTTTCCCCTTTTTTGTTATAATTGATTTTTTTTCTGGAGTATTTTTTTTTCTCTTTTTTGAGTGTAAAGTTTTGTTTTACTCCCTCAACATAAAAAAGTACTTGAAAAGTCGTTTATTAGAATATTATTATTATTTCTTAATCGTATTCGAAATCACTTATTTATAATTTTTATTCAAATTCAGAACGTGTGTTGCGATCTAATCAGACAATGTAATAGTATAACAGATAAGTAAACCAAACCTGCACTCGTTAGTGAATGAATTATTTGTGAAGAATTATTGTGCATTGCTGCTTCTCCAACAATTAAGGTCAATTTCGAGCTATTATTAATATAACTACTTTGCTTTTAATTTATTCAACAAGAGACCTATCCCATCCCAGCATGCACCATCAACCAAACCAAAAAAAAAGACCTAAATTAGTTTGCCAACAGTCACAAGAGATAAGGTTTAATCGAAGTAACATCACGTAAAATATTAATACCTTAGACGGTGCCAAAGAAAACGTCTTGTTGCACGAAGCAACGTCTCCGGAGAAGGCATCTACTCCCATCTTTACGCTTTGATAATCGCGTGATTTGAGTTTGGCATCGGCTGCAGCGAGGGAGCTGACTGCAGCGCTGAGGTAGTAAGGCTGTAAACTTCCTTTACTTGTGCGTCGTTGGTTTTGGGGAGAAGGATTATTAGAATTCATGAAAGCAGTTCTCTTCCTTTGTTTAGATAGTTAGAAAGTAGTGCTTCACTTCTTTATTTTCTTTTAGGTTTTTGTGTTGATGTGTCCCATGCACATCTATATCTATCTATACCTATATAAAAAATGTCTTATTGAAAAAATTTTATTACCTATACTGTCCCTATTAATATATATATATAGGAAGAGGATCATGTGAGAATGCTTTTTTATGTGAGAAATGAGAATAAATCTTGGCCCTTGATCTTTGTTGATCAATATGGTGCAGATAAAACGATGCATTATATTGTTGTAATTTATGCATTACAATGTTAATGCATTAACTTATTGTAGTTTATGCATTAGAATGAGCATACATTACATTTATGCAATATATGCATTACTGATGTGATAAAAATGCATTAAAATATATCATTCTCACATTCTCATATAAGATCTATTCTCATCGGATCTCTACCCCATAATATATATATATTATCATCATTATATTATAGTATTATAATAGTATATAACTTGTATATATAAAGATTATGATAGTGTATTAGATATATATATCAAGATAATTCATATTATTATTGATAACATATCCTTACAGGTACATCTAAATAAGTTGTATTTTATTTTGAAATTTACAAATTTATTAATTATTATAATTCTTATCCTAGATAACTATCATCATTTACTATACAATTTACTCAGCTATTTTAATACCGCAGTAAAGATTGAAAATGAAAACACTTTCGAATTCTAATTCTAATATAACTAACTATGCACGTGGACTTCTCTTCTATTGTCTGTGATTGGGCTCGGTAGTTTTTTACAACAATTTATATAAGAATTGAAAGAAAGTATTTAATTTATTATAAATCAAAATTTACTGATGAAAACAGTTCCAAAACAAAAATTACCTTATTAAATACTAATGACCTATCGTGCTTGATACAATCCTGCATTGAAGCTTATTCATCTTTGATACAAATATTATTTTTATAAGCCATGCATATGTGATTCTTCCTTCTCACTTGTGCAACTCAAGCCGCCTTCAATCTCATAGAGATTCCACCTAAAATCGGGGTCGGTCCTGTGTTTGACAATGCCCTAGGCGAAAGAAAAAAATGGGCCCTTATATACATATTTGATAAAGTCTTAAAAGTTGAATTTAAAATAATTTTTACCATTTATTAAAAATTACAATCAAAGTTTCTTCCAAAAAACAATATCATCAAGTCAAACCCATAAAAAATTTGAGAAAGAAAAGAAGAAAAGCGAAATACCTATCCAACATCTCGCAAAATTGTGTGAGAATTCTAAATTCTTCACCTTCACGTACACCTCACCTCCTCAATCCTCCCTCGCCGCTGACTCTCCCTGACTCTCTCTCTCAGACTCTCCAAGTCCTGCCTATTCTTTTTCTTATTTTTTTTATGTATTATAAAAAATATATATATTTGGGCCCCCAAAATTTCCGGCCCTGGGAACATTGAGCGGGCTCACTGACTCTCTCTCTCTCTCTCACTCTCCAAGTCCTATCTATTCCATTATGCAGCTATACAATACCTGTATGTTTCCATCGTTTTTCTTACCTGTACGTCTTCAAGGTATAATTTGTTCACATTAACTTCTTATCCCGTATAAACATATATCCACTTATATATTTATCTTTGCGTGTCTCCATTGTAGACTATCGGTTCCGCTCCCCTACCCACCGTGAGCACCATTAACGTGTCCACCGTTGATATGTCAATGCCACGTGGGTAGTGAGTCAACCTTATAATAAATATTAATATTTTAAATTACTAATAATTAACTACTCAATTATGAAACAATATTTATTAATAATATAAATAAATTAATAAAGTAGTACTCAATCTAATTAATTTTTTAAATCAAATCATCCGATGATACGATCCTCGCCGGAGTTGCAGACACCGACATGAATAGCTTACACCCAAGACTAAATCTGAACCGAATTAGATAAGATGGAATGTTCCAAAACCTGTGAATCAGTTTCTCGAAGTGAATTAGGCGTACGGCTGTTTCCTAAACTCAAAGATAAGACGACACGGAAACTCGGGGACGATTGAATACACACAAACGATGGATGGTTTGACTCGCCGATACGTCGATATGAACATCACAGTGGCATTGCTGCCAATCCGCTAGTTCCGGTGAACAAACTGAAAGAGATAAACTCACAAAATATTATTCATCAAAATCGTTATTTAATACATGCCCTACAAGACCTATTTATAGGGGTGGATACAATAAAGTCCTATTCTAATAAGGAAAAACAATTCCATAAATAAAAAGAAAACATAATCATAATCTAGTAAGGAAACAATTCCTAAACTAATAAGGAAACAAATTCTAAACTAATAAGGAAACACATCCTTAACCTAATAAAATATAAAACTACCAATATAACTAAAATAAAGCCTTATTGTTTGCCTACAACCGAAAATTAAATAAAATAAATAAAATCTTCAAATCTTCAATCTTGGATTGCATCATTCCCTTCCTCTTGAAAGAGATTTGTCCTCAAATCAAAAGCTTCAAGCCTGCATCAAAGAACAATATTTTTTTTTTCTTTTTCTTTTCTCTTTCTTTCTTTTTTCTTTTTTTTTCTAAGACAAAAACAAGTAAAGATAGAGGTTCGGATCAGACTCTGATACCAAATGTATACTATTCACATCAGCGTCTGCAACTCTGGCGAGGATCGTATCAATCCCTATTTGCTGCAAGTGATCACAAGTCATCATTCTTCCCATCAGCGCCATCCATGTGATAAAAATACACTTTGGAGGAGCTATGTTATTACATAGCATTCGAGTCCATGGCACTCTCACTATTTCACCTTGCATTTCCTTATATGATCTTCGAGTAGAGAGTACTTCCTTGTTTGTAGTATTTTTCTTCACTACCCATGATGCTTGTTGAGAAATTCTCATGGTAGTGATATCTGCTCCCTTGATATAGACACCATGCACCCACTCCACCCAAACTTTATCTTGGTTTTTGTGATAAAGACCATAACAGTTTACAAATTGTGGTTCTATTCCAAATTTTCATGTATATCAAATTCCACCCTCCTACACTCCTAGGTTGGCACAAATATTCCCATGCTATCGAAGCTTTCGTTGTTATTCCTGCATTCCCAGTCCAGAGAAAAGATCTGCAAGCTTGCTGGATTAGTGTAATCACTTTTTGAGGTAGCATGAAAACTTGACACTAATAGACTTGCATACTAAACAGAACAACTTTCACTAGGTGAATTCTTCCTGCATATGACACCAATTTGGAAGTCCAAGTCTCTATTCTATCCAATATTTTCTTGATCAAGGGTTGGCATTGAAGGATAGAGAGTTTCTTAGAAGACAAAGGCACTCCTAAGTATTTGAAAGGGAAGATCTCCTTTTCACCAATCCAAATTCAGCCAAAATGAGCTCATGTTCTCTTATGTTCACCCCCAAAGTAAATACAGCTCTTTGTAGGATTGGCATTGAGTCCAGAAACTTTTGAAAATTTGGTACATGATTGCATGGAGTTCCTAACAAATATCACATCCCCTTTAGTGAACATCAAGAGATCATCAGCAAAACACACATGTGTGAGTCCATACCTTCTACATTTTGGATGAAAATTGAAATCTCCTTGTTGGGAAATTTATTAAAGTTTTGATTGATTCCAAAACCAACTGACCCCAATCGAGTAGATGTTGTCAGATCCTAATGTTAGCAGTTAGGCTCGCTGTTTGAGCATTGTTAAGATTTTATCTTTACAGGACTCCAGCTGAAGACGGCAACAAGGCTTCACTCGGATAGAACATCAGTTGTGAGGAAGACAACTGAGCATTCATCAGATGAGCATTCAAGTGGCAAGATGCAAAAGTCAACCAAGTATTCAAAGGAAGAAGTTGTAAGAGAACATCAGATGGAAGAAAGTCATCTGAGCGTTCAAACCCAACTGATCAGACACAACAAGGACAACTGAGCGTTCAAGATAGAACATCAGTTGTAGACTCAATCAGTTAGAACAACAACTTGAAGTTCAAAGTCAGCTGAGAGTTCACATGTTCTTACTCAGACAAAAGCATTCAGATAGAACATCAGCTGAAGACCAATCAGATGAAGATCAGACGACTCAACCAACCATCAAATGTTAGAGGTCAACGATTAAGATTTGAATTTCAAACAAGGAAGTCACGTGAAGGTTTGAATCTCTGTCATTACCTCATTTGGCCCAACACAAGGCTATCTCAGATGGAAAGCAGAAGCATGCAGTTGCCAAATTCGGAAAGTCTGCAGAGATGAGAGACAAGCCATCGCTTTCAAAGAACAGAGATCAACAGCTCTTCCAACGGCTAGTTGATTCTCTCCGCCTATAAATAGAGGCCTTCATTCATTCACCAAGACCACGGGAATACGAGACAGACAAGTGAGAAGAGATATTCAAGCGAAAGAACAACTTCATTCTGCACTCAATCAAAACCTCCAAGAACATCATTAGTTGAGAGTTCTAGAGAGTTAGATTTTGTCCTTGTAGTTTTTGATCCAACCTTGAGAACATCACTTGTTGAGAGTTCGTAGAGTGTTAGATCTTAGCTCACTTCTTGTTCGAGCTATTTAGTTGGAACCCCACCTTTTCTTTCACCTGAAAAGGTTCTTAGGACCCTACTCTTCCCATAACTGAGTAGATAGGTTGATTAGTACCCGAAAACTAATCTGTAAGGTTGATAAGTACCCGTAAACTTATCTCAACGGTTGCAAAGCCCGCGTGAGTTTTGTGGTTTGTCCAGAAGAACTTGGACTGAGTTGTGTGGACTCACAACTCCCCGTGGACGTAGGAGTTCTCTTCGAACCACGTTAAATCTTGTGTGTTGTGTTTATTTTTAGTTATCTTATTACATATTCAACTGACTAACTAACCTGCATACAAACTGCATTCTTTCATACCAACTGTCTTGGTTATTGACCAACCGTGCACTTTAGCGTGAGTTAATTTTATACGAGTTAATTTCCACCACATTCCGCACAGCACTTCACTTCCAACCGAGTGTTTCTTACTCGGTTGTGATTCCAACTGAGTTGCTTACTCGGTTGTGTTATTTTTAGGGGGTTGTTTTAAAAAGTTTTATCTGGTGTATTCCCCCCCCCCCCCCTTCCATACACCAGAACTCGTATCGGGACCATCAAGTGGTATCAGAGCAGTGGTTCAAAAGACTACTGACTCTGTTTCACAAGGTGTGAATTCGAGGTGTTTTCTTCAGTGGTCAACTGAACAGATCTTTTTATCACGCTAGTGCATATTTGCTTGCATATTTCTTCTGTTGTAGTGTGCAGATGGATGTCAAGGACAAGATCGTGGTCATGTTCTCGGTTGTGAAACTATACATCCTGGAGAACTCGGATGAAGAAGATCTTACTGTCAAAGCATCATCGGATGCAACAAGTACTCACATCCAGACCGATCATCATCAGAGAGAGAATCACTCGCACTCCTACAAATCCCAACGATAGGGATGCAACTGTGGAGTTAGTGGAGAAGAAGCCAGAAGACTTCACTCCAGAAGAAGCCAAAGTGAGCCAGCTGGACATCTAGGCTCAGAGCACGATCATGTCCACAGTTGGACAAGATTATCTGCCTTGGATAGAGGAGTGTGAAACCACCAAAGAGATGTGGGATATCTTGGCATCGCTGAGTGAAGGAAGCGACGAGACAAAGGAGAACAAGTTCTTAGATGCCTGCAAGATTTTGATAACTTTTGCCTGAGAACTGATGAAGCCATTGATCAGTTAGAGTTCCGGTTCATGGACATCATCAGAAGGATCCAGTCCATCCCAAGAGGAAAATATACTTTGAGAGAAATCAACCTCAAAGTATTACAAGCTCTACCAGCTGAGTGGGATACCTTCACCAACATCCATGAGAGCCGAGCTGACCTTGGTGTGATGGGAACTGAAAGATTGTTCTCAATTCTGAAGGGAAATGAGTACAAGGTGAACCGACGAAGGTCAACTCAGTCCTCGGTTCAGATGAGTCGACATGAGGATGTTGGTTCAGCCACCAAGTCAGTAGCGCTCCGAGCTGACTATTCAAAGCTGCGAACATCAAGGCCAACAAGATCAGCGGACACGGCTACTAAGGAGCCAAGCAGAGAAGAGCTACAACAGAACATAGCCGCCCTGTCAAAGAAGCTAGCTGACATGGACACTCGGTTCGGAAAATACAAGGGGTTCTACAAATCTAACCGAACTCGAGATAACTCAAAGCCTGTGACCAACGATTGCTTTGAATGTGGCAAGGAAGGACATTTCAAAGCAGATTGTCCAGACCTCTCGAAGAAAGAGAGAGAAGCGTTGAGGGCCAAGCAAGCTGGAAAGAACAAGGCCATGGTTGCAGAAGAAGCAGCTGATGACATGGACATCTTCACTGACACTGAAGATGAGGATGAACTGACTTCCACCAACAACGCTATCAGTCAGGATCAATGCCTCATGGCACTTGGAACCGACCAAGATGATACTGAGGTACACTCCAGTCCTGCTAATTTGAATTCTTCCAATATTTCTAACATGCAGGAAACACTGGATAAAGAGTTGGAACCCTCCTGGAGTGACTTTCAAGAACTCAGTGAGGAACTACATCAGCAATCGGTTGAGTTTAAGAGTCTTCAAGAATAGTTCTCCAAACTTGAAGAATCCTTAACCGAAAAGGACGATCTGATCAAGAGTCAAACTGAAGAGATGGATAATCTCAAAAGTCAACTGAATGCGGTCAACCGAACTAATGCTCCAACTGATGAGGAGTTGACAAAGCAGATCAAGGAGCAGCAAGATCAGTTGATAAAGCAAGAGACTTAGATCGACCAGCTGATAAAGAAGTCAGACGGATAAACCGAGCATATAGCTGTCCTCTTCAAGAAGTTGCAAACTGAGAAGGATAACTTAATTAAGCTATATCAGTCATCCAAGATCATCGAGAATCTCATCAATTACAGCCGATAGATAGATGACGTGTCAGGACTCGGTTATGACGTGATCAAGGATACTGGAATCCCTCCAGCGACCTTCATCAAAGCTGTGGAAGTCAAGGTTGTCGAACCTAACACAGTTGAACCTGAATCTCCCCAAAGTAATCCAACCTCCACTTCTCAGCAAGCTCAACCGACCAAGGGAACCACAACTGAGAAGGGAAAAGGAGCAGTAGATGGAGGACAGAACGTTCCATCAGTTGGGACATCAACCAAGAGGGAATGTTCCAAAAGTCAGAAGAGGAATCAGAGGCGTCGGAGACACAATCGCAACCGAACTCAGAACCAGAACCGACCTCTGAATCAACCTCAGAGCCAACATCAGAAAGAATGGAACCGACCGCAGAACCAACAAGGATCCAATCATCTGAATCAACAGCGGTTCCATCATCAGTTCAACCAAAGGTTCCAACCGATGCAACCAATAAGGAACAGGTCGAACAACTGGAGATATTCATGCCACAACATGAACCACCAACAGGGCATGAACAGCTATAGACAACATTCAGGGAGTTGGAATCAGAATCAGCCACAAAGATTCCAACAAGGCGTCCGACCTCACAGGCAAATTCAACAGGATAAGAATCACCATCAAAACAGGGGGAAAGCCTCTCCTCCGAAAGCTCACAATGGGAGAAATCCAACTCCTCCCAGGAAACAGAACATCACTACTAACAACAAGCCTAAGGATAACCGAGGTGTTGTTATAGTTGATGATGAATGAAAAGTGATCTGGAATGATAAATCTATCCGAGTATACAGGGAAAAACGACCCACAGTTCAAGGGGGAACTGGTTCTAACCCTCCAGGACCCAACTAAAATTGGGGACCTAAGTGAGTTTCTCTGTGCAGGAACAGGAGAAACAGCTGAGGAAGAATAAAGCTTCACGAACAATGTGGATGATGGATAGTGGATGTTCGAAACACATGACAAATCTGAAGAATTTGCTTGGGAGTTTCGTGGAGAAAGAAGGACCATCAGTTACCTTTGGTGACAACTCAAAAGGTCACACCAGAGGTTACGGTACCCTTGAAACCAATCATGTTTCGATTTCTAATGTTTCTTATGCTGATGGATTGAAGCATAACTTGCTCTCCATCAGCCAATTCTGTGATAATGGTTTCTCTGTCAAGTTTGATGCACAGGGTTGCAGGGTTAAAAATGTCGGATCAAAGCACGTCATATTGTTGGGAAATCGACCGCCAACCGGGAATGTCTACTATGCTGACTGGAACAGTAGTCCTCATGACACCTGCCTGTTATCAAAGAGCAGTTCAGATGTGAGCTGGTTGTGGCATAAAAGGCTCAACCATCTGAACTTCAAGACTATGAACCGACTTGCCAGACAAGAACATGCAAAAGGCATACCAAACCGAGTGTTTTCAACAACACATATCTGCAGTGCATGCCAGTTGGGAAAGCTCGCTAGATCCTCCTTCCGGTTGAAGACAACTCCCTCAACCGACCGAGTGTTACAGCTGATCTACATGGATCTCTTCGGGCCAGTTACACCAAAGAGCATGAATGGCAACGAGTATACCCCTGTTGTGACTGATAATTTCTCCAGATACACGTGGACCATTTTCATACGACACAAGAGTGAAACCCGAGATGAGCTACCTAAGTTGATGGATCGGATATCAAACCAACAAGAGATGAAAATCATTTCCATCCGATCAGATCGTGGAACCGAGTTCCTAAATGAAACCATCATCGAGTACTGCGAGAAGCATGGAATAACTCATCAAACATCAGCTGCGCGTACTCCGCAACAGAATGGAGTAGCTGAGAGAAGAAACCGAACACTGAAAGATGCAGCTACATCCATGTTGACAAGCTCAGCTCTGCCAAAGAGATTTTGGGCTGAGGTCATCAACACAGCATGCTACACCCAGAACCGGTCTCTTCTAACCAAGCGGTTGGGAAAGACACCATACGAGCTATGGAGACGCAGGAAGCTTGATGTTTCATATTTTCACGTTTTTGGTTCTAAATGTTATATTCACAACAATGGGAAGAATCAGTTGAAAACTTTTGATGCCAAGGCTTCGAAAGGCATATTTCTCAGATATGTCGCTCGAATCAAGGCTTATAGAGTTTTCAACAATAGCTCTCGTGTTGTGGAGATAACACCTCATGTTAGTTTTGATGAATCTACTTTTGAGTGCAGGGAACAAGTTAAAGGACGACAAGCTGATCCACAGTTCCACCTGTTCTCACCAGATCGCAAGCACTAAGGGAAAAGAATTTAGCTGAATCATTGGTATGGGCAACTGAGGATGATGATCCATACTCCTCTGAAGATGAATGTGAAGACCCCAGCTCATCTCAAGGGGGAACTCCCGCTGATGCCTCTCCAACAGCATCAGCATCCAAAGCCCAACCGAGCCCGGTTCAAAATGTTATCAATGTTGAGGATCCAGACTCAACAACTGATAAATCACCAGCTCAGAAGAGTCCAGCATCTCCCACAGCTCAGATCACGGAACAGCCACAGTTGGAAGAAGAAGGAAGACGCAACAGAAGATGGTATGAAGATCATTCCACTGACAACATCATCGGAGATCCAACCGAAGGTGTACGTACAAGGAGCAGAGTTGCAATTCCAGATTCAACTGAGGAAGATTCCAACACTTATGCCCAATATGCTGAGGAGTTGGCAGTTCTTGAGGAGTTCAAGCAAGCTGGAGATGTTGCCATGATTTCTTGCTTCGTAGCTGATGTACCAGAACCAAAGAATGTTGTGGAAGCTCTCAACTGTGTGCACTGGACAACATCCATGCAAGAAGAACTGAATGAATTTCTACGCAACTGTGTATGAGAGTTGGTAGAAAGACCAAATGGTGTCAAAGTCATTGGATTAAAATGGATTTTCAAGAACAAGAGAGACGCCATTGGATTCATCGTGAGGAATAAGGCAAGGTTGGTAGCTCAGGGATATTGCCAATAAGAAGGAATTGATTTCGAGGACTCCTTTGCGCCGGTTGCAAGGCTGGAAGCCATCCGAATCTTTCTAGCCTATGCTGCATTTCACAAATTCAAGGTCTATCAGATGGATGTGAAGTGTGCCTTCCTCAACGGTGATATCAAGGAAGATGTATATGTTGAACAGCCTCCTGGTTTTGAAACTGGAGATGGAAGAGTGTACAAGTTGAAGAAAGCAATCTATGGACTAAAACAAGCACCCAGGGCTTGGTATGACACTCTTTGTGGTTTTCTTCTGAACTCGGGGTTCAAACGAGGGTCAGTTGACAAAACCCTGTTCACCATCAAAGTTGGAGAAGATATACTTGTTGTGCAAATCTACGTCGACGACATCATATTAGGTTCTAAGTCGGAGGAACTGTGTGAAAAATTCTCAAATCTCATAAAGAAGAAGTTCGAGATGTCAATGATGGGCTAGATGAATTATTTTCTTGGACTACAAGTAAAGCAGTCACCAAAAGGGATTTTCATCAATCAGTCCAAGTATACAAAGGAGCTCATCACCAAGTTCGGATTACAGACAAGTAAGACCACAAGGATCCCGATGAATACTAACTGGAAGATTGAACCTGGAACTGAGGGAAAGCTCGTGGATGCCAGTAAATATAGAGGGATCATCGGTTCTTTGCTTTATCTAACCGCCAGTCAGCCAGACATATCTTACGCGGCTGGAGTGTGTGCTCGGTTCCAAGTTCAACCGAGGGAAGCTCACATGTTGGCAGCAAAGAACATCATCAAGTATCTGAAGGGAACTGTAAATGTTGGGTTATGGTATCCAACCGACGACAACATCCAACTGACCGGATACTCAGATGCAGATCTAGCCGGAGACCGGTTGGACAGGAAGTCCACATCTGGACACTGTCAGTTCATGGGAAGCAAGCTAGTTTCGTGGTTCTCCAAGAAACAAGCATGTGTTGCCACTTCTACAACCGAGTCAGAGTATATGGCTGCTGGTAGCTGCTGCATGCAAGTGTTGTGGCTCAAGCAACAGCTGAGAGACTATGAAGTTGCAACTGGACAGGTTCCCATTCATTGTGATAGCTCTAGTGCCATTACTATCTCTTTGAATCCCGTTCACCACTCTCGGACAAAGCACATTGACATCCGACATCATTTCATCCGAGACCATATTGAGAAGAAGGACGTATCCATGGAGAATATTCCAACTGAGATTCAGAGAGCAGATATCTTCACCAAACCTCTAGCCGAAGCTCGGTTCAAGATGTTATGTGATCTACTTGGATTGTTGGATCCATCAGATGAGGAACCAGCTGAGGTGAAGAGATAGATATCCATCTGAGGGGGAAGCTCAGATGAAGGGGGAATCTTGGATGCGGATCGCCAACTGAAGACATCAGACATCAGCTGAACAGACGAACTCGAGTCAGCTGGTGTTATGCTGCAACATTGGATCAGACGTCAGCTGAACAGACGAACTCGAGTCAGCTGATGGTATGCCGCAACATTGGAACACAGCTGATTCCGACATCAGCTGACAGGGGAACACAGCTGATTCCTACATCAGCTGGCACGTAACATTTATGGCTGAAGGTGTTATGTTCTTAAATGAGAATATTTGTAATAAATTCAAACATTCCTGAGCAAGTCAGTTACATTAAAATAGCCATCATGTCGCATTAAATGTAAAGTACGGCCAAACATCAATAGCCTACTTTATAGTGCGACTGGGCTGACATGAAAAGCTGTACACCTTCTCACGCGCTGGTTGGAACTCGGTTCATGACGTCAAGTCAAAGATAGTCAACAGTCGCGTGATCTCAGCCGTTGATGGATTCGCGCCATTTAACCCCAACCGTCGATCTCAATCGAGTCAAAAACATATAAATAGCGGAAAATCAGGAAGTGATCTCTTACCTTCCTCATTCGTGTTTATCTACAGTTACTATTCATCATCTTCTCGGATTTTGTCTAACCGTTTTCTGTAAAGATTTTCCTTCCCTCTTATATATACCTTCGCAGTGATACTTAATGGCACCCAAAAGCAAGAAAATGGCTTCTTCCGGACCCTCTCTTGTCCCCATCTCGTATGAAGAATCGTTCGACCTGCTCGTTTCGAAGATTCACTTCGAGCAGATTCTTTCCGATGACGAATTGGAGTCACCGGTGTTGGCTCCCCTTGCAAATACTCTCAGGGAGAACGGGCTCCTGGAATGGGCGAAGCTCTACCCCACCCACCTGCTCAGGCGGCAGGTCGGTGAATTTTATGTGAATCTGCAGTCGTCCATCGACAGCAGAGAAGGAGTTACAACGGAGGTCTCATGTCGGCAACGCGACGTTTTGGCCAGAACTATTTGCCGCGTGTCTTTCCCCATCGCAGTTTCCGACGTCCTTCGCCACGTCATTCCAGTAAACCACACCGCCACGGACTTCATTGAAAACATAACCGACAAGCAAGCTGATGAGTTTTCTGGAAAATGCTCTGATCACGCCAGAGAGATTGAAGAGCAATATGCAAAGGACGAAATTGAAGCCAGAACATCGACTCATGTTTGATGTTGTGTCAAAAGTCGTGTTCGGCTACAGCGGAGCATTCGACGACATCAGCCGACCAAAGCTGAACCAGTTGATGGCATTGGAGCACAAACACGATATCAACTAGTTCCAATATTTTCTGAACCAGCTGATCCTGGAGAAGCAAAAGATCTCCGAGACCACAACCGACTCAAGGGAGAGACTGTTGAGTGTCAAGGGGACGCTCAACTTCGGTTGCAAGATCTCAGCTCTGATCTTGATCGCAACCGAAGGTCGGAATATGGTCTGGGAGGATTGCGAAGAAACCCCAGTGAAGAGGTTGATGTTGTTCCCAACAGCGAAGAAGGCGCAGGAGGTGATTAGGAGTGTATATACTCCTAAGGAGAAGAAAGATGCTGCGAAGACTACTGAACCCACAGGTGAGGAGGTACCAGCTGTCAGTCGCCCCACAAAATCCAAAGCTGCACGCCGACGCAGGGCTGAGTCGGAGAAAGAGAAGGAGGCTGAACCTGCCCAGAAGAAGCTGAGGGTAAGGTTCAAGAAGACGGTTGTAGAGACAGTTGAAGAGCCAGCTGAGGTGCCGGCTGAGGAGCATGCCGAGGAGCCAGCTGAAGAGCTAGCTGAGGAACCAGCTGTTGATGCACCAGCTGAGGAGGAGGCACCAGTTGAGAAGGCACCAGCTGAGGAGCCATCCGAGTCGAGCTACTCAGCTGAGGCAGCTGCCTTCAAGATCGTCCCTCGAGCTGCTGGAACCGATGAGGTGGAAGGGATGGAGACGGACGTGACATCGGATGCTTCTTCCTCCTCTGAAGACATTGAAGACGTTCCAACCTCCCCCACGGCAGGAGTTGATGCCGTACTGCCTCAAGAGCCTCTTGCTCTCTCAACCGAACCACAGTCAAATGTTCCGAGCTCATTGCTCGATGCCAACATTGTGACCGCTTCTTCGGCCAATGTTGAGGAACCGATTGAAACCCCCCTCCCCACAGAATCTGATATTTCGAGCCTCCAACTCGATGCCAATGTTGAGACCACTTCTTTGGCCAACATTGATGAAACATTTGAACCATTGCCATATGATCTATCTCCCTCCACAATAGACGACGAAGCTGACCGTCAGGCAATTGCGTTGGAGCATGAAGGCAAGGTGGCCTACTGCTTCCAAAAGCTAATCAGGATGTTCCCAGAAGCTCGCGACATGCCAATCTTCGCAACTCTTGGAACCGAGCTGTTGTACCAGTTCAACCTGATCTTCAGTCACTGGTACGTGAAGGAAGATACAATCAGGGTACACAGCTGGGACAGGCTAAAGGCGGACGAGTCTCGCATCCGAGACTACTTCAACTATACCAACCTGGAAGTCGCCTACAACAACAAGGTGGCTCTGCTGACGCGTCGTATGGACCAAAGCAAGGCAGAAGGGACTAATACAAGGGAAGCAGCTGGACGAGATTGCGTCGAATTCCTCGATAACATGCTGATCAAGTCAGCTGACTTTCTAAATAATTTGGACACAGCCGCCGCCGCAGCAAGGATGAAGAAGAAAAGCTGCAATTGTACCTGGCCAACCGACAAGCCATGGTCACAGTTGAGCCACCAGTCATGATTGAACAAGCCTCTCCAGCTGATCAGCCAGTTCCCTCTTCTGAAGAAATCTGTGAGCTGATAGCTGAGAGGGTGAACCAGCTGAGGACAGAATTGCTTGCCAACTTCCAGCAACACAAAGACGATCAGCTGAGGATGTTGGAAGCGCAAGAAGAGAAGAACAAGCAGCTGGTGGAGGAGAATGCCTCACTAAATATAAAGCTGGATGAATTCTCCTCCTCTACCAGCCAAGACATTTCGGATTTGAAGAAAACTGTTCTGGGGATGAAGTCTGAGCTGAACATTTTCCAATCCTTGTCTGACTCCAACCTTGCTAAATCCCAACAGACACAGGATGAAGAATGGGAGTCCCGGTTCGAGTCAAGATGGGCTGAGTTCGTCGCTTTCCAGACTGAGGTAACTGAAACACTTGCTGGATTGAGGAAAGCCGAACAACAACGCCATGACTCCGCACTGGCAAAGAAGGTGGAAATCGAGTTCGCGGTCGATGAACTCTTCAACCGCATTCAACAAACCGAACAACAGCTCACCTCTCTAGATGGTTCAGTAGCAAGCCTTGTTGCTGATGCCAAAAAGGGGGAAGATAAAGAGGCGGATGTTGAGATGTAGGAAGAAGAAGAAACCCAAGCCGAGGAAGCAATGCCAGCTGCAGCAAAATCTCAGCTGAGGAAGAAGACGAAGAAGTCCGCTCCCAAGTCAACCGAAGTCGGTGGAGCTGAAATGACAAAAGACTTGGAGCTGGCGGAGAAGTTTGGAGTTTCTTACAACTCCATAGCCGAGATCGCAGCCGAGCTTGATTCGGAACTCGACGGTATCACAACCGAAGAGTGTATTGCAGCTGTCAAGGCTATGGATGTTGAGGAGAAAGATTACATGAATCCGAGCTGGATCAGGAAGTTCGCTGCCAGCCAAGCTCGAAGGGTCAACCAGTTTGAGGAGGAGCTGGACAAGATAACCAAGAACTTGGACAGAAACATTGCCTCCCGCAGCCGTCACCGAATCGATAAACATCAAGTTAAGGCTGAAGCACGGCTAAGACAGCAGAGGTTGCCAGGAAAGACTAAGCTCCAAAGTCGGTTCAGGCATGTCGACAAATGGATGCCAGCTGAGTGGAACGAGGAATGGGAGCTTTTCAAGCAGGAGTTCGTAAATGACTTCTACTACAGGAAGGTTTACACAACCGACAATCCGAGGAAAGCGTTTAAGGAAGCATTGACCGAACTGCACACTGGGGACCCAGGCATGTTCAGCCAGTTTAGGCGTGCTATGATTGAAGCAAAACTGGACTTGAACACAGTTCCGGTCCCTAAGAGGGTCACTTATCAGCCTCCCTTCCTCCCAGACTCTAGCACCCCCAACAGAACAAAGATTGCAGCCGAGGCGAGGCAAGTATGCAAAGAGCATGGGGTGGACATCTCAAAGGAGTCAGCTGAAAAGAGAGAGATTTTTGTTAGAATATTTAGCAAGTATGGGCTTCAATATTAGCTCAGTTAGTTTTTGAGCAACTGATGTAACTTTTGTCTTTTTGTGCTTACTTTTGTAATCATCAGTTGTAATAAAAACTACTCAGTTATACGATTCAACTTGACGTACAATCTCTCATTGTCCAAGCTCTGAATCGCAAAGTTATTTCAATATCATGTTATAACTGTGCTAACCCTTTGATGTTTTAATCTTATAGACTGTCCAGAATTTCAGCTGAGATTTTGGATACGTCAGTAGGATTTAGATCAGTTTGCCTTGTAAGATTTTTTATAAGGGTTTTAAAGTTTTAGAGTTTTGATCTGTAAGGGTTTTGGCATCATCAAAAAGGGGGAAATTGTTGGGAAATTTATTAAAGTTTTGATTGATTCCAAAACCAACTGACCCCAACCGAGTAGATGTTGCCAGATCCTAATGTTAGCAGTTAGGCTCGCTGTTTGAGCATTGTTAAGATTTTATCTTTACAGGACTCCAGCTGAAGACGGCAACAAGGCTACACTCAGATAGAACATCAGTTGTGAGGAAGACAACTGAGCGTTCATCAGATGAGCATTCAAGTGGCAAGATGCAAAAGTCAACCAAGTATTCAAAGGAAGAAGTTGTAAGAGAACATCAGATGGAAGAAAGTCATCTGAGCGTTCAAACCCAACTGATCAGACACAACAAGGACAACTGAGCGTTCAAGATGGAACATCAGTTGTAGACTCAATCAGTTAGAACAACAGCTTGAAGTTCAAAGTCAGCTGAGAGTTCACATGTTCTTACTCAGACAAAAGCATTCAGATAGAACATCGGCTGAAGACCAATCAGATGAAGATCAGACGACTTAACCAACCATCAAATGTTGGAGGTCAACGATTAAGATTTGAATTTCAAACAAGGCAGTCACATGAAGGTTTGAATCTCTGTCATTACCTCATTTGGCCCAACACAAGGCTGTCTCAGATGGAAAGCAGAAGCATGCAGTTGTCAAATTCGGAAAGTCTGCAGAGATGAGAGACAAGCCATCGCTTTCAAAGAACAGAGATCAACAGCTCTTCCAACGGCTAGTTGATTCTCTCCGCCTATAAATAGAGGCCTTCATTCATTCACCAAGACCACGGGAATACGAGACAAACAAGTGAGAAGAGATATTCAAGCGAAAGAACAACTTCATTCTGCACTCAATCAAAACCTCCAAGAACATCATTAGTTAGATTCTGTCCTTGTAGTTTTTGATCCAACCTTGAGAACATCACTTGTTGAGAGTTCGTAGAGTGTTAGATCTTAGCTCACTTCTTGTTCGAGCTATTTAGTTGGAACCCCACCCTTTCTTTCACCTGAAAAGGTTCTTAGGACCCTACTCTTCCCGTAACTGAGTAGATAGGTTGATTAGTACCCGAAAACTAATCTGTAAGGTTGATAAGTACCCGTAAACTTATCTCAACGGTTGCAAAGCCCGCGTAAGCTTTGTGGTTTGTCCAGAAGAACTTGGACTGAGTTGTGTGGACTCACAACTCCCCGTGGACGTAGGAGTTCTCTCCGAACCACGTTAAATCTTGTGTGTTGTGTTTATTTTTAATTATCTTATTGTATATTCAACTGACTAACTAACCTGCATACAAACTGCATTCTTTCATACCAACTGTCTTGGTTATTGACCAACCGTGCACTTTAGCGTGAGTTAATTTTATACGAGTTAATTTCCACCACATTCCGCACAACACTTCACTTCCAACCGAGTTTCTTACTCGGTTGTGATTCCAACTGAGTTGCTTTACTCAATTGTGTTATTTTTAGGGGGTTGTTTTAAAAAGTTTTATCTTGTGTATTCCTCCCCCCCCCCATACACCAGAACTCGTATCGGGACCATCACTCCTTCCTCCTTTAATTCAAGTAAACACCTACTCAGTTGATCCATGCAAATGAAAAATATATAAGGAGAAATGGGATCTTCCTGTCTCATTCCCCTTTTGGCTTGAAAAGGAGCAATAATCCCTCATTTACATTGATAGTATATGAGACTGTCCTTATACATTCCATTATCCATTGTGTGAACTTATAGGGGAATCCTAATCGAAGCAGCAAATGTCGCACAAAAACCCACTCCACAAAGTCATATGCTTTTTGTATGTCCACTTTAATCATGCAGCGTGGAGATATGTTCTTCTTATTATAACCCTTGATAAGTTCATGACTGATTAATATGATATCATGAATCAGTCTCCCATTCACGAATGCTGACTGACTATCACTTATTAACCCTCCCAACACTTGTTGCATTCTTTTAACTAACACTTTAGAGATAACCTTGTATATTTTACTACAACATGCAATCGGCCTGTAATTGGATAGTTTCTTACAAAATAAAAATATGTTCACAAATTACGTGCCACTCTATTAGTAATTATAAAATTATAGTAAAATATATTTATCATAAGTGAAGAAAACAATTACAAGAACTTTTTTTCTTTTTTTGAAAACGCAATAATAAGAAAGATGCCTATTTTCCATTTTCGTCTGTCCACAAAAATGTGCTTGTTCTATTTTTAGAAATATGACCACACAATCTACTCTAATGAAACTCACACTCAACCAACTTATTTTAATTTAATCCTCAAGTCAACCAATTTATATTAATTTAATTTTCTACTCAACCAATTTATTTTAATTTAATCTTCCATTCAATCCAAGTGAGAGCTTTATTCCACTTACTTAATTTAAACCTATTATGTGGAACTTTTATTCTACTCACAATACACTCTATCAAATTTATTAAGGTCCGTGCAATTGTATAATAGTCGTCTTTTTCATGGACGTAGGGAGTAAGGCTGTGAGCAGCAGCAATCTTCACGATCGCGCTCGCTCACAAGCCATGTCACAGAGAGCTCGCGCGCTCGCTAGGGCTGCAGCGGCGAGCTCGCTCGAATTTTTTTTTCTATTTTGTTTTCATTTTTATTTTTTATTTGTTTTTGTATAATTAAAACTAGATTATATTAAATTGCATAACTAAATTATATTACAAAATTAAAAGAAATACAATGACATAATTTTAAAAAAAATCCTAAGAACTAAAAAACCGGTCACATCCTTTGCGAGGTAGCAAACCGCCAAATGCGTGAACGGCTCGCCGTGTATCGACGCCCATTCATTGAGTGTCGAGTTCACCAGCATCTCCTTAGTGACACTACCTGAAGCTTGATTCCGGGTAGTCTGGTACAACGTGTTGAATAACCAACAATTGCTCTTGACTCGGGACTAGTGGTGATGCAACTGCGTCGAGTTGCGCTCAGTCGAGCACTGTGGGCGATTCACGTTGTAGCGAGTTCTGCCGCCACCATTGTGGACGTATAACCACGCCCGAGCCAATTCCAAGGTTTCACCACCGGTGTAGGGATGAGGAGCCATCGTCGCGAAGATCGCCGATTGAGAGAGAGGGGTAGAGAGGGAGAAGGAGAGGTGTGATATTTGAGAAGGGGAAGAGGGTATTTATAGGGATAAAATGGAGGATTAAAAAGAATGAATTTTAACCGTTGCGATTGCCAATGGTCGCCTGACGATCATTGTGCCATCGAAACGTGTTCGAAAAGCTGCTAGCATACGCGACGAGCGGCGATTACTCCAATGAGCGCACGCTCGCAAGCGCCACACTCGACAGTGGTGTACGCACAATGCACACATGTTTGCTAGGGCAGCGAACGCGCTCGCACACGCGCCGCAGCCCTAACCTTAATATAAATTGTGATATATTTAGTGCGACACTAAATTACTTATGGTGATGTGGCGCTGATGTGTTAATACCACCTTCTCCCTCAGTCTCTCTGTCTCTCACACTCACTCGTACACACACAAGTAAAGTAGATGCCTGTCCTCCCTCTCGCTTTCTCCGACACACGCGAAATAGCTGAGCGTACTTTCAAACCACCAAACACACCATTTCTGCAATATGGCTTAAGCTGTGAGAATCGTAAGCCCTCGCCTCCATTACTCGACCTGGTTTCCTCCTCATATTATCCGAATTCCGACGTGATTCCTTTTTGGCAGCTGGTTAAAAGTTGCCTCGTTCCGGAACTACAAGCCTAGAACTACGAGGAAAGGTGAGCATTTTGTAGAGGCGTTTTCGGTTTTATGTTTTGATTCTTCTAAAAATTCCATTTGCGACGGTTAGGGTGTAGTGAGCATGTTTTATCTCTTGATTTTATTGTTTGTTTAACTCTCTCTCTGGTTTGGTAGCTTGAAACCTCTGTTGCGTGCAGGGTAAGCTACCCATTCCAAGGGCTTGCTACTTTGTTGAATTTCTCGAGAAATTGGGTAGAGGACCGATGTCAACGGTTAATCCAACTTTTCCAAATCCGGAACTGGTCAAAATTGAGGTTGATCAGTTCCAGAGTGTGAGTTTAGAGAGGGAGAAGATTATTAAAATGGAAATGGAAATGGTAAATCTCGTGAGTGAACGTGAGTGGTTGAAGAAAGAGGTCGATTTGCTTGAGAAAACTCAGAGCTATGCGGAGTTAGTGAAATGTAGTCTAGAGGAGAAGCTGGGAAGGAGTGAGAGAAGATGTGAGGAGTTGGAAGAGAAGATTAAGAAAATTGAAGAAAGTAGGATTGATGATTTAGAGCTGAGGATGTTGAAGGTGGAGGCAGCACTTGCCAAAGTGTTGAATATGAATCTTGCCAATTTGGACAACTTTGCTGCAGCTGCTACTGATGGAATTGGAGGCATTGGATTGTCAATGAAAGGTACTTTTGGAGTTGTTTTTTGCCATTCTTATGTCACTAACTTTTAATGTCAAATATGTCGTAATTGGTTGTCTTGCTTCTTTGGAAGTCGTTGATTTTACATGATTCTTTTGTTGGCTTTATTCTTTATTTTCCCTTTCTGTATTCATGTTTGCATGACTTCCATAAGAAGAAGCATTTAAGCTCTAAAGGATATTCTTGGCTAGTGTTTCTCTTATTAGTTAGTTTTGCAACACAATTGGGATTATCTTGAATATGATATGTCAAATCTAACTGAAAAAAGGAGAGTAGAGGTAACACTCGAGGGTTGGACATCTTACAATTATTTCTGTTTTACTCAGCTTAATGATTAAGTTCTATAAAATTCTAGCTGCCATGTGATTGTTCTTTTCTAGCTTAATGATTAAGGATATGGACAATGACAAGATTGCTTGAGTATTTCTTCATTTTAATTCAAGGAGGATAAAGATCAATCAATTGTTGACCTAAATCATAGAATTACTAAAGTTCTAATTGGGGTAAAACCGTCTCCTGCTACTTCATTTCACTAGTCATCCTGACATTGCCTGAATTCTGGCTTGAAGATACTGTAGAACTCATTAAGAAACTGAAATGTTACTATATTATTTAAAACAGGATATCATCACGAATAACTCCCCATCAGACTAATCAAAAATATGATTTCCTGCTTGCTTATTCAAGCTGATCTAATAAGAATGTATGTGTAAGACTGAATCCTAGTCATCTTTTCGGGTGTATCTTCTTCTATTATTAATGCACATCCTTGCCCTCGAGGCAGAGATGTCATGATACATAACTCAGAGGTAAGTCGGTCATGAGCCCCCTCTTTATATTTCATGCATCATCCATACCCAACACAGTGAGTTATACCTTGTCCTCTTTCTCATTTTCTGGATTTGAACGCTTTCTTCACCGATAGTGATTCAAGCAATGGAATATCAGCCAATGAAAAAGTGTAGCTCTAGGCCTTTTGTGGATATTAAACGTGCAATTGCCAGCAAAACAGAGCAAAGGCTCCTAGAGCCTTAGGCATGAGGGATACCTTTCAGACACGGGGCACAAGATAAGAAAAAAAATATAAAACAATTAATTTACATGCCAAACTATATTAGTTTTAGTTATGGATAGTAGTGAATTTGAAGTAAACTATTATATTAGCACCTTTTGGATCAAATGAGGGTTAACCACAACTACAAGTGTAAATTATGATAGTTGCACCCTTTTTTAATGACTGACTGTTGTCATTGATTGATTGATTCTAAGAGGGATGAAGATTTATTTTACTGATAATTGCAATTAATTTGATAAACATAGGATAGGATTTGAGATTTATATATTTTGAGGATGATTCTGCTTGATTTGAGAAAATAGAACACTACCAAATCATAGATTATTTTATCTTGATTTAATATTAGTTTTCCTCAACTGTGTGTGTGAGTGTAGAATGTAACTATTCTTGCACCCTAAAGGCAAATAAAGTTATATAAAGTAAGATAGAAGGGGAAAAATATCATATGTACGCTAATTAACACAAATGCACGTCAGGCACCTTGTTCGCCAAACTTCTTTTGATTCTGGTAAATTGCCCCCCAAATATTGATTCTTTCTGATTACATATATTTTCTGTGCTTGCATTATGTTTCTGCTTTGACTATGTTAAGCCCACAATATGTTTCTTTCTCTACATACTTTTGGCCTTTGTTAAGTTTACAGATCAATCTTTAAAATTTTGTTACCAATTCCAGGTGCTAGC
The DNA here is from genome assembly GCA_029490685.1 of Schizonepeta tenuifolia. Lineage (NCBI taxonomy): Eukaryota > Viridiplantae > Streptophyta > Magnoliopsida > Lamiales > Lamiaceae > Schizonepeta > Schizonepeta tenuifolia. The sequence goes on from CM055957.1 coordinate 24,002,077, forward strand.
TATCAGATGTCACTTAGATGTCGATGTACTCTTAAAACAATAGATGTAATTAAAGACAATCTACATGAGGAAAACTTGGAAATATTTGAACAATCGTGCTTCGGTAATATGTTGAAGATTAACAAATTCAAATTTCAAGCACACCTGATATTGCTGTTGTTGCTGCATATGGACATGAGTGCCTCCAACAAAGAGAGGCTTATTTTCAAAATTAACAACTCTAACTTGGAATTCGGACCTAGTGATTTTTTCCATATCACAGGCCTTCGCTTAGGCAAATTGGAACCAACAATAACATCATCTTCATCTATTCACAAGGATGTTTTTCAGGATAGGCCATTTATCACTACGAAAAATATTGAAGAAGCCTTCCTTAACACTAGTAGTCGTCATAAGGGGAAAGGTGAATTGACTTTGAAGTTGGCCTTGCTCTATTTCCTTTATGGAATTCTGTTACCACGTAGCAAGAGAAAAATTGATGTGCAATATCTTTATTTAATTGAGGATCTGCAAAAGTTTAATGCATTCCCTTGGGGTCGGGTTGCATATGACCTCCTTGTTTCATCCATTCTTCAACTCCGACTTTGTATAGATGGTTCAAAAGTCACTGATCAGGTAGCAAGTTTCGGTTTATATGGCTTCTGTCATGCTTTCCAGGCATGGGCCTATGAGGTGATGCCTTCTGTAGCCGCATATTGTGCATGTCGTGTGAATAATTTTGAAAACATAACCCCATGGATCTTGCGTTGGTCTGCCACAAGAATCTTAAAATCTGACAATCTCAAGATTTTTTTTCCGCTGCGTGATAAAGCACATTTGGTAAGTAGTTATGCTTTGAACAATTGTGTTTGTTATGTAAGATTTGTTATTATTTCTATTTGAACTTCTCTAAAGCAGAATATTGCAATGGGGAAGCGGGAAGAGCTATCAACCGACACACTCTCTCATGTGGCAACACCACTGAATACGGCCAAACAAAAGAAAAGAAAACTGCTTTGTGACAAGGATCAAATGCCTCATGCACAGCCATCATCTGCAGACACACCACCACCACCCTCCACAAATGCCTCAACATACTTGTCTCATCATCTCGCTCGTGTAAGTCGATGTAACACGTTCTGTCTACATGTTCTACAATGCTTGCACTATTTTATGTTTGTTTGTGTTACACGTGCTTATATCACAGTATTGTGGTTAACTATTTGTCATATTATGCTTACGAGCAAAACAATGTAATTTTAGGTGAATTGTTTTTGCAAACTCCTTTACCTGTAGTAGACTTATGCTTGCTCTACATTGTGCCTTCAAATATCAAAGTAAATAAATTTATATATTTGCATTAACTGTCATGGTCCTACATTATTGCGTACAAATATTACAATGTATTTATTGGGAATGAGTATACCAGTTTAGATTCTAGTTGATGAGTTATCAATTAATGCGAAATCTAAAAGAAAATGGACTATCAGCATGATCAATTGTTGAACCAATCAATCTAAGCTAAGAGAATCATATCTTTCAATTCCCTTTCATTTTATCTTTCTTATTTTAGCAGTGAAACTACTCTCTGAACGATGCGTCCCCACTTAATAAATATTTTTAGTGTTGATATATACGTGGTTTCCATTCTTATGCCTTAAACTGATAGTGTAACTTTCAGTCACAGACTGATAGATAATTTATCTTTTAGGCTTTAGATGAATAACACTTGTTTGCAAATGTCTAAGCAAAATGTCAATGTGTTGGCTACATTAATGGAGGTAAGTGTAGGCATAACCTCTTTTATGTACTGGCTACCCATATTTCACATCTATAATATAAATACGTATTCATATGTTTTCATGCTTATCTTGCCACTAGTGAAGGAAAAATGTGATGATATTGGGCATTATTATGCAGAGACTATCACAGGCTGAGGGTATGTTGGAATCATTACTGAGAATAGTTGATCAGCCTATTCTTGATATCAGCTATGATGAGCTTCCCAGAAATGAAGAGGATGTTTCCTTAGCCACTTTGACTGGACACACCACATCTGGTTCTAATCCCGTCTCCGTGAATAAAGCTACAGAGAAGAAGCATGCCAGAGCTCATTCTGAACTTGCAAATGACAATCCAGAAACTAATGTGCATTTGGTGCAGTCTAAGATGACAGAGATGCAGCCCCTCGTGGGAAGATGTCCGTCTTCTGCTGCTGTAGATATCATCACCATAAGCGACGAGGATGATGATGATGATGATGATGATGATGATGATAATGAAGTTGTTGCTGCTTCTGATTCTTTGCAATCTACGGATTCAGATGATGAGTTTCTTTCAGATAGGTACATGAATAACTTTGTTGCAGAGCTTAAACGTAAAGCCAGAGGAATATGAGTATTGATTCATTTTTTATACTTCTCTTTGTTACTTAGCTTAAACGTATAGCCAGTGGAAGGAAAGTTTTAAACTTCTTCATATCGATCCATCTTATTTTGTATGTAAATGCATTTGATGTCTGCCACTCTGCACTACTTAAACTTCATCTCCTAGGGCCACTATATGCGCATGTAAGTAGAACGACGATTGTGTAACAATTTTTGGATTAATGCTGCAATTTCGCATGCATTTAGCTATTCATATTCTATTTCTATGTAGATTTGAGGCTGTAGTCGACATATCCGGTCGCTGTCTTCTGACTGCATGCAACCCGTCGTTGATCGCCTCTTTTCATAGTGTTATATTGTTACGATGTCCCACATAGATTCCACATGAAAGTGTGGAAGGGTATATAAGTGGGAGTCAACCCTTTACATTTGACCATGATTTTGGGTTAAGTTATGGCTCCCTATTTTATATGCCTAACATATATATATATAGGGATAGGATCATATAGGAATCACATTTTATATAGGAATTAAGAACTAATCCAAGTCATCTATCCTACAAGATCAATGGATATGATTTAATCTCATAATTAGCTGGTCAAATCCGCTTTTTTTTTGGTCAATCCCGTGTCTTTTACTTAAGTAGGGTTAAAATGGTCATTTTTGCTGTTTATGCACTGTAAAATCGTGATGCATTAACTAGTATAAAGTGATACATAAACTAGTACAAAGTGATGCATCAATATCAAAATATACATTTTTGTAGACAACAAATAAAATTCATATAAATATGTACTTATACAACTAATGCATTATGTATATCGTATTCGTATGCGTATATAGTATCATAATTAATGCATTACGTATATTATTTTCGTATTTATTACTTAATATTCTGGGAACAATTTTGTGATGCATTAACATAATTTACGTGATGTATCAATATGATACTCTAAATGCACAAACTAGGAAATGACTTGTTATCATAATTAATGCATTACGTATGTGATATTTGTGCATTACATTGTTTCAATTTATGCATTTGATTATGTATTCCCTTATAATGCACAAACAATATTAATGTAATGCATTAATGTTAACAACATGATGCAAATATACCATTAATCTGCTAAACGAAATTTAATCGCCCCACACTTCATCTCTTCTCCAACACCACCTCGCCACCACCCCCAAATCCGCTGGCAGAACACCATTGTTGTTTTGACATATAAGATGCCAACATTATACAAAAAAAATAAAAGAGAGAGAGAGAGAGAGATAGAACATTTGTTCCCAAATGCTAGAGATGAAAAAAGACGATCACATCTCTGATGATATTTTCTGGAGATATGGCTGAATAACATAACTTTAAAGTGAGGTAATCAGGAAACAAATGTGGGTTGGACAGATTCATCTTCCATTGGAGAGTTGAAAGGATTGAAATCTTCATTCTCTGAATCGTTTTTTACTCGAAAATATAATCAGACTCTTCCATCTGCAAATAAAATCAAACTCTAGCTGCCAATGATGGCGGTAGCGGCGGCGGCGATGCTGTCCGGCAGCGGCGGTGGCGGAGATGCTGTCCGGCGGCGGCAGCGACGACGGCTATGATGGGTGGTGTCGGTGGTGAAGAGAAAGATGGAAGAGGGAAGAAGAGAGACATGTGATATACGAGAGTGAGAGACAGAAAATTTTTTCCCAAAATAATCCTCCATCCTTTTGTTTTGAATCCATGTCAATGTTTTAGATCTAATTTTAGCCATACATTCTATACAAATAAATGGTGAGGATTAGTTCCTAGTTCTCATATAAGAATTGGTTCTCATTAGATCCACACCCTATATATATATATATATATATATATATATATATATATATATATATATATATATATATCTAGATATATTCATCATATAATTAATAACAATAATTCTATTCGGACATACTATGTCCCAAATTTTACTCTCATTCACACCCAACTCCTAAACTTGCGAATTTAAATTGGGATGAAACTTGATAATTAAAATTTAAAAAGTGTATGTTTATTAATACTCAAATTGTCAAAACTATGAATTAACTTATTAGTTAAAAAATTCTGTCAAATTCCTACTTTTACCATGTCTAGACATAGTATGTCCAAATAGCATTACCCTTAATAAAAATAGTGACGTACATATGTACTTCTACTGATTGTTAGGAATGTCATATAATTCCTGTGTATACTCATTTTCTTGTGATTTTTCATATTACACAAGGACGTATGTGCTTTAAGTCAGTCACTATAATTAACCACTGCTCCATCCCCAACCTTCTATATAATCTCACATACATGGATGGAATCATTTAATTTTCTATATATGACCATGCCTAGTTTAGTTTTATACGCTATTTACAAAAGATCTTTTATTAAACTTGTACTCGAAAAAAGATGTTAATACATTTTCAACAAGATTATTCTTTTCCCCCTCATGAATCTGCCAACGTGTTTTATTTTCATCTGGCAAATCACCAAGTAATTTGAACTAATTCAATATTTATTTCATCTGTCCGAATGAGTGTTCCAAATCTTGAAAGAATTAATAAGGCCACCCATAGCGGGTGTCTCGTCGGCGGTCTCGAGACACCGCCGTCGACGAGACACCCCGATGCAGAAGCTGGAGGCTCGAGACCGTCTCGCCGTGACGAGACAGTCTCGAGATGGCGCGTGGCCTTCACGTGTTGCCGATTTTGTATTTTTTTTGTAAGGCGCGTGCATTGCAAGCGTCAAAAATTAAAAAAAATAAAAAATATGGACAACGGCTAGAGATCCAACGGCTACAAATTTCAAACGGCTATACAGCCGATTTTCCTTTTTTTTTTTAATTCATCCCTATAAATACCAACCTCCATACCACAAATTATTCCACACCAAATTCATCTTCCTCCTCTTTTTCTCTCTAGTTTTCTCTCAAATTTCTTGCAAAAAAAAAATGTCTTCGTCGTCCGACTCCTCAACCGGCTACTCTTTCCATGGCACCGACGACGAGATTATGTCAATGGTGACCAACCTCCAAGCTGCTGCGGCTCGACTCCTCGCCAAAAAGAAAAAAAAAGGCGAAGAGGACGGTCGTACACCGCGATCGGGAGGCGGCCCTACAACAGTTGATGGCCGACTACTTCAACGACAACCCAACGTATGGCCCAACATTTTTCCGCCGGCGTTTTCGGATGCACAAGCACCTGTTCTTGAGGATTTGCACCGTGTTGGAGCAGAATGTGCGATACTTCCAGCAGAAGCAAGATGCAACTGGCAAATGGGGCCTCACGTCGGTGCAAAAGTGCACAATGGCCATTCGCCAACTAGCCACCGGTGGAGCTCCGGATAAATTCGACGAATACTTGAAGATCGGCGATAGCACCGGCCGTCTTAGCCTCCGGAAGTTCTGCGAAGGTGTCATCCACCTATTCAGTGACGTGTATTTGAGGAGACCAAATGCACAAGACACCGCTCGGTTGCTGCGGATGCACGAGGAGAGGCACGGCTTTCCGGGGATGCTCGGTAGCTTGGACTGCATGCACTGGGCGTGGAAGAATTGCCCGAAGGGGTGGTCGACTGCCTACACTCGAGGAGATATAGGCGTGCCTTCCTTGATTCTTGAGGCCGTGGCGTCTCAAGACTTATGGATCTGGCACGCCTTTTTTGGAGTAGCCGGTTCCAACAACAATATCAACGTCCTCAATCAGTCACCCCTATTTGAGGACGTGCTTGAAGAACGTGCTCCGCCGTGCCAGTACGTGGTGAACGGAAAGCCCTACGACGGCGGTTACTACTTAATTGATGGGATCTACCCGGATTGGGCTGCTCTGATCAAGGCTCCTCCGCTTGCAATGGACCAGAAGGTGGCGCGGTTTAAGAAGATGCAGGAAGCGGCGCAGAAGAATATCGAACGGGCATTCAGTGTTCTTCAGGTCCGATGGGGAATTATCCGGAACCCGGCGCGGAGCTGGTACACAAAGCACCTCCGCAACATCAAGTTTACGTGCATTATTTTGCACAACATGATCATTGAAGACGAGAGGGAGGACGTCGAGAACTGGAGAGAGGACACAGAAACGACGTCGAGCAGTAATGTCTCTCATGTCCCCGTTCCGCAATCATGGAAGAATTTTCTCAAACGGGACGCCGCATTGAGAGATGTGAGGAAGCACCATCGGCTCACAAATGATTTGATCGAGCATCTTTGGAGCCGATTTGGAGCAGTTGACGAGTAGGATGTTTTTTATTTTTTTAATTTCAATTAATGTAATGTTTTTTATTTGTTTTATTTCAATTAATGTATTGTACTAGTTATTTGTCAAAATATTAATGAAATTTTCAAATTTTCTTATTAAAATTAATGCAAAATACAAATTAAGAAAATCCTTAGAGACACCCCAAAGAGACAGCCCCACTGCAGCTCAGTGTCTCTATCTCCAAAAAATCGTTAGAGACACCCCAAAGAGACAACACCACTGCAGATAGTCTAATTTACTTTGAATGAAAGGATAAATTAGTAGTTTAGCATAATGTTGGCCTAGAGGTATGAGATATGATACTTATTGAGAGGCAATTTCTGTCATCTAAATGGCTTTGTGATAGCTGTACGATTTACTTTCTAATTGTCTTGTGATGCAGTGCAGCACAGCTCGATTATCCTTTTTCCAATGAGTTATCATGAACTTCCATATTCAGCATCAAGACGTTATAGACGTTCAAAGTCTATCAGAAATTGGAGTCATTCTAAGTTGAAGAGTCTTTCTTTTCATTTATGAGCTTATTTGTGTTTTGATGCTGTAAATTGCCTATCTATGTTGTAGTTACATGCAGTCTTGATTAATTCCAACAATATCTCCACAGAGTTTCTACTCTGCATTCTTATCCATCTTTATTCTGAGTGATGATTTTGATCACTTCTTTTATCTCATCCTTAATTATTTTGTTTATGAATCAGTGCAATGCACATGCCCACCCTTTTATTTTATTTTAATGATGATATATCCTTAGAGGACTTTTTATTCTTAATGACGCGACTTTTGAATTATCTTATCCGCACACGATTGAGTCCTCTTATGTAGTTCTAAACAATATAGTGTATCTAAATAAATGTTAGAATGTGGTCAATTTGTTGCCAAAATGATGTAGTTCATAAATTTGGAATCCATGTCGTTGTGGATAAGTGTAATACCCGATCTTTTCTAAGTCTTTGAGTGCGTTCTAGTTGAGTTTATATGCTTAAATGATGTGCTTTGAGTGATAAAAATTTTCAAGGAAAGAAATTTTCTTGTGAAATTACTAAAATACCCTTACGTGCTTTTATGTGATTTTTCTTGTTTCGGTTATCCGAATCGAGTGTGTGATGAATTGTTTGAGCATTTCTATATAAGTTTGAGTTTGAGTTCGAAAATTCTGAGAAGTTTCATTTTTTTTTCTCGATGAATAGTGACGATAACTGAGATTTTACTATTCATCGATAAATTCTGAATTTCGCCTAATTAGTGTCTTTTGAGTCTAAAAGATATTCTAAGACTTTTGAGATATATCGGAGATTTATACGAGATCATATGAGAAAGATTTGAAATTTTAAATCTATCGCTTTAATTAACCAAGCGATTTTTAAGTTTTTCTTCGTTAGTCGAAATTTTGATCTGAAAATTTGATATTTGGATTCCTTGATTTATTTGGTGAGATATGAGACTAGGTAGAGAGGATTCCGACGTCGAGAAAGAGTCTAGGAGAGTTTTAAGTCATTTGAGAGTTAAACGGAAAAATAGGGATATTTTGAACCCGAAAACTTTTTCTTCCGGCGAATTTTTACCGCATAAAGTTGAGACTTGTCTAATTCTTTTTCCCTATTGCCCTCCCCACTCTCACACTACCTCACGCTCTCCCACTCTCTTCTCTCCCTTGAAATTCTTCTCTCTCTCTCGTGAATCACTCTCTCTCTCTCTCATATGTTAGTCAACATTACCATCTCTCTTATCTCTCCCTCTTCAACCGACACAAACATACACATAAACACACATAAGAAACCTCCATTGAAGGAGCTTGAAGAAGTGAGAAATTCTTGAAGAAATCTTCACCCCTATTCATCTAAATCATCAAGAGTAAGTAGTTTATCTTCTTTTTCACTTCTGCTTGAAATAAGCCATGAGAAATCTCTCTGATGGTCCCGATACGAGTTACTGGTGTATGGAGGGGGGGGGGCGAATACACCAGTTAGGATTTTAAAACGAAACTCGTATAACAACCGAGTAAGCAAGACTCAGTTGGAATCTCTCAGCTGAGTCAGCAACCTCAGCTGGATGAGTGGTGTTGTGCGGAATGTGGTGGAAATTAAACTCGTATAACAACTCACGCTTTTATGAACGGTTGGTCAAAAACCAAAACAGTTGAGAATGCACAGATGAGGTTTGTATGCTGGTTAGTCAGTCAGTTGAGAATGCAAGAAATAACTGAATAAAGAAAAACACAAGCACACAGAGAATTAACGTGGTTCGGAGATAACACTCCTACGTCCATGGGGAGTTGTGAGTCCACACAACTCTGTCCAAGTTCTTCTGGACAAACCACTCAGCTTACACGGGCTGAGCAACCGTTAAGGATAAGTTTGCGGGTACTTATCAACCTTACAGTTTAGTTTCCGGGTACTAAACAACCTATCTACTCAGTTGCGGGAAGAGTAGGATCCTAAACCTTTTCAGGTGAAAAAAAATGGGGTTCCAACTAAAAGCTCGAACGTGAAATGAGCTATGATCTAACTCTCTACGAACTCTCACTAAGTAATGTTCTCAAGGTTCGATCTAAAGACACAAAAACTAACTAACTCTAGAACTCTCAACAAGTGATGTTCTAAGAGATTAAATTCAGTACAGCTCGTGAAGAATATTGCTTTTTCTTTCACTCTCTAGTTTCTTCTCGCGTGTGTGTCTTATATTCTCTTCGAAAGAATGAAGGCCTCTATTTATAGGCGGAGAGTATCAACTAGCCGTTGGAGGAGTTGTTGATCTCTGTTCTTTGAAAGCGATGGCTTGTCTCTCATCTCTGCAGACTTTCCCGATATGGCATCCGTGCTCATCTGCTTTCCATCTGAGATAACCTTGTGTTGGGCCAAATGGGGTAATGACTGAACGGTCAAACCCTCACGTGACTTCCTTTTTGAAATTCAAATCTTAACAACAGACTTCCAACAAGGAGTGGTCGGTCAAGACTTTCGATCTTCAAATAACTTGTTCTTCAGCCGATGTTCTTATCTGACAACTAACAATTGAACTTTCAGCTGAATTCATCTTCAAAGCTGTTGATCTTCTCGGTTGAGTTCTACAACTGATGTTCTGAAACTGAACACTCAGTTGTCTTCCTTGTATTTGATCAGTTGGGTTCGAACGCTCAGATGGCTTTCTTCATCTGATGTTCTTTTCCCCTTTACTGCTTCCCATCTGATGAACGCTCAGTTGTTTTCCTAACAACTGATGTTCTGTCCGAGTGATGCCATGTTGCCATCTTCAGCTGGAGTCCTGTAAAGATAAAATCTTAACAATGCTAAAACAGCGAGCCTACCTACTAACATTAGGTTCTGGCAACATCTACTCGGTTGGGGTCAGTTGGTTTTGGAATTCATCAAAACTCTTACTAATAAATTTCTCAAGAATTTCCCCCTTTTTGATGATGCCAAAACCACTTACAATTTTAAACCGCTACTAATCTAAACCTTACTAACTTATCTAAAATCTCAGCAGAAATTCTAGACAATCTATAAGATAAAACATCAAAGGGTTAGCACAGTTATAACATGGTATTTAAAAGACTTTGCGATTTAGAGCTTGGACAATGAGGGATTGTTCATCAAGGTGAATCGAATATATATTTGAAGTTTTCATTACAACTGATGATTACACAGAAAAGTACAAAACAGTTAGATTACATCAGTTGCTCAAAAACTAATTCAGCTCAAAACTTCTGGCCATACTTGCTGAAGATACGGACAAAGATCTCTCTCTTTGCAGCTGATTCGATCCCAGAATCAACTCCATGTTCTTTGCACACTTGTCTTGCTTCAGCCATGAGTTTCCGTCTGTCGGGAGTACTTGTGCCTGAGATGAACGGAGGGCGGTAAGTGACTTTCTTGGGAGCAGGGACGGTGTTCAAGTCATATCCAGTTGTGATCATGGCTCGTTTAAATTGACTGAACATCCCCGGATCCCCAGTATGCAGCTCGGTCAATGCTTTTCTGAAAGCTATCTGTGGATCCTCAGTTGTATAGACTTTTCTGAAGTAGAAGTCATTCACAAATTCTTGTTTGAATGACTCCCAATCTTCATTCCATTCAACTGGCATCCACAAGTCACGTGCTTGAACCGAGATTGGAGCTTGGACTTCCCTTGCAGCTGTTGTTGCCTCTTTCTTGCCTTAGCCTTTGCTTGATGTTTGTTGATTCTTCTTCGGCTACGGCTGGCAATGTTCCTGTCCAAATTTCTGGCAATTTTGTCCAGCTCCTCCTCAAACTTCTTGACACCTTTGGCTTGGCCAGCTGCGAACTTCTTAATCCATGCAGGATTCATATAATCATTCTCATTAGCACCCATAGCTTTTGTAACAGCAATGCACTCTTCGGTTGTGATGCCATCGAGTTCTGCGTCAAGTTCTACTGCTACCTCAGCTATGGCATCGTGGGAGATTCCAACTTGCTTGGCCTGCTCAATGTCCTCAGCCAGTTGATCTCCGACAGCAGTGGATTTCTTGTTGGCTGGCTTCCTCGGACCAGACATCTGGGCTGTCTCTATCTCTTCCAGCCGAGATTTCCTTTGACCAGCTACCTTTGGAACTCCTTCCCCCTGAGTTTTAGCTTCCTCTGTCTGCTTATCTTCCCCCTTTTTGGCATCAGCAAAAAGAGTTGCGATTGAGCCATTCAGGGAGGTGAGGGCTTGTTCGGCGAGCTGAACTCGGTTGAATAGTTCATCAACTGCACATTCTATTTGGACCTTCTTTTCCAGTTCACCGTCACCACGCTCTTGTTCTGCTTTCTTCAATGCGGCGAGAGTTGCGGAGGTTTCGGCTTGAAAAGCTGCAAACTCTGCTCTATGTAGCTCGAACTGAGAAACCCATTCTTGATCTTGGGTGTGTTGAGACTTGGCGAGGTTGGAGTCGGTGACGAACTTGTATATGTTCAGATCTGAACTGACTGCACGAACTGAGGTCTTGAGTTCATTGATGGCTGTGCTGGAGGATGTTGTGAATGCATCCATCTTCTTCTTCATCTCATCATTATCTGCTAGCAGCTGCTTGTTCTGGTCTTCCTGAGCTTTGATCAGGAGCAGCTGTTCTTCTTTGTTCTGCTGGATGGTTGACAGCAGCTCTGTTCTCAGCTGAGTGTCCCTCTCAGATATCAGCTCACAAATTTCATCTTTGGTAGGAGCTGTCTGAGCAGAGGGTCCAGACTGGTCTTGCTTCTGAGCTGGTTGTTCAACTGGTGGGGGCAGTTCAGTAACCATGGCTTGACAATTTGCCAGGTACTGTTGGAGTGCAGTCTCTTCCTGCTGAGCTGCTGCTTCAGTTGTATCAATCTCATCGACAAACTCAGCGCTCTTGGCCAGCATAATGTCCAGAAAGGTGACAGCTCCTGCATTGTTGCACAGTTCCCTAGAGTCTGTCCCTTCAGCCTGGCTGAGATTGAATCAGCGGCTCAGAACAGCGACCTTGTTCTTGTATGCTACCTCAAGGTTGGAGTAGTCGAAGTACTCTCGCAGGCGTGACTCATCAGCCTTGAGGTGGTCCCAGCCATAGATGCGAAGGGTGTCTTCCTTGACATACCAGTAGCTGAAAATGATGCTAAACTGGTATATTAGCTCCGTGCCAAACATGGCGAAGATCGGCATGTTGCGAGCTTCAGGAAATATCCCAACTAGCTTCTTGAAGCAATAGGCCAACTTGCCTTCATGCTCAGCTACAACTGCCTGACGATCTTCTTCTTCATTGATAGGGGAGGGTTCTATTGAGTAGGCATATGGTTCATACGGTTCTTCAACATTGGCCAAAGAACTGGTCATAATATCGGCATCGAGCGTGAGGCTCGGAATATTTGTCTGAGGATCAGTTGTGAGAATCTGATCCTCTTTGGTTAGTGATTAGGCTGGCTGGTCAGTTGGACTGGGTTGGGATCCGGTCGAGGTTTGGACGGAATCAGGTACGGGTGGGGGAGAGGGTAAATTGTGTTCTGACTCCTCAGATGAAGACGAGCTATCTGAGGATGAGTTCGACTCATCTACATCTGTTTCCTTCCCTTCAACCATTGTCTCTGGATCTCGAGGAGCAGTGGTATACGCAGCTGGGTCAACCGACTGACTTAACTCAGTTGACTTCTCAGCTGGTGTGTCTTCCGCTGACTTCTCCTTAGCTGGCAACTTCTCAGCTGGTTGCACAGCTGACTTCTTGAATCGTATCCTCGGTCTCTTCAGGAGAGGTAGCTCCTCTTCTTCTTCTTCTTCTTCTTCATCAGTCTCATCCCTCGGCTGGCGTTTAGAAGATGATCTGGTTGTTCGGCCAACTGCTGGAGGAGGTTGAGACTTCAACTGCGCCTCAGCTGTGTCTGCTTCCACAGCTGGCTTTCCAGCTCCCTTCTTCTCTTTGGGAGTGTACACAGCGGATAGAAAGTCCTGAGCCTTTTTGGCTGTGGGGAACAACAGCATCTTCTTGAGAGGCGTCTCCTCGTTGTCTTCCCATGTTAAGTTCTGATCCTCCGTGGCACGCAGGATCAGCGCAGAAATTTTAGTGCCGAAATTGAGTGAACCCTTCACACTCAACAACTGCTCTCCGGACTCAGAAGTGGTCTCGGAGATCTTCTGTTGCTCCAATACCAACTGGCTTTCAAAATATTTCAGCAGTTAATGTTGTGGTTCTCTTCCAGCGCCTTCTGCTGCTTGAGCTTTGGTCTGCTGATGTCACCAAATGCTCCACCATAACCAAAAGCGCACTTGGAAATAACATCAAACAGAAGTCGATGTTGAGGCTTTAATTTAGTTCTTTGCAAGCTACTCTTCATCTTTTCTGGGATGATCAGGGCCTGCTGAAGAAATTCATCTGCTGCTGCATCCGTGCAGTTATCAACCAGGTCAGTGGCCTGATTATTCCGTGGGATGATTTTTCCCAATTCGTGTGAGACTTGAATCTCAACGGCTGAATCTTGGATTGATCGGGAGACGCCGTCGCGTTGTTTCCAGGAGACGTTTGAAACGAGTCCAACTTCCGACTCGTGACGTAGATTCAAATAAAACTCTCTAACTTGCCTCCGAAGCAGGAGGAAGGGAGTGAGAGTTGCCCAGTGAAGGAGGCCGTGCGCAGAGAGAAGTCCGGCGAGGGGAGAGAGCTCCAGTGACTTCAGCGCGTCTGTCGAAAGAATATGCTCAAAATGTATCTTCGATATCAGCATATCGAATGATTCCTGGAAAGTGGCTGGTACTTTAGATACCATCTTCTTGGAGGATTTGGGAGCCATTGTGATTTGCAGTGAAGATATATATATATATATATATATATATATATATATATATATATATATATATATATATATATATGCAAAGAGGAAAGAGAATATTAGCCAAATTTGGAGAGACAGAATTGAAGAAGATGATGAATAGTTGTATTGATATGCACGAATGAGGAAAGTAGGAGATCACTTCCTGATTTTTCGCCTTATATAGGTTTTTGACTCGGTTGAAATCGACGGCTGGGGTTAAATGGCGCGAATCCATCAACGGCTGAGATTATGCGACTGTTGACTAGCTTTGACTCGACGTTTTGATCCGAGTTCCAACCAGCGCGTGAGAAGGTGTACAATTTTCATGTCAGCCCAGTCGCACTATAAAGTAGGCTATGGATGTTCAGCCATACTTTGCATTAATTGCGACATGATGACTATTTTTAATGTAACTGACTAGCTCAGGAATGTTTGAATTTAGTTCAAACATTCTCATTTAAGAACATATCACCCTCAGTCATAAATGTTACCTGCCAGCTGATGTCGAAATCAGCTGAGTTCCCATGTTGCAGCATACCATCAGCTGACTCGAGTTCGTCTGTTCAGCTGACGTCTGATGTCATCAGTTGGCGATCCGCATCTGAGATTCCCCCTTCATCTGAGCTTCCCCCTCAAATGGATATTTGTCTCTTTACCTCAGCTGATTTCTCATCAGGTGGATCTAACATTCCAAGTAGATCACATAGCATTTTGAACCGCGCTTCGGCTAGAGGTTTAGTGAAGATATCAGCCCTCTGAATCTCAGTTGGAATCTTCTCCATGGACACCTCCTTCTTCTCAATATGATCTCGGATGAAGTGATGTCGGATGTCAATATGCTTCGTCCGAGAGTGGTGAACAGGATTCAAAGAAATAGCTATGGCACTCGAGCTATCACAATGAATGGGAACCTGTCCAATTGCGACTTCATAATCTCTCAGCTGTTGCTTGAGCCACAACACTTGCATGCAACAGCTTCCGGCAGCCATGTACTCTGACTCGGTTGTAGAAGTGGCAACACATGCTTGTTTCTTTGAGAACCACGAAACCAGCTTGCTTCCCATGAATTGACAGTGTCCAGATGTGGACTTCCTATCCAACCGATCTCCTGCCAGATCTGCATCTGAGTATCCAGTCAGTTGGATATTGTCGTCAGTTGGATACCACAATCCAACATTAACAGTTCCCTTCAGGTACTTGATGATGTTCTTTGCTGCCAACATGTGTGCTTCCCTTGGCTAAACTTGGAACCGAGCACACACTCCAACTGCGTATGATATGTCTGGCCGGCTGGCAGTCAGATAGAGCAAAGAATCGATGATTCCTCTATACTTACTGGCATCCACGAGCTTTCCTTCAAATCCAGAATCAATCTTCCAGTTAGTATTCATCGGGATCCTTGTTGTCTTGCTTGTCTGCAATCCGAATTTGGTGATGAGCTCTTTTGTATATTTGGACTGATTGATGAAGATGCCCTTTTCAAACTGCTTCACTTGTAGTCCAAGAAAATAATTCATCTCGCCCATCATTGACATCTCGAACTTCTCCTTCATGAGGTTTGAAAATTTTTCACATAGTTCCTCCGACTTAGATCCGAATATGATGTCGTCAACATAGATTTGCACAACAAGAATGTCATCTCCAACTTTGATGGTGAACAGGGTTTTGTCAACTGACCCTCGTTTGAAACCCGAGTTCAGAAGAAAACCACAAAGAGTGTCATACCAAGCCCTTGGCGCTTGCTTTAGTCCATAGATAGCTTTCTTCAACTTGTACACTCTTTCATCTCTAGTCTCAAAACCAGGAGATTGTTCAACATATACATCTTCCTTGATATCTCCGTTGAAGAATGCACACTTCACATCCATCTGATACACCTTGAACTTGTGATGTGCGGCATAAGCTAGAAAGATTCGGATAACTTCCAGCCTTGCAACCGACGCGAAGGAGTCCTCGAAATCGATTCCTTCTTGTTGGCAATATCCTTGAGCTACCAACCTTGCCTTATTCCTCACTATGAATCCAATGGCGTCTCTTTTATTTTTGAAAATCCACTTCAATCCAATCACCTTGACACCATTTGGTCTTTCTACCAATTCCCATATACAGTTGCGTAGAAACTCATTCAGTTCTTCTTGCATGGCTATTGTCCAGTGAACACAGTTGAGAGCTTCCACAACGTTCTTCGGTTCTGGCACATCAGCTACAAAGCAAGAAATCATGGCAACATCTCCAGCTTGCTCAAACTCCTCTAGAACTGTCAACTCCTCAACATAATTGGCATAAGTGTTGGAATCTTCCTCGGTTGAATCTTGAGTCGCAACTCTGCTTCGTGTACGAACACCTTCGGTTGGATCTCCGATGATGTTGTTAGTGGAATGAACTTCATACCATCTTCGGTTGCGTCTTCCTTCTTCTTCCAACTGTGGTTGTTCCGTAATCTGGGTTGGAGTCTTCAGAGCTGGTGATTGATCAACTGTTGAGTCTGGATCCTCAATATTGACATTATTTTGAATCGGACTTGGTTGAGCTTCGGATGTTGATGCAGTTGGAGGAGCATCAGCTGGAGTTCCCCCTTTAGATGAGCTGGGGTCCTCGCATTCATCTTCAGAGGAGTATGGATCCTCATCCTCAGTTGCCCATACCAGTGGTTCAGCTAGATTCTTTTCCCTTAGAGCTTGTGATCTAGTGAGAACAGGTGGAACTTGTGGATTGCCCTGTTGTCCTTTAGCCTGTTCCCTGCACTCAAAAGTAGATTCATCAAAACTGACATGAGGTGTTATCTCCACAACACGAGAGAGACCGGTATGGTGTCTTTCCCAACCGCTTGGTCAGAAGAGACCGGTTCTGAGTGTAGCATGCAGTGTTGATGGCCTCAGCCCAAAATCTCTTTGGCAGAGCTGAGCTGGTTAACATGGATGTAGCTGCATCCTTTAGCGTTATGTTCCTTCGCTCAGCTACTCCATTATGTTGCGGAGTACACGCGGCTGATGTTTGATGGGTAATTCCATGCTTCTCGCAGTACTCGATGATGGTTTCATTTAGTAACTCAGTTCCTCGATCTGATCGGATAGAAATGATCTTCATCTCTTGTTGATTTGATATCCGATCCATTAGCTTGGGTAGTTCATCTCGGGTTTCACTCTTGTGGCGCATGAAGATGGTCCATGTATATCTTGAGTAGTCATCAGTTACAACCAGGGTGTACTCGTTCTCGTTCATGCTCTTGGGTGTAACTGGCCCGAAGAGATCCATATGGATCAGCTGTAACACTTGGTCGGTTGAGGGAGTTGATTTCAACCGGAAGGAGGATCTAGCGAGCTTTCCCAACTGGCATGCACTGCAGATATGTGTTGTTGAAAACACTCGGTTTGGTATGCCTCTTGCATGTTCTTGTCTGGCGAGTCGGTTCATTGTCTTGAAGTTCAGATGGTTGAGCCTTTTGTGCCACAGCCAGCTCACATCTGAACTGCTCTTTGATAGCAGGCAGGTGTCAAGAAGACTACTGTTCCAGTTAGCATAGTTGACGTTCCCGGTTGGCGATCGATTTCCCAACAATATGACCTGCTTTGATCCGACATCTTTAACCTTGCAACCCTGTGCATCAAACTTGACAGAGAAACCATTATCACAGAATTGGCTGATGGAGAGCAAGTTATGCTTCAATCCATCAACATAAGAAACATTAGAAATCGAAACATGATTGGTTTCAAGGGTACCGTAACCTCTAGTGTACCCTTTTGAGTTATCACCAAAAGTAACTGATGGACCTTCTTTCTCCACGAAACTTCCAAGCAAATCCTTCAGATTCGTCATGTGTTTCGAGCATCCACTGTCCATCACCCACATTGTAGCAGACGCTTTATTCTTCCTCAGCTATTTCTCCTGTACCTGCAAAGAGAAACTCGCTTAGGTCCCCAATTTTAGTTTGGTCCTGAAGGGTTAGAACCAGTTCCCCCTGGAACTGTGCGTCGCTTTTCCCTGTATACTCGGATGGATTTATCATTCCAGATCACTTTTCCTTCATCATCAACTATAACAACACCTCGGTTATCCTTAGGCTTGTTGTTAGTAGTGATGTTCTGTTTCTTGGGAGGAGTTGGATTTCTCCCATGTTGAACTTTCGGAGGTGAGGCTTTCCCCCTATTTTGATGGCGATTTTTATCCTGTTTGATTTGTCTGGATGATCAGACGCCTTGTTGAAATCTTTGTGGCTGATTCTGATTCCAACTCCCTGAGTGTTGTCTGTAGCTGTTCATGCCCTGTTGGTGATTCATATTATGGCATGAATATCTCCAGTTGTTCGACCTGTTCCTCATTGGTTGACTCGGTTGGAACCTTTGGTTGAACTGATGTTGGAACTGCTGTTGATTCAGATGATTGAACCCTTGTCGGTTCTGTGGTCTGTTCCATTCTTTCTGATGTTGACTCTGAGGTTGATGCAGAGGTCGGTTCTGATTCTGAGTTCGGTTGCGATTATGTCTTCGACGCCTCTAATTTCTCTTCTGACTTTTGGAACATTCCCCCTCGGTTGATACCCCAACCGATGGAACATTCTGTCCTTCATCTACTGTTCCTTTTCCCTTCTCCATTGTGGTTGCCTTGGTCGGTTGAGCTTGCTGAGAAACGGAGGTTGAATTACTTTGTGGTGACTCAGGTTCCACTGTGTTTGGTTCGACAGCATTGACCTCAACAGCTTTGATGAAGGTTGCTGGAGGAATTCCACTATCTTTAATCACATCATAACCGAGTCCTGACACGTCATCCATCTGTCTGCTGTAACTGATAAGATTCTCTATGATATTGGATGACTGATACAGCTTGATTAGATTATCCTTCTCAGTTTGCAACTCCTTGAGGAGGACAGTTATCTGCTCGGTTTGTCCATCTGACTTCTTTATCAGCTGGTCGATCTGAGTCTCTTGATTTTTCAACTGATCTTGCTGCTCCTTGATCTGCTTCGTCAACTCTTCATCAGTTGGAGCCTTAGCCTCGTTCAGTTGACTCTTGAGATTCTCAATCTCCTCGGTTTGGCTCTTGATCAGATCGTCCTTTTCGGTTAAGGAATCTTCAAGTTTGGCGAACTGAGCTTGAAGACTCTTAAACTCAACCGATTGGTGATGTAGTTCCTCACTGAGTTCTTGAAAGTCACTCCAGGAGGGTTCCAACTCTTCGTCCAGAGATTCCTGCATGTTAGAAGTATTGAAAGAATTTAACTTAGCAGGATTAGAGTGTACCTCAGTATCCTCTTGGTCGGTTCCAAGTGCCATGAGGCATTGATCCTGACTGATGGCGTTGTTGGTAGAAGTCAGCTCATCCTCATCTTCAGTGTCAGTGAAGATGTCCATGTCGTCAGCTGCTTCTTCTGCTACCATGGCCTTGTTTTTTCTAGCTTGCTTGGCCCTCATAGCTTCTCTCTCTTTCTTTGAGAGGTCTGGACAGTCAGCTTTGAAGTGTCCTTCCTTGCCGCATTCAAAGCAACCGTTGGTCACAGGCTTTGAACTGTCTCGAGTTCGGTTGGATTTGTAGAATCTTTTGTATTTCCCGAACCGAGTGTCCATGTCGGCTAGTTTCTTTGATAGGGCTGCAATGTTCTGTTGCAGTTCTTCTCTGCTTGGCTCCTTTGCAGTTGTGTCAGCTGATCTGGTTGGCCTCGATGTTCTCGATTTGGAGTAGTCAGTTCGAAGAGCAACTGACTTTGAGGCTGAACCAACATCCTCAAGTCGACTCATCTGAACCGAGGACTGAGATCTTCTTCGGTTCACCTTATACTCATTTCCCTTTAAGATTGAGAACAATCTTTCAGTTCCCATTTCACCAAGGTCAGCTCGGCTCTCGTGAATATTGGTGAAAGTATCCCACTCAGCCGGTAGAGCCTGCAACACTTTGAGATTGAATTCTCTTAATGTGTATTTTCCTCTTCGGATGGACTGGATTCTTCTGAGGATGTCCATAAACCGGAGCTCTAGCTGATCAATTGTTTCATCTGTCTTCAGAAAAAAGTTGTCGAAGTCTTGGCATGCATGTGAGAACTTGTTCTCCTTCGTCTCATCGCTTCCTTCGCTCAGCGATGCCAGGATATCCTACATTTCTTTGGCAGTCCCACACTCTTCAATCCAAGGGAGATAATCTTGTCCAACAGTGGACATAATCGTGCTTTGAGCCCAGATATCTAACTGGCTCACCTTGGCTTCCTCTGGAGTGTAGTTTTCCGGTTGCTTCTCCACAAACTCCACAACTGTATCCCCATCGTTGTGATTTGTAGGAGTGCGAGCTATTCTTTCTTTGATGATGATCGGTCCGGAAGAGAGTACTTGTTGCATCCTATGATGCTTTGACAGTAAGATCTTCTTCATCCGTGTCCTCCAGGATGTATAATTTACTACCGAGAACATGACAACGATCTTGTCCTTGACGTCCATCTGCACACAACAGCAGAACAAATATGCAAGCAAATATGCACTAGCGTGAAAAAAAAAGATCTGTTCAGTTGACCACTGAAGAAACTTTCTCGAATTCACACCTTGTGAAACAGAGTCAGTAGTCTTTTGGACCACTGCTCTGATACCACTTGATGGTCCCGATACGAGTTACTGGTGTATGGGGGGGGGGAATATACCAGTTAGGATTTTAAAACTAAACTCCTGAAAAATACTTCAACCGAGTAAAAAGACTCAGTTGGAATCTCTCAGCTGAGTAAGCAACCTCAGTTGGATGAGTGATGTTGTGCGGAATGTGGTGGAAATTAAACTCGTATAACAACTCACGCTTTTATGAACGGTTGGTCAAAAACCAAAACAGTTGAGAATGCACAGATGAGGTTTGTATGCTGGTTAGTCAGTCAGTTGAGAATGCAAGAAATAACTGAATAAAGAAAAACACAAGCACACAGAGAATTAACGTGGTTCGGAGATAACACTCCTACGTCCACGGGGAGTTGTGAGTCCACACAACTCTGTCCAAGTTCTTCTGGACAAACCACTCAGCTTACGCGGGCTGAGCAACCGTTAAGGATAAGTTTGCGGGTACTTATCAACCTTACAGTTTAGTTTCCGGGTACTAAACAACCTATCTACTCAGTTGCGGGAAGAGTAGGATCCTAAACCTTTTCAGGTGAAAGAAAATGGGGTTCCAACTAAAAGCTCGAACGTGAAATGAGCTATGATCTAACTCTCTACGAACTCTCACTAAGTGATGTTCTCAAAGTTCGATCTAAAGACACAAAAACTAACTAACTCTAGAACTCTCAACAAGTGATGTTCTAAGAGATTAAATTCAGTTCAGCTCGTGAAGAATATTGCTCTTTCTTTCGCTTTCTAGTTTCTTCTCGCGTGTGTGTCTTATATTCTCTTCGAATGAATGGAGGCCTCTATTTATAGGCGGAGAGTATCAACTAGCCGTTGGAGGAGCTGTTGATCTCTGTTCTTTGAAAGCGATGGCTTGTCTCTCATCTCTGCAGACTTTCCCGATATGGCATCTGTGCTCATCTGCTTTCCATCTGAGATAGCCTTATGTTGGGCCAAATGGGGTAATGACTGAACGGTCAAACAATCACGTGACTTCCTTTTTGAAATTCAAATCTTAACAACAGACTTCCAACAAGGAGTGGTCGGTTAAGACTTTCGATCTTCAACTAACTTGTTCTTCAGCCGATGTTCTTATCTGACAACTAACAGTTGAACTTTTAGCTGACTTCATCTTCAAAGCTGTTGATCTTCTCGGTTGAGTTCTACAACTGATGTTCTTGTATTTGATCAGTTGGGTTCGAACGCTCAGATGGCTTTCTTTCATCTGATGTTCTCTTCCCCTTTACTACTTCTCATCTGATGAACGCTCAGTTGTTTTCCTAACAACTTATGTTCTGTCCGAGTGATGCCATGTTGCCATCTTCAGCTGGAGTCCTGTAAAGATAAAATCTTAACAATGCTCAAACAGCGAGCCTACCTACTAACATTAGGTTCTGGCAATATCTACTTGGTTGGGGTCAGTTGGTTTTGGAATTCATCAAAACTCTTACTAATAAATTTCCCAACACTCTCCTTTTCTCCCTATTTTGTTCGACCATCAAGGTCTCTTGAGCAAGAGTTTGAAGCTTTTTTTTCGAGCCTTGCTTCTTAAACTCTTGAGTATTTTTATTTCAAGGAAGTAGGAGTAGAAGTCCAAATCCCTCCCTCCTCCATAGCAGCCGAAAATCCAAGCCAAGAAGAAGTAGTTTTGATTTTTATTTCTAAGTATATTGTTTATAATCCTTGTATATGTATATGTATGAGAAAGATGAAGGAAAATCATACATGTTTAATTTATATGTATGCCAAAATTTATAGGTATTTTTAGGAAATTTTGTGATGATGGATTAAACATGAAATTGATGATGAAAATGAGTTCTAAAAATTAATCTAGGAGATATGAGATAAGTAGTAAAAAGATAAGAATTTTCCCCTAAATTCTTCCATAAAAATCGATGGATTTAAGAAGATGAAAAAGAAGAGTTTTTGATGATTTGTTTGATGAATGAGTTGATGAGTAATATATGATGATTTTGAGTGATTTGAATGCTTGAATATGAAGTTAGGAATTCTGGTCTTTTATTTTGAAGAAGACTGAAAAATTTTAAAGCAATTTAGTGATTTTATTTTCTAATTTCTTATTATGGATTTAATGATGATTTGATGAATTTTGGAGTGATATAATATATGAGGAATTGAGAAAATGATGAGTATGAATTTCTTGTTAATATATATATATATATATATATTTGAGGAAATTTTGAGTTATGATGTTCTTGAGTAGATGATGATAAAATGATAAGTTTTATGATGAGTTATGCATGATAAGTGGATTGAGTGAAGATATGAATTATTTTGCTATTTTCTTCATTAAATTCGAAACATATATGCTTGAAGAAGTTGAAGAATTTTTGGATGTTCTTGATGATTTTTAGTTAGATTATGAGTTAAATGGAGTTTTGAGCATATTTGAATGAATAAGTGAGAAGTATAATTTTTTATAAAATTTCTCTCAAAATTTTCGAACCAATGATTGAAGGAAATTAATAATTTTTGAAGTTATGAGCCTTTGATTCATAGTTTGATGTTTAATAATCAAATTCGAGTATATTACGAGCTTAAGTTTTAAAGGAATCGAAGAAAAGAATTTATTTGTTAAAAAGCATGAGAAATTCGAAGAATATAAGGAGTAAAAATTTATGAGTTTTGATGTTTATATGTTCTGTGATATAAAATGAAGTTAGATAATTGTTAGTAGATTTATTTGAGGTGATTTAGAACTTAAAATCATTGAAATCGAATTTTAATTAACAAAACCCCTAAAAGCGATGAAAATGAGCCTAAGAAGATGAACTTTACATGTTTGCGTTCATATGGTAAGTTTGATTGAGAAATTGATCAAATAAAATTTTTATAAGCATAATAGAATTGGATGTTTTTGAATTCGGATGAATATTGCACTAAAAGCTAAAAATTTCGATTCACATGAAGCTTTGAGTTAAAAATTATTGACCTTGAGTATGTTTGAGTATTTTTCGATTTGTGCTCGTATTTCGAGAAATAATGACATAGTTTAAAACCGAGAAATTTTATTAAATGTTTCGAATTTTAAATTTGATTCCGTACTTGAATTATTTGATTTATTTTTAAGAAGAAATGAGACTATTCTGTTAAAAATTTGAAGATATAAATTTTCCAAAGATGGAACTCGAGCCGTAGTGAGTTAATAGAAGACTGCATTAAGATGTGAATTAATTTCTGAGTTAATATTTGTGTTTAAATGAAATTATATGATTTTCTAGAACTTTTCTAAAATATATTAAGATTAGATGGAAATTTTTCTTTTTCCGCCTATTTATGAAGTCGGTCGTTTACCTGGTTGTGAATGCCCGATTCTTGATGTGAATAATTTGTGATATTAATAATCGAGAATTAACCTTGTAATTTTCTGAGTTCGTATAACTCGAAAAATTGAGAAATACGAGAAGAGATGAATAGTGAATTCTCGTTTTGTGTGAAATATTTAAATATTATTAATTTGTATTACTTTATAGAGTCGAGAGCTCAAGTTCGAGAAATTTATTAGTACTCGAGTAAAGACGAGAAACTAAGAAAGAAACCAACTCACACAAGTTAAAATAAGAAAGACTCGAGTCAAGTAGAAGTCCTTCAGCCGAGCCCTAATGCTACTTTTCATTTTACGAGATAGTGAACTCGTCCTTATAAGATGTTATTCGTGAAGGAATGAACGGGACCGAAAAGTAGGAGGAGATGAAAGAGTAAGCTACCCCGACTAATCTTCAGCAGTCAGGTGGGCTTTCTAACCAAAATAAATCGATGAATGCGATATTATAAATATTATGATTATCGTATTATGTGAGTTTTTAAATTAGTTGACTTGCCAATGTTTGAGTTTTTATTGTATGTTACCATCTACTTGTGGAGAACGAATTCGGTCCTGTGTAAGACAGGATTTCTGTGTACACATAGAGGTGATCGTGTACTTTCCTTTGGGTTAGCTGGGTGTTTGAGAAGGAGGCCCACTTCTCAACACACATATTTGATTGTAGAACTGGTACATGCATTAGCTATATATTATTTGTCTGCGCAGACATATTTCAAAGTGAAATGATTTTATTGCATGCACAAGTAACTGTTTTATAACTCTAACACTTGTGATGCAACAAGAAATGCAAGTTCAATTTTATAGCTCTATCGAGCAAGCTTTCAATTATTTTTGGCACGTGTTCACTGAGTACGAAATACTCAGTCCTGCATGTTATTTCTAAAACGTGCAGGTTAGCTCGGATGATGATGGTGAAGTGTGCTTGATGGTGTTCGTTGTTTTGAATCAAGTGTTGTTTAAGCTTGGGTTATATGCCTTCATACATATAACTTGGGACCTGATGTAATATTCCGCTGCAACACCAATACTTAATCGTGTTTTAAATTCTTTCAACTCTGATATTTAAATATTGAATTTCATGCTCGTCACTTCATTTTGATATTCTCTCGACTCTTAAATAATAAACTTGTTTTATTGAGTTTTTGATTTGGGTAATTGAAAGCAAGTTAATTAAATGTCATCACTTTCACTTGAATTTTCTTCTGTACCCAAGAATTATCCCTTATGAGTCATGTTTATTCAGTTGTTTCATCTTCACTGTCCAATAAATTTTAGTCGTTTTTATACACTAGAATTCGGGCTGTGACAATAAGAAAAACACTAGCCATATTATTTTTTCTAATGTTAAAGATTGATTGACTCGAACTATTTTGCTTCTAATGAGAAAATAATATCATTATTCAAGTATTTTAGAAATTGTGTATGATCTAACACTAAAATATATTAATAATAAAAAAATTTACAATAAATAACCATCTATATATATATATATATATATATATATATATTAATAGTACTAACACAAACTAGCTATCAAAAATTTATACGCCTTAATCCTATTGATTAATTTTATGTATTGATTAATTTTCATTAAGTAGCTGCCCTCCTATTAAATTAAATTAAGCTAGGATGCAACCTGTCGACGGGATTTCATTAGACACAATTTACTTGATAGTTATAGTAATTTATTTTGAAAGAAAAAATTTTAGTATGTAAAATTCAAGAACTAAATTAAAATTTCTAATAGAATTAAAACTTGATTAACCAACTTATTAATTTATTGGTCAATCAAATTTGTTGTGCAAAATAAATGCGAGATGAGAAAATATACATTGAGTTTGAGTTATAGGTATTTTAAGAGTGTCCATTTGAGGATGACCTAGTGGTAAAAGTGAGCGCATGAGACTGAAAAGTCTCAGGTTCGAACTTCATGAAGCGTCTCTATAGGTCAAGTCTGCCACACTTGTACTTAGAATGATTAACCTGTCGTATGTGATTTGCAAGCTACTGCACAAGAAACGGAGATTCCCACAGCCTAAAAAAAATATATAGGTACTTTAAAAGTAGAGTTTTATTGAAAATAATGAGAGATACAAAATTTATTTATATTATATCTTGAGCCATACTTTATTTATGAGTGTTATACCAAAACAAAATTATTATATTATTTTTTTCTAGCCGATAGATTTGGATGGTAGTCGTAGATATCATCCTTGTCTATAACATATATGGTTGGAAAATTTAATAAGGTTTTGATTTTACCAAAATCCAACTAATCTTAACTGATGCTTTAGAGTATTTTTTGTTAGAGCTCACTGTTTGAACGTAAAGATTTTATCTTTACACGACTCGAACTGAAGAGGAAACTGAAGAAGTTAAACTGATCAAATCAGAAAGTAACACAATTGACTTCAAAACATGAGCTACACAATTAACCATCCAGCTATGCTCAGAACCATGGCAGTTATAATTGTGAAGAAGTATGAAGAGTAGACTTAGACTTGAGTTCAAATTCAAATATCACAAGATCATAAGAAACCAAGACAGGGTGTTTATTTCCTTATTTGGGCAAACAGTGAAGACCTGTAGTTCGAAATAAAGGTTCATAGTTACTCTCTCTGTTCACGAAATAATGCTCCATTTGGTGTCCAGCACGGAGATTAAAGAAAGTTGATAAAGTTGTTTTGAATGAGATAAAAGTTAGAAAGTAGGGGTAGTGAGATAATGACAAAAAAACAGTGGTAGTGAGAATTGTTGGGATGACAAAAAAGTAGAAATAAAGTTGAAGTGAGGTGGGATCATCAATGACAAGAGGTAGTGATTTTAATAAAGTAACAAGGGTATGTTGGTAAAAATAACAAAACAGGGCATCATCTGATGAACACAAATAAGTGATGAAACAGGGCATCATTTTGTGAACAGAGGGAGTACCATTTTAGGAAAGTCTGTAGAAGTGATAGAGGATCCCATTGCTTTCATGACAGAGGTCAAACAGCTCTATCAAACGACTAGTTCAACTTCTCTGCTTATTAATTGAGGCTCTACTTCACCGTGAAGACAACCGATGCAACGCAAGAAATTCAAGATAAACTACAAGAGTGTTCGAAGCCAAAATCTGAGAATTCATCCATCTCCTTGTGCTCTCTTCTAGCTCTCAAGATCCTGTTCTTAGATTGAGTTTTAGAAGATATACACTCTTTTTTCCTAAGCCTTCTCACTTTAAAAGAGTTAGAGATTTCAGTCTTAGAAGAGAAATACTCCACTTCATATGTTGAAGATTTCTTTGTTGGAAAACCCCGATAAACCCCTTTCCTTAGGTCCCTTTGAACCCGCAATCAAAGATAGGTTTTGTTTGAACCCGTAATCAGACGCTAGGTCCTGTTGAACCCGAAATCAACTATAAGGTTGCTTAGTACCGAGAAACTAAGTTTTATGTCTGAGTTGTACGCTTAAAAAATCAAGGAATTACCAGCAAGGAAACTAGTCGTGGACGTAGGAGTCGCTCTCCGAACCACGTAAAAATATCTGTGTGTTTTACTTTCTATTTTTAGTTTATTTTTCACTAACTAAAAACTAACAAGCATTGTTACAAAACCTTGCACTAAGAGTTTCGCGAACTTGACTTTTGCAAAAGATTTTCAGTGAAAACGAGTTATTAATTTCCACCACATTTCGCACTACACTTAAAATTTTAGTTCAAGTATACAGTTGACCATCAGTCAAAGAAGTCAATTGTAACACGAATTGTGCGACCACTTCAACTGAGTTTGACAGTTGTTGAGTAAACAAAGTCAAAAAAGTTTTAAAGTTAAAAATATGTACGGGTGTATTCTCCTCCCCCATACACCAGTTAACTTATTACCGGGACCATCAAGGGGCATCAGAGCAGTGGTTCAAAAGACTATTGTTTCTCTTTCAATAAGTGTGAGACGAGGTTTTTCAATGGTCAACTGAACAGATCTTTTGAAAATCTCTAGTGCATTCTTTCTACATATTTCTCTATCTTTATATGTCTTATTTCAAGATAATAAACCTGACGCATGTGGGAAGCTTGCCAGAGTTCACAGTGGATGATTATCCCACTTGGAGATATAGATTAAAAATGCAGTTGACGATCAAACATCCAAGGATGTGGGAGACCAATTTCACGAGGTCCAATCCAGATTATGGAGAATGTTACAGTTCCATCAGTCAAAGAAGTCAATTGTAATTTCCACCACATTTCGCACTACACTTAAAATTTTAGTTCAAGTATACAGTTGACCATCAGTCAAAGAAGTCAATTGTAACACGAATTGTGCGACCACTTTAACTGAGTTTGACAGTTGTTGAGTAAACAAAGTCAAAAAAGTTTTAAAGTTAAAAATATGTACGGGTGTATTCTCCTCCCCCATACACCAGTTAACTTATTACCGGGACCATCAAGGGGCATCAGAGCAGTGGTTCAAAAGACTATTGTTTCTCTTTCAATAAGTGTGAGACCAGGTTTTTCAATGGTCAACTGAACAGATCTTTTGAAAATCTCTAGTGCATTCTTTCTACATATTTCTCTATCTTTATCTGTCTTATTTCAAGATAATAAACCTGACGCATGTGGGAAGCTTGCCAGAGTTCACAGTGGATGATTATCCCACTTGGAGATATAGATTAAAAATGCAGTTGACGATCAAACATCCAAGGATGTGGGAGACCAATTTCACGAGGTCCAATCCAGATTATGGAGAATGTTACAGTTCCATCAGTCAAAGAAGTCAATTGTAATTTCCACCACATTTCGCACTACACTTAAAATTTTAGTTCAAGTATACAGTTGACCATCAGTCAAAGAAGTCAATTGTAACACGAATTGTGCGACCACTTTAACTGAGTTTGACAGTTGTTGAGTAAACAAAGTCAAAAAAGTTTTAAAGTTAAAAATATGTACGGGTGTATTCTCCTCCCCCATACACCAGTTAACTTATTACCGGGACCATCAAGGGGCATCAGAGCAGTGGTTCAAAAGACTATTGTTTCTCTTTCAATAAGTGTGAGACCAGGTTTTTCAATGGTCAACTGAACAGATCTTTTGAAAATCTCTAGTGCATTCTTTCTACATATTTCTCTATCTTTATCTGTCTTATTTCAAGATAATAAACCTGACGCATGTGGGAAGCTTGCCAGAGTTCACAGTGGATGATTATCCCACTTGGAGATATAGATTAAAAATGCAGTTGACGATCAAACATCCAAGGATGTGGGAGACCAATTTCACGAGGTCCAATCCAGATTATGGAGAATGTTACAGTTCCATCAGTCAAAGAAGTCAATTGTAATTTCCACCACATTTCGCACTACACTTAAAATTTTAGTTCAAGTATACAGTTGACCATCAGTCAAAGAAGTCAATTGTAACACGAATTGTGCGACCACTTCAACTGAGTTTGACAGTTGTTGAGTAAACAAAGTCAAAAAAGTTTTAAAGTTAAAAATATGTACGGGTGTATTCTCCTCCCCCATACACCAGTTAACTTATTACCGGGACCATCAAGGGGCATCAGAGCAGTGGTTCAAAAGACTATTGTTTCTCTTTCAATAAGTGTGAGACCAGGTTTTTCAATGGTCAACTGAACAGATCTTTTGAAAATCTCTAGTGCATTCTTTCTACATATTTCTCTATCTTTATATGTCTTATTTCAAGATAATAAACCTGACGCATGTGGGAAGCTTGCCAGAGTTCACAGTGGATGATTATCCCACTTGGAGATATAGATTAAAAATGCAGTTGACGATCAAACATCCAAGGATGTGGGAGACCAATTTCACGAGGTCCAATCCAGATTATGGAGAATGTTACAGTTCCATCAGTCAAAGAAGTCAATTGTAATTTCCACCACATTTCGCACTACACTTAAAATTTTAGTTCAAGTATACAGTTGACCATCAGTCAAAGAAGTCAATTGTAACACGAATTGTGCGACCACTTTAACTGAGTTTGACAGTTGTTGAGTAAACAAAGTCAAAAAAGTTTTAAAGTTAAAAATATGTACGGGTGTATTCTCCTCCCCCATACACCAGTTAACTTATTACCGGGACCATCAAGGGGCATCAGAGCAGTGGTTCAAAAGACTATTGTTTCTCTTTCAATAAGTGTGAGACCAGGTTTTTCAATGGTCAACTGAACAGATCTTTTGAAAATCTCTAGTGCATTCTTTCTACATATTTCTCTATCTTTATCTGTCTTATTTCAAGATAATAAACCTGACGCATGTGGGAAGCTTGCCAGAGTTCACAGTGGATGATTATCCCACTTGGAGATATAGATTAAAAATGCAGTTGACGATCAAACATCCAAGGATGTGGGAGACCAATTTCACGAGGTCCAATGCAGATTATGGAGAATGTTACAGTTCCATCAGTCAAAGAAGTCAATTGTAATTTCCACCACATTTCGCACTACACTTAAAATTTTAGTTCAAGTATACAGTTGACCATCAGTCAAAGAAGTCAATTGTAACACGAATTGTGCGACCACTTCAACTGAGTTTGACAGTTGTTGAGTAAACAAAGTCAAAAAAGTTTTAAAGTTAAAAATATGTACGGGTGTATTCTCCTCCCCCATACACCAGTTAACTTATTACCGGGACCATCAAGGGGCATCAGAGCAGTGGTTCAAAAGACTATTGTTTCTCTTTCAATAAGTGTGAGACCAGGTTTTTCAATGGTCAACTGAACAGATCTTTTGAAAATCTCTAGTGCATTCTTTCTACATATTTCTCTATCTTTATATGTCTTATTTCAAGATAATAAACCTGACGCATGTGGGAAGCTTGCCAGAGTTCACAGTGGATGATTATCCCACTTGGAGATATAGATTAAAAATGCAGTTGACGATCAAACATCCAAGGATGTGGGAGACCAATTTCACGAGGTCCAATCCAGATTATGGAGAATGTTACAGTTCCATCAGTCAAAGAAGTCAATTGTAATTTCCACCACATTTCGCACTACACTTAAAATTTTAGTTCAAGTATACAGTTGACCATCAGTCAAAGAAGTCAATTGTAACACGAATTGTGCGACCACTTTAACTGAGTTTGACAGTTGTTGAGTAAACAAAGTCAAAAAAGTTTTAAAGTTAAAAATATGTACGGGTGTATTCTCCTCCCCCATACACCAGTTAACTTATTACCGGGACCATCAAGGGGCATCAGAGCAGTGGTTCAAAAGACTATTGTTTCTCTTTCAATAAGTGTGAGACCAGGTTTTTCAATGGTCAACTGAACAGATCTTTTGAAAATCTCTAGTGCATTCTTTCTACATATTTCTCTATCTTTATCTGTCTTATTTCAAGATAATAAACCTGACGCATGTGGGAAGCTTGCCAGAGTTCACAGTGGATGATTATCCCACTTGGAGATATAGATTAAAAATGCAGTTGACGATCAAACATCCAAGGATGTGGGAGACCAATTTCACGAGGTCCAATCCAGATTATGGAGAATGTTACAGTTCCATCAGTCAAAGAAGTCAATTGTAATTTCCACCACATTTCGCACTACACTTAAAATTTTAGTTCAAGTATACAGTTGACCATCAGTCAAAGAAGTCAATTGTAACACGAATTGTGCGACCACTTCAACTGAGTTTGACAGTTGTTGAGTAAACAAAGTCAAAAAAGTTTTAAAGTTAAAAATATGTACGGGTGTATTCTCCTCCCCCATACACCAGTTAACTTATTACCGGGACCATCAAGGGGCATCAGAGCAGTGGTTCAAAAGACTATTGTTTCTCTTTCAATAAGTGTGAGACCAGGTTTTTCAATGGTCAACTGAACAGATCTTTTGAAAATCTCTAGTGCATTCTTTCTACATATTTCTCTATCTTTATCTGTCTTATTTCAAGATAATAAACCTGACGCATGTGGGAAGCTTGCCAGAGTTCACAGTGGATGATTATCCCACTTGGAGATATAGATTAAAAATGCAGTTGACGATCAAACATCCAAGGATGTGGGAGACCAATTTCACGAGGTCCAATCCAGATTATGGAGAATGTTACAGTTCCATCAGTCAAAGAAGTCAATTGTAATTTCCACCACATTTCGCATTACACTTAAAATTTTAGTTCAAGTATACAGTTGACCATCAGTCAAAGAAGTCAATTGTAACACGAATTGTGCGACCACTTCAACTGAGTTTGACAGTTGTTGAGTAAACAAAGTCAAAAAAGTTTTAAAGTTAAAAATATGTACGGGTGTATTCTCCTCCCCCATACACCAGTTAACTTATTACCAGGACCATCAAGGGGCATCAGAGCAGTGGTTCAAAAGACTATTGTTTCTCTTTCAATAAGTGTGAGACGAGGTTTTTCAATGGTCAACTGAACAGATCTTTTGAAAATCTCTAGTGCATTCTTTCTACATATTTCTCTATCTTTATCTGTCTTATTTCAAGATAATAAACCTGACGCATGTGGGAAGCTTGCCAGAGTTCACAGTGGATGATTATCCCACTTGGAGATATAGATTAAAAATGCAGTTGACGATCAAACATCCAAGGATGTGGGAGACCAATTTCACGAGGTCCAATCCAGATTATGGAGAATGTTACAGTTCCATCTCCAACTATTGGTTCAAAAGACATGATGACCAGAGTAGAACTGAAGGAACCAGAGAAATACAGCTCTAAGGAAAGGATGCTAGCTCAAGTGGATGACATTGCCAATAGTGTCATTTTAGCAACCGTGGGAAAAGCCTATCTTTCCAAGATCATCTCTTGCAACACAATTAAGGAGATTTAGGATGCGCTTGCATCTCTGTGTGAAGGTTTTGATGAGATAAAGGAGAACAAGTTCATCTTGGCATGCCAGAAGTATGAGAATTTCACTCAGCTGACACATGAGACCATCGACAAGATGGAGATGAGGTTCGCAGACATAATAATGGATATTGAGAGTATAAGAAAATGAAAATACTCACAGCATGAGATAAACTTGAAAGTTCTCCCCGCCCTTGGACCAGACTGGTCAGTTCACTGAGTTTTCCATTAAAATCGGACTAACCTCAACTCGTTGAAGACAGAGAAGTTGTTCTCCATTCTAAAGGCCAACTAGTACGACATCCAAAGGTTGAAGACAGTTCAACCTCAACTAAGTTAATTCCAGGACTAGATCTAAGCAACAAAGAATGTTGTACTTCGAGCTGAGTCAGGCAGATCCAAGTTTACCAGATCGTCTAGGTCTGGCAACTCTACAGTCAATGATAGACCGAGTCGAAGTGATCTCCAAAAGAAGTTCAAGGAAATGACCAAGCAAATGGAGAAAATGAATTCCAAGTTGGAAAGATACCGAAGAATCTCCAAGAGTAGGCAAAGCTCAGGAAAAACATCAACGACTCAAGCAGAAGGATACTTTGAATGTGGAAAGCCAGGGCACTTCAAGATGAATTGCCCAAATCTCTCCAAGAAGGATCGAAATGCCCTCCGAGCCAGAGCCAAGGATAAAACAAAGGCGATGATCGTCGAGGAAGAAGCAGCTGGCACCGTGTTGTACATCGACACGGATGAAGATGAAGATATCTCTCCATCTAGCTCAGCCGGTCAAGACAGGTGCCTTATTGCATTGCCAAAAGAATTTACTGGCGAGGTAAATTCTTCTATTCAACCTAATTTTGTTAATTCTGCTGTTAACCAATATGTAGGAGAATTAGATATCCATCTTGGGTTGTTATAGAGCAACTTAGTAAGATGTGTAACGCTCAAGCTGCTCAGTGCAAGTCACTTCAAGTTGAGTTTGACAATATGAGTCTAGAACTGAGTTAGAAAGATATGGAGATTGATAGACTAATAGAGTCTAACAAGAAGCTCCAAGAAAAAGTAGCTCAGTCAACCAACAGTCACGTGGTGAACATGACCTAGATGACAAGGACACAGGCTGAGTATCTCTCTTAATTGCAAATGGAGCTGAAACATGTAAATGAGAAGATAGTGTCACTCAATGCATAAAGTGTTGCTCTTGAAAGCATGATCAAAAACCAAAGACCTTCCAATTGTGTAGAAGGTCTTAGACACAGCTCAGAGCATGACACTGGAAAACAGTCTGGATCCTTTATCAAAGTTGGACGAAATCTTGCCGAACTTGCCTCAGTTGAGACAGTTGAGGCTCTTGTGGTGGACAAAGAAAAGAAGATCATGGATGAACCGAAGGATAATACTGGTGGACCATGTACTGGACCATCAACAGAAGCTGGGAAGCCAAAGAAGTTTCGAACTCGCCGATCTAGAGCGAGAGGGAAGACAAATCAGGAGCAGAGTAGGAAATGAAGACCTGCTCAGCCACAATACAGACAGAATCACTCAGCTCACACCCAACCGCATCATCATCTGAACTGGAACAATCCTAATTTCTTCAATCAGACGTACCTATTTCAACGATAATATCAACGTGCCTACCAAGGAAATGGAACTACATGGATCAATCGTATCATGATCCTAGTTATCTTACGAGTATGGTCATGAAGCACCACAGTTGAGGTATTCTGTCCAGATGCTCCCCTGAGAGAAATCGACCGAGTTAGCAAGGTCGCAATTAAGCTTCGAGAGGAAGGAATCCTCTGCAAAATAACAGAATTGCAAAATCTCCCAAATAGACTCAACCAACAGTCTATGTAGATGTAGATGGAAAGATTTTTCGAACTGACCGCACAGTTCGGATCTTCAAGAAAACTGTAGTTGTCACTAATCGATCAGGACCCAACTGAGTTTGCGTACCTAAGTTCGTTTTATTTATTTGCAAGAACAGAACGAACTGAGGAAAAGAAGGGTTGCAAAGTAAGTTTAGGTCATAGACAGTTCATCTCAAAGCACATCATTTGAGTTGGACCTACAATTACCTTTTGTTGACAACTCTAGAGGTCAAACCAAAGGGTTCGGTACACTTGAAACTAAGTTTATGATAATTAAAAATGTTTTCTTGGTCGATGGTGTAATGCTCCGGAAATTCCTTACGATCTAAAAAATTTAAAGTTAATTAAATAAATGGCTTTGCACGCCTAAGTTTACGATTTTGAATTCTAAGACTAACGGTCGAATCCGTTTCCGAAAATAAATTACGGAAGTCAGCTAGACGACTATTGTATTTAGGGTTAACGCGTACGAAAAGTTTTTAGTTCGTGAACTCAGAACGGAAAACTGTCTGATTTTTACATTCACGAAATCGCGATACGAACTCGCCCGAGAAAGTTCATTTTTATGATTTTCCCGGACGAAACTCGGACTGTGTCGTCCCGAGTTTTTGTCAAAATAAATTTTATAAATTTATTTTTCCAGCTAAGTTTCATACGTTAGAATTTTCGGTCGAATCGGATCGCGACGATTTTGTGCCGAGCTATGTTTTTCGTCGTTCGATTTTCGTAACGTCGTATCGCGCCGGAAAAGTGCGTATTTTCTTTCTCCCTCTCCCCTTGACCGACCTCCCTCCTCTCTCATTAGATGATATTTTGATTTTATAATGTTATTATGAGGACACCTATTGTTGTAACTATTCACACTTTACACTTGTTACCTTATAATATGTTATAACATTAGGTTAATACAATTAAAACACATCTCCTCCTCCTTCCCTCCCCCCATTTTCGGCAGCTCACTCTCCTCTCTATCCCATCTTCTTTTCATCATCTCCATTGAAGACACTTGAAGTTCTTGAAGAAGAGAAATCACAAGTCATTATCCAACCATCAAAACTTCATTCCTTCTTTGTTAATTATCAAGGTATTCATCTCCTCTTTAATCCTATCCATCCATCATCCTCTTCTTTTTATTTTTTTCTTTTTGATCGAAAATTAGGGTAATGAATTAGATGATTCGATCTTGAATTAATGAAATTAGATGTGTTAGAAAGGATAATTAGGGATTAGAATTGAACAAAATCAAGAACCCTAATACCCTAGTCTTTACGGAAAATTTAGGGGATTTAGTAGGATTTTTGGATTTCTTCAATTGATGATAAATTCATGCTTAGGAAGTGCTTAATTAGTGATTAGAACAAAGAGAAATTGAAAGCCCCATGTTATGTTGAAAACCGATTTAGGGTTTGAGTTTGAATTTGGGGATTTTTGCATGTTAGTATGTAATTGGATTTCAATTGATTAATTGATGTTATAGTAGGTTGATTAATGAATAAATGGTGTTAATTGGAGAAGAAAATCACTCTCTTAACCTCTCTATGAATACCGAAAATTATTAGAGTTTTAGGGGTTTTCATGTGTTTGGTTTAATTGATGAAATAATGATAGAATATGGTTGCAAGTGATGTTAGTTGATTATGGGAATTTATTTAGATTTTTCTAAAATAATTATTGAAATTGTAAGAGACGAAGAACTCGTCGTAAGTTGAAATATAGAGTTGATATGAAATGATTACATGCATGAAAGTGTTTCTCGTTAGATGTAGTTTAATGACGTAAAATTTGAGCGAATTCCGACAACTTTAAAAATTGTGTAAGAGACGAACAATTAGACGTAAGTAATAACCGAGAAGTCGAATGAGAATTCTAATTTGATATTATTATCTATGATGGACTTGGGAATAACTTTGTAGTTGATGTTGTGAGCTTTCGAGCTAATATAATATGAGCTATAGTGATAGTCGAGAACTAGAACGCGAAGTGGATAACTTGCTTTGGTTTAGTACATGTTAGTTGGAAGCCGACGTTTAGAACGTCGTGCTATTGAACGAGTTTTGAGAAGGAGTTCATCACGTACGGGAGTACGCGATGACTGCCTTGAGGGTCCAGTTTCTTGAGAAATCGAATACGAGAGCTTAGAACGAACCTAAGACGTTATACGTCGATTCTATCGAGCAACTAGGGTTATCGCGGCAGTTTTGCGACCCTCTCCGGAAACTGTAATAACTTTTAGCTCGTTTATTGGATTTGCGATCCGTAAATTGGAGCATAAACTAGACATCCCAAAATTTCCAACGGTACAGGGCTCATCCCCTGTTCTGGGAAGCCCAGAGAGTCACTGTAATGCACAGTGAAATTTCAGTTTCATTTCTTCTAAGTTGTTTCGTTCACAACTTAGTTTCTTTCGATTGTCTAAGCCGTAATAACTAACGAATATCTTCCTACTGACCCTAGAGTCAAGAAAGGAACCTTGAGTGCTAAAGGAGATGAGATCTCATCTCGTACCCGTTCAAGTAAAGAAGTTTAGTTAAGCGAGAAATTGCATAAGTTGTTTAATGAACTAAAACTTAATTTCCTAAGTTGATTCCTTTCCAACTTAGTTCCTTTTGATCTTTTAAGTCGTATTAAGCTATCGACTACCCTCTCTACTGACCTAAGAGTCGAGTATGAGACCTTTCGAGTTCTAAACGGGATTTGTACGAGTCTCATTCCCGTTTAAGTAAGATGAATCTAGTAAGCGTGCAAATGCCTAAAGAATGAAACGACTAAAACCTATTTCGAGTTTCTTTGATCGATTATCTTTTACGACCCGAGTTTAAGTGTTATTATTTTACGATGAAGAAGGAAGCCAGCAGTAAAGAAAGGACGGAAGATCCGAAGATTGGAAGCTAGTGCTTTTAGTTCTGTATTACGAGGTGGGCTTTTGTATACAAAATAAAACGAGCAATGCTCGGAAAATCTTTCTTTATCGCTTTGATATCTGTATTTTCAAAGTGATATTATGGCATGAACTGTTTTATGTTTTATGTGAGTTCTCTTGTACCTATCTGAGTCAACATTCGTGTTTTCCAGATTTAGAGTTAATCTAACTAGGTTAACTAACGATCGGCTCTGAGTTAGCTGCTAAGTGCTTTCCAGAGTTAGTGCACTTTGTTACCTGTGGTGTATGTGATATCCTGTTGAGGGGTACCAGCCACGGTGAATGAGAATTGGTCAAGATTGAACGTAACATCAGTCAGAAAATGCTCGCGCGAGTGATTTATGAGAAAAGAGTCAGAAAATGTTTAGTAGACACGGGTTCTTTCAATAAAACCCCGATGTGCTACAATTATGAAATGCCATATTTCATCTATACTTATGATTATGATTTCGGCATCGTGCCCACTAAGTACTTTTGTACTTAACCCTGCATTGTTTTCTAAATGTGCAGGTTGAAGTGACGTGAGCGGCAACGGTTGAAGTTGAGTTGAAAGGACAGGATGCTTTAGTTAAGACTCTTCCGCTGCAGAACTCTAAGTCTTGAGAATATGTACTTTTGAACAATACACTGTAGTTTAAGTCTGTAAATTTGAACTTAGTTACTTTTGTGTACTCTCGTCGAGTAATCACTCGTGATTAACTCTTTCTTTATATATTCGAGTCGTGTTCATTGAATGTATGATGTCTTATATGTATGCTTAGTCTGTTAGCCCCCTTCTTCCCCGCTTCTTTAATCCAACCCCAGTCGCACCCCGACTTCTGCCGTCCCTCGAGATTTGGGGCTGTGACAGATGGATAAAGTATAATCTGCTCTCCATAGGCCAATTTTATGATAGTGGTTTTTCTGTGAAGTTTGATGCACAAGAATGCAGGGTGAAAGATATTAAGACCAAGCAAATCCTCCTTGTTGGGAAAAGGTCTTTCTCTGGACATGTATACTATGCGAACTGGTCAAGCTATCCTCTAAAGACCTGCCTTGTGTCAAAAAGTAGCTTCGAAGTCAGTTGGTTGTAGCACAAAAGACTGAATCACCTCAACTTCAAAACTATGAACCAACTTGCTCGCCAACATCATGCAATCGGAATTCCATACTTGGTATACAGTCCGACGTATCTGGGTAGTGCATGCCAACTAGGAAAGTTGGCTAGAGCATCATTTTGACTCAAGTTGACGCCATCAACAGATCGAGTTCTGCAATTGATCCATATGGATCTCTTCGGCGCAGTCAGCCCCAAGAGCATGAATGGTAAATTAGTAAGGTTTTGATTTATTCCAAAATTCAACTGACTCCAACTGAGTAGATATACCTTAATGTCTTTATAGTTAGAGGTCATTGTTTAAGCGTAAGGATTTTATCTTTACAGGACTCGAACTAAAGAGGCAACTGAAGACCAAGCTGGACTGATCAAGTACGAAGGTAACATAGTTGACTCCGAATCTTGAGCTACACAATTAGCTATCAAGCTTTGCTCAGAACCATGGCGGTATATTAGTGTGAAGAAATCTGAAGCGAATACTTGGACTTTAGTTCAAATTCAAATAGCACAAGATCGTGTGAAAGCCAGACAGACTGTTTATTTTCTTATTTGGGTAGACACTGAAGACCTGCAATTCGAAAGCAAGGTTCACAGTTACCATTTTACGAAGTCTACAGAAGTGAGAGAGGAGCCCATCGCTTTCATGGTAGAGGTTAAATGGTTATTCCAACGGCTAGTTCAACCTCTGCGTCTATAAATTGAGGCTCTCCTTCAACGTGAAGATGACCGATGCAACACGAGAAATTCAAGATAAACTATAAGAGTATTCGAAGCCAAAATATGAGAATTCATCCATATCCTTGTGCTCTCTTCAAGCTCTTAATATCCTGTTCTTATATTGAGTTTTAGAATATATACACTCTTCTTTCCTAAGCTTTCTCACTTTGAAAGAGTTAGAGATTTCAGTCTTAGAAGAGAAAAACTCCACTTCCTGTATTGAAGATTTCTTTGTTGGAAATACCCAACAAACCCCTTTCTATTAGGTCCCTTTGAACCCGCAATTAAAGATCGGCTTTGTCTAAACCCTAGACTCTAGGTCATGTTGAACACGAAATCAATGGTAAGGTTGCTTAGTACCCGGAATCTAAGTTGTACGTTTGGGTTGTACGCGTAAATAATTCAAGGAATTACTAGCAAGGAAGTTGGTTGTGGACGTAGGAGTCGCTCTCCAAACCACATAAAAACATATGTGTTTTTACTTTCTGTTTTTAATTTATTTTTCACTAAGTGAAGACTAACAAGCATTCTTACAAAACCCTACACTAAGAGTTTCATGAACTTTGACCTTCGCAAAAGATTCTAAGTGAAAACGAGTTAATCTAATTTCCACCACATCCCGCACTGCACTTAAAACCTCATTCGAGTAAACAGTTGACCATCAGTGAAAGAAATCAATTATACCACGAACTGTGCGACCACTCCAACCGAGTTTGACAGTTGTTGAGTAAACAAAGTTGAAAAAGTTTTTAAGTTAAAAATCTTTACTGGTATATTCCCCATACACCAGTTAACTAATTACCGGGACCATCATATACTAATAGTCAAATTTGATTTTTGAGCTAAATAATTATTATATTATTTTCCTTCGTCATACGGTTGAAATATTGGATATATGGTCTCTCAAGATTTCCTGTATATCTTACGCCATATTTTGATATTCATGTCATTTACACAAATATTGGAGTATAATACTATCATTGATTTTGTGGTTATTAATCTATGAATTAAAAGCATAAAATGAAAATTTAATATAAATAGGAATATTGAATGTGGATAGTATCATGTAGAACCTAAAATTAAAGGGAGGTTTTAGATCGACAATAATTTTAATAATATATACTACTATAATATTGATTAACCTTTTAAGAGTGGAGTCTTAATAAAAAGCGATGTAAAATTTGATCAACTTAATTATTGATCATATTATTATTTTTTAATAAAATCAAACTCTATGAGCTGGTCAACTACATTGTCAAATTAAAATTAACAATTTAATGACTAGCCAAATTAAAATTTCCAATAGAAAGAAAATTATTTATTCGGCAACTAAATTAATTGACTAAATTTAATTAGTTGAGCAAAATAATTGCGGGATAAGAAAATATACATTAATTATGAGTATTTATATTGATTTTTAAAAAGTGGTGTGTTATTGAAAAATGATGTGGGATAACAAAAACTCACATTGAGAAATGATTGTCACTTCCATTTATAGTAGTATGACTCATAGAAAACTTTATATTTAATCTTATAGTATTTCTTACCACTTCACTCGCATTTATTGTGGGGCCCTTGCTGCACTCACAATAATATCCACTATTATCCTATCATTTTCTTAAAAGTCGTGTCATCCACAATGTGGCAATCATTTAATAGACGGATGGAGTATAATTAATAGACTATATATTCAGATTGGATCCTCTATTGCCTCTACATATGACATCTCCTATTGCTTTAATAAGGAGATGACACATGACTTAATTAATAGTTTAAGGTTTAGGAAATATATAAGAATAATAATATATACCCTAAATCTTGAACCCTAAATCTTTAATATTTTGTTATTTTAGGTCGATTTTAATTACAAATAAATTATATATATGAATGTGTCTGTAGCATACGTAACGGTAATAAAAAAACAACCGTTATCTAACAAAATCTTTGATAACAGAGAAAATTGATTTTTCATAATGGAACAAAATGTTATGTATAAAGATAAATATAACGGAAAAAAGAGTGTAATGTATATGAAAATTATCGTTATCAATAAAGATAAAAATAACGAATATTTTTGAACTTTTATAACGGTAATAAACGTTATGATCAGACTTATATATAACGGATTTTCTAACGTTATTTATTTTAAAAAACGGTTATGTATTTCAACAAAGCTAATGTAATAAAAGCGTTATTTATTTAAAAAATATCATTATGTATTTTCACAAAGATAACGGATAAATGTCTGTTATCTATGAGCGCCACATAGATATCACCACTATACTTAACGGACGATTTTGTACATAGATAACGGAGCATTTTTGGCGTAGTGAGATATCACATGAAGAGACAATAAAAGATCCGGTTTGCTATATATTGCGTTAAACTTGAATCATATTGTGAAGATTTCACTTCCATATTTAATTATGAAATCTTTGAAAGTATTAAATATTATAAAATTCATAATAATAAAAATTGATTAAAATGAAAATTAAAAATAAATAGGTATACATAATGGAGGTTGCATCCTGTATGACTTAAAATTAAGGAGAGGGCTTAAATCAACATTAGTTTTAATAATATTGTAAACACAAAATATGTATTTATTCAAATAAATATAAGTTTGAATACAATTATAAGAATATCGAATATGCGCGGGCTCAATCTCTATTTGATCCTCCGATTCTTCTCTTCAAGTTGATCCTCGAACGGTCTTCAAGCAGCCCTTGAGATTTGATGGAGAAGTATGCCTCCTTGACCTCCTTGG
The DNA here is from genome assembly GCA_029490685.1 of Schizonepeta tenuifolia. Taxonomy (NCBI): domain Eukaryota; kingdom Viridiplantae; phylum Streptophyta; class Magnoliopsida; order Lamiales; family Lamiaceae; genus Schizonepeta; species Schizonepeta tenuifolia. The sequence continues at coordinate 24,044,043 of CM055957.1, forward strand.
ACTTGATAGTCTTTGAGATTTGATAAGAAGTATGCCTCCTTGATCTCTTTGGACTTTATCTTCAAGCTTTATAACGTTGACGTAGATGACTTTCGCCTTGCTTCCTAAGTAAACGTTGAGCTTGGACTTGATCTTTGACTTGATGACGTTGACTTGAGCTTTGTGATTGGTGGTGTTGATGCGGTGGACTTTTGTCTTGTTTCCGAAGTAACGTTGAGCGTTGAGTTTTATAACGTTGACTTGGAGGACTCTCGCCTTGTTTCCGAATCAAACGCCACTTGAGATATTTCCGCCGAAGAACGCGTTGCTTTCCACGAAGAACGCCTTGAATCTCGCTAGGACACCTTGAATATTGAAAGAGAAATCTTAGATAATTTCTCTCTTCAATTCTTGAGCTCTTGAAGATGAGTTTTAGGTGTGATTTAAAGTTTTGTGGAGACCTCTATTTATAGGGAAAAATATGGTGGACTTGGTGGGCTTTTAGGCTCCATCATGGGCTTGAGGGATGAGGTGGCGCGATCTCATTGGCTCTTAAATATTGATGTATATCCTTTACTTGTTCCCAAAGAAATAGATATTTATCACCATATAAAGATATATTTATCAATTAAATAATTTATTTAATATGGATATCATAAGATTCCATGATAAAATAAAATATTAAAATTAAGAAAATATTTCTTTAAATTTTCGATATCTATATATATATATATATATATATATATATATATATATATATATATATGAGAGATCATATGAGAATGAATATTATCCTAAGAAATGAGAATAGATCTCCACTATAGATCTATTGGTGATAAAGGGTCAAGATTTGGCCAAGTCAAAGCGGGTCAACCCCAGGTCAACCCGTTGACATTTTTTTTGGATTTTTTTTTAATATAAACTGTCATCCAAGATGCACAAGATTTAATTAGATGCACCACTAAGTGCATTTAGATGCACAAGATTTTCAGTTTTTTTTTCAATTTTTTTTAAATAAACTGTCACCCAAGATGCACAACTTCACATATTCGGATGCACCACTCTATATAACTAGATGCACCACTAAGTGCATTTAGATGCACAAGATTTTCAGTTTTTTGTTTTTCATTTTTTTTAAAACAGTCAACCAAGATGCACCACTTCACATATTCGGATGCATCACTCTACATAATGAGATGCACTACTATGTGTAGTGAGATGCACCGAATTTGTAAAAAAAATAAAAAAAAAAAAAGAAAAAAATTGATGCACCACAATGCATAACTAGATGCACCACACAGTGTAACTAGATGCACTATATAGTGTAACAAGATGCACAATATTTTACGAAAATAAAAAAACGAAAACAAAACTAATGCATCTTAATGCACTTAGTGGTGCATCTCATTTTATAGTGTGGTGCATATGAATACATGATGTGGTGCATATGACCTAACCGTAAAAAAAAAAAAAATAAATAAATAAATAAAATAAAATAAAATAAAATCTTGTGCATCTCAATACAGTTAGTTGTGCATTTGAATATGTGAATTGGTGCATCCGAATATGTGAAGTGGTGCATGTGAGCTGAAAGTGTAAAAAAAATAAATAAATAAATAAAAAATAAAAAATAAAATCTTGTGCATCTCAATACAGTTAGTTGTGCATCTGAATATGTGAATTGGTGCATCCGAACATGTGAAGTGGTGCATGTGAGCTGAAAGTAAAAAAAAAAAATCAACGAGTTGACCCGGATTTGACCTGGTTGACCCGCTTTGACCAGGCCAAATCTTAACCCTCCATATAAATATGATCAATGATGGAGATTAATTCTTATTTCTCACTTTAAGGGACATTTGCATGGGAACACATCCATATATATATATATATATATATATAGCTGACGATTATACATTCCACATGTATTCTCTAATTCAATTTATATTATGTATCAAATCAAATTTATCTATTTATAAATTCATTCATTTGTTTATGTGGACATCCAACTTTCTAACTTTCCTCTCCAATTATCATCTTTAATTTTTATTTATTGTTATATATATTGTTTTAAAAACTCATCTATTTCAATTGATTGCAAAAAATTAAAATAAATAAATAAATAAATTGGAATGATTTAGAGTGTTCTCTAAAACAGCAGCGAGGGAACAACACCAATGATCGGTTTTTTTTTGTGAACCGGAAGAATGCAGTACTCTATTGCACGTATTTTATACAAAAATAGAATTATTTTGTAGTATAATTTAATTTTTTAAACATTTAATTTAAATTTTAAATTGTTATTAAGTGAATCAATTTATTTTAAACATTTAATTTATATATTAAAAGAAATTAAAGTACATCGTACAACACGAGGTAAAACATTAGGCTATGTGTATCGCGGCTCGAGCGGAGGTGCTCGAGCGCGGATCGAGCAGGGGGTGGCTCGAGCACCCCGCGTGGCAGGCGACGCCAGCTCGAGCCGTGCCCGAGCGCTCGAGTCCGGCGCGTGGCCTCGACGCGCGGCGGAAATGAATTATATATATATATATATGTGGCGCGTGCATCGCACGCGCCTAACGTAAATTTTTTTAAAATTTCGACCGTTCAACGGCTATGGCCTATTTTTCCTTTTTTTTTTAAATTTCCTCTACTATAAATATACCCTCAATCCTCATTCTTCTCACACCATTTTATCATCCTCTTTCTTTCTCAAATTCAACTTAAAAAAATGTCTTCATCTTCGTTGAGTTTTTCATCTTCATCGGTGGAATATGTCGAAGGCAGCACCGACGACGAGGTAATGGAGATGTTGGCTGACGCGGATCGCTACATACGTGCACACATAGCCGAGCAGAAAAAGAAGAAAAAGAGGGCGCGGGGGTTCGTCGACCGCGACCGAGAAGCGGCGTGTGCGCTCCTACACGCCGACTACTTCGCCGACAACCCCACCTACGGTGAGCACTTTTTCCGACGCCGTTTCCGGATGCATAAGTATTTGTTCTTGCGCATTTGCAGCACGTTGGAGGAAAATGTTCACTTCTTCACGCATCGACAAGATGCACTTGGGCATTGGGGGCTGATGTCGGTGCAAAAATGCACGATGACGGTGCGTCAACTGGCCACTGGTGGTGCTGCGGACGCCTTCAACGAGTATCTGAAGATTGGTGATAGCACGGGGCGACTTTGCCTCAAAAAAATTTGCCGGGCAATGATCGACCTCTTCGGCGAGCGATACCTGCGGAAGCCCAACGCTGTCGACATTGCACGTCTGCTCCAAATGCACAAGGAGCGGCATGGGTTTCCAGGGATGCTAGGGAGCCTGGATTGCATGCACTGGGCTTGGAGGAACTGCCCAAAAGGGTGGGCGGGTGTCCACACTCGCGGCGATCAAGGCGTGCCTACCTTGATCTTGGAGGCGGTGGCGTCGCAGGATTTGTGGATCTGGCATGCCTTTTTTGGGTGTGCCAGCTCCAACAACGACATCAACGTCCTCAATCAATCGCCCTTGTTCACCGACGTACTAGAGGATAGAGCTCCGCCGTGCAAGTTCACCGTCAACGGAAACCGCTACGACAAGGGGTACTACTTGACTGACGGGATTTACCCTTCTTGGGCAACACTGATCAAAGCGCCGAGGATTGAAACTAACGAAAAGACGGCGAGATTCAAGAGGATGCGGGAGGCGGCGAGAAAGGACATAGAGCGGGCCTTTGGAGTTCTCCAAGCCCGATGGGGAATAATACGCGCTTCGGGTCGGTGCTGGTACAAGAAGCATCTCCGAGACATCATGTTCGCGTGCATTATTTTGCACAACATGATCATCGAAGACGAGCAGAAAGATGTGGAGAATTGGAGAGAAGACTCCGATTCTCCGTCCACTAGCGGGATATCCCGGAGGCACTGTCTGATCGCCTTTAGGACCTATCTCGCTCAGAAAGCCGACTTGAGAGATCAACGGAAGCACACCCGACTTACCAATGATCTCATCGAGCACGTTTACCAGAAATTTGGACCTCTATGGGAGTAGTCGAGCATTTTTAATTAGTGTAATTTTTTTTAAGTAATGTAATGTTTTTTATTTTAATTAATATAAAATTTTATTTTATTTGAATTAATGTAATGTTTAATGTTTATTTTCTCATAAATGGAATTTTATAAATTAATTAAATAAATGAAAATGGAGAATTGTTTAATATTAAAGATAGAGCACCCTTGGGATGCAAGGGTAGAGGTCTCTAAGGGTGCTCTAGTGCTAGAGCACCCCTTAGAGCACCCTAAGGGTTCTCTAAGGGTTGCAGATAGCTTTAGTTTTGTAAACAAAAGAGAGAAGTGATGCAAAAAAGAGTGATTTTTAAACAAATAAAGCAACTCCCTTTTGGCGCTTCTATTTGGTATAGACTGTAAAATACTACTCCCTCCGTTCACGAAATAATGTTCTGTTTCATCCCTTATTTGTATTCACCAAATAATGCCCTATTTTGTTATTTTTATCAATATGCCATCGTTATTTTATTAAAATCACTATCCCTTGCCATTGATGACCTCACCTCACATCAACTTTATTTCTACTTTTTTGACATCCCAACAACTTTATTCCTACTTTTTGATCAATATCACCTCTTTTTTGTTATTACCACTGTTTTTTTTGTCATTATCTCACTACCCCTACTTTCTAACTTTTATCCACTCAAACAACTTTATTAGCTTTCTTAATTTCCGTGCCGGACACGAAATAGGGCGTCATTTCGTGAACGGAGGGAGTAAAATATTTTTAATTATGTTATTCGAATATAATATTGAAATTATCATCACAAGTATTTTAAATGACGACCCCACCCGCCTTGTCCTCACGACCCACCCCCTGCTCGTTCTTCCCGCCCTTCCAACCGGTGGGCTCTATGGCGCAGCGGTTCAAGCAACCTAGCCAGCCCACTGATGTGTGCTATTGGACCGACGGACCGACTCGAATAGGAGGAAGGGGGCGCGATGGAGGTGGCTCATCAACTGGGGGCTCAACGCTAGGGCAACTAGAGCGGGTGATTGAGCCCCTAAACACTCTAATTTCTTTTTAAATAAATATTAAAAATATTCATATTAAGTGTAATCTGATTTTTTTTTACGATCCACAATAAATGTGGCCCTTTTATGAATAGAAACAACCCATCATGAAATGTTACCCTTTAATCATTTATTCCTTTTATTTGTATTTACTTTTAAAGGTAAAGAAAGTACTACTAACACTCATCCTTCACTCATAATATTTGTACCACCAACTCTTATTCATTCTCTATATCTTAAAACATGTTTCATTCCTCCACACTTATCATCATCCTCTACCCACAATATTTCTAACATTACTCTTATTCATTCTTTGTTTGTTAAAACATGTGTTATTTTCTCTAGACCACATTTACCGTGGTGGATGGAGGAGGGACTTTTGTTGCGCATAATAAATTTACTTAATATTCCCTCCGTACGCGAAAAAATGCCCTAATGACGGTTGGGCACGGGGATTAAGAAAGCAGGTAAATTGTTATGAGTGGGTTAAAAGTTAAATAGTATGGGTAGTGGTATTGACAAAAAGGTAATGGTATTAACAAAAGGTGGTGATAAAGTTGTCGGGAGGCAGGTCCATCAATAGCAAATGAGTGTAAATAAATACGATTCTTTAGGGTATATAAGTCCATAAAGTGAAATGGGGCATTTTTTGGTGTACACTTTAAATGTGTAAAGTAGGGCATTTTTTCGTGTACAGAGGGAGTAAAAATTAAATCTTCTCCGGAATAATAAAAATTAAATGAAAATAATACTCCCTCCATCCACATTTTAAAGTCTCATTTACTGCTGGGTACGGAGATTAAAAAAAGCTGAAAAAGTGAAGTTGGTGGAGTTAAGGTCTCACTTAGTGTTCAGGGTTTCAGGGTCCTACTTGTTGTGAGTAGAAAAGATAAAATAGAGTTAAAGTTGTTGTAAGTGGAATTAGGATTTCACATATTGTGAATGGAAAAAGTTGGATGGGAGTAGAAGTGGTAGTAGGTCTCACTTAATGTGAGTGGAAAAAGATAAGTACTCCATCCGTCCATGAATTATATCCCCATTTGGGTTTCGACAAGGAAAATAAGAAAGCTGATAAAGTTGTTTTGAGTAGAGTAAAAGTTAGAATGTAGGGGTAGTAGAATAATGACAAAAAAATAGTGGTAATGACAAAAAGGTAGTGATATTGACCAAAAAGTGGAAATAAAGTTGTTGTGATGACTAAAAAGTAGGAATAAAGTTATTGTGAGGTGGGACCATCAATGGCAAAGGATAGTAAATAAAGAGAAAGTATGAGGGTATGGTTGTATAAAAAGGTAAGTAGGAATTTGATTTATGGACAAAAAAATGTAGGTAAGTAGGAATTTGATTTGTGGATGGAAGAAATAGGATTTTAAAAATGAACAGTTTTTTATGAGCAAATGGGACTTTAGAAAATGGAGCGACAGAGTATAAATTAAAATTGGAGGGAAAACAGAAAAAAAAATCTTTATTGTGAAACAGTAGAGAGCGTTTGTACCACCGTGCCTATGCCTACTGCAGCCTACCACCTTCTCTCAGCTCACCGACTTTCTCTCTCTCACACACACTGATACACACACAAGTAAAGTAGCGACTCTGTCTGTCCTCCCTCTCTCGCTTTCACTCTCTCTGACACACGCGCAAAATCGTTGAGTGTCCATATACTTGCAAAAACACCAAGCAACACACCATATCAGCAATATAGATTGAAACCTCTGTTGAGTGCAGGGTAAGCAACCGATTCCAAGGGCTCGCTACTTTGTTGAATTTCTCGAGAAATTGGGTAGAGGACCGATATCAACGGTTAATCCGACTTTACCAAATTCGGGACTGGTCAAAATTGAGGTTGATCAGAGTTTGCGTTTAGAGCGGGAGAAGATTGTGAAAATGGAAATGGAAATGGTAAACCTGGTGAGAGAACGTGAGTGGTTGAAGAAAGAGGTCGATTTGCTTGAGAAAACTCAGAGCCACGGAGTTAGTGAAATGTAGTCTGGAGGAGAAGCTAGGAAACTGGAAGGAGTGAGAGAAAATGTGAGGAGTTGGAAGAGAAGATTTAGAAATTTGAGGATTTGAGGCCAAAAGAGATCGAGACTGCTGCGGTTGTAATTTTACAAAAGTAGGTTTGATGATTTAGAGCCGAGGGTGTTGAAGGTGGAGGTAGACTGGCCAAAGTGTTGTGTGAATCTTGCCAATTTGGACAAGTTTGCTGCCGCAGCTACTCATGCTGGGATGGAAATGGAGGCATTAGATTGCCAAAGAAAGGTGGTTTTGGAGTTGTTCAATTACACTCATTGTTGCTTTTACGATCTTTTGTTGGCTTTGTTCTTTACTTTCCCCTTCTGTAGTATTCATGTTTGCATGACTGACATAAGAAGCATTTAGGCTCTTAAGGATAGGTTATTCTTGCTAGCATTTCTCTTATTAGTTGGTTTTGCAGAACTATCTTGAATGTGATATTGTAAATCTAACTGAATGATGGTTTTGTAATCGGATGATCAATCTCGACTTCTAAAATGAACTTATTTTGGATGGATTGACATGATAATAATACCAGACAAATTTGTAGGAATCGGTTATTGAAAACCAATTGGTTCACGGATCAATTATGGATATCTAACAAACACATACAAAATCCATACCTAGCATACTCCTATGAGTTTAATTGCAATCATAGGATGTTTGTTCGAGATACCTGCGAATTTGATGCACAACGACTCAAGAGTTGACCTTCTGAACTGTTTCCGGCTAGAATACGACGATGGATGGGATCGATCTCGTACTCTCTCTCTTGCTGTGGGGCGGCGCCTACTATCTCTCTCTCTCTAAGGTTTTAGTTGCTTAGAATACAAGTAAGTAATGAGTCTTATGAGCATTGTATTTATAGATAAATAACTGCTCACATTCATTGAACCTAGACAACCCTTACGGGCCGTAGGAGACATGCGCCTAGCCCACTAGAAACACAGGCCATTGGGCCAGTTCAGGGATCTACTAGCTTAAATAAGATTGGTCCGATAATATCTGATTTAATCTATTCAGCCCAGAAATATAAATCAGATATAAATATTAATTCATTCGACTAAAGAATTAATACTGACTTACCCTCTTATTTATTTAATTGAGTCGGGGCTAGTATTAAACTTAATTAATCTCCGTGTTTAAGATTCTCGAATATCCATTAATTAATTAAATACTTCTGACAGCAATTAATTAATCAATTAATTATTTACTAATAAATAATTATCTCGAGTGCTACCACTTAAACTTATTATCGTATCGGAACTAATTCCACCTGCAGGGTTTAATACGATAAACTTATTAAGTTCCTCAAGAGGATATCATCATCCCATTATACATAGGACACAGATCCTTATTGCAACTCTATCAATATCAAATAAGAACTGCTACCGCCCAAAATACGAAATTCTGAACCACTATTAAGTTCTCATTTATAATAGATCAAAGCAATAGTCAGACACTTATTCATACTGATAAGCCCAATTAAGGTTAAGACTATTTAAATCACCGAGATCTTTAATTCTCAATAAGTCAGAACAGAGAATTAATCTCACTGTGATCCTTTCAATACGATTGACGTACTAGCATAAATAAATAGTCAAGATAAACTATTTAATACTATTATGCTACAATCTAAATCAACAACTCGTCCAAGTCGTCTCGATTGTGAATGTTAGTTTATATCTCATAAAATGCCGATTATATAATCTTCTGTGATCTACAACAGACTATATAATCTATGATATTAAGATAATTGGACAAATAATAATTATGCAATAATAAATATTTCAGATAGGAGAATTATAGTGAAATAAATATCAATTGTATATAAACAAAAAAAACTTGCTTTTGTATACAACCCTTCAATTCTCCCACTTATACTAAAGCAAACTTTTAGTATACAATGAGACTAATATTCATCTAGCCATCTATTACAACTTCTCCCACTTATACTCAAAGTTTAGTGTGGGAGGAAACGCAGCCCCATGCTTTCAACGTGCTTTTCAAAGACAACAGCTGGTAGACTCTTTGTAAATGGATCAGCCAGATTATCAACTCCTGCAACCTTTTGCACATCCACATCACCATCTTGGACAAGCAGCCGAATGTAGTGATATCTTGCATCAATATGCTTAGTCGTCTGATGAAACCTTGACTCCTTGCAATTTGCAATTGCTGCCTCATTATCAGAATAAATCGTGATACTTTTCGGCAAATCAGGAATCACATCAAGCTCCGCTAAGAAGTTTCTAAGCCAAACAGCCTCTTTAGCAGCCTCAGTAATAGCCACATACTCAGCTTCCATAGTAGATAATGCAATGCATTTCTGCTTCACACTTCTCCACACAATGGCTCCACCTCCTAGCTTAAACACATAGCCAGAAGTAGAAAAACGTTGATCTTTATCTCCTTGATAATCAGCATCTACAAATGCTACCGGAATCAGATCACTAGATCGATATACCAGTCCATACTCTCTAGTCCGTTTAAGGTACTTGAGTATGCACTTTACAGCAATCCAATGACCCTGACCTGGATTAGCCTGATATCTAGACACCATGCCAACGGCCTCGCAGATATCGGGCCTAGTATACTGCATTGCATACATGAGACTTCCCACAGCCGAAGCATAAGGAACTGTCTTCATGTCAGCTATCTCCTTAGGTGACGTAGGACACATCGCCTTAGATAGATGAACGCCATGTCTAAAAGGCAGGAAACCTTTCTTAGCATTCTGCATGCTGAAACGCGATAATACAGTATCAATGTAGGCTGTTTGAGACAAACTCAACATTCTCTTAGATCGATCACGACCGACCTTAATCCCAAGAATGTATGCTGCCTCTCCCAAATCCTTCATTTGAAACTGCTGGGATAACCATACCTTAATCCTTGCCAAAACATTCACATTATCACTAATGAGCAGAATGTCATCGACATAAAGCACTAGAAATACTAAACTTCCATCAATACACACCCTGTAAACACAACTTTCATGTTCACATTATACAAAGCCATAGCCTCGGACAACATCATTGAAACGTTTGTTCCAGGATCGTGAAGCCTGCTTAAGTCCATAAATAGACTTCTTTAGCTTCCACACAAGATGCTCTTCTCCTTTCTTAATGAATCCTTCAGGTTGTAGCATATAGATGTCCCTATCTTTTTCAAGATACCCGTTCAGAAAAGCGGTTTTGACATCCATTTGCCAGACCTCGAGATTCATGTGAGCGGCCATTGCCATAAGGATTCGAATGGATTTAAGCATGACTACTGGAGAAAATGTTTCATCGTAATCGACTCCCTCTCTTTGGGTGAAACCTTTCACCACTAGTCTTGCCTTAAAGGCCGTAACCTTTCCATCCGGTCCTCTCTTTCTCTTGAATACCCACTTGCATCCTATGGCTTCACAGCCCTCAAGAAGCTCGCATTTCTGGTACACATCCATGGCAGTGATAGATTCCAATTCGGCAATCATACACGCCTCCCACTCAAGAGCATCCGGATCTGCTAATGCTTCGGAGTAAGTCCAGGGATCTTCTTCGATCACAACTAATTCCGATGAATCCATAGATTCATTAAGTAGAGTGTATCGACTAGGCAACTTTCCTTGAGTTACTCTCCCACTACGACGAAGCTTTATAGCAGATTCAGTATTAATGGTTTGTGCAGGTTCCGATGATTGCTCGTCTTGCACGACTGGAGCACTAATTACCTCCTCCCCTCTAACTTCCTGAAGCATGACGTCGCTTCTCTTCCTATGGCCAATCATATAATCCTTTTTCCAAGAATCTCGCGTTAGTGCTAATAACGACTTTCTGATCCTTAGGACAATAGAAATAGCCACCTTTCGTTCCTCTAGGATAGCCTACAAACAACATCACCTTGGTTCTCGGACTCAACTTGTCAGCGTCTTTATTCAAGACATGTGCTGGACTACCCCAAATCCGGATGTGGTTAAGACTAGGCTTGCGCCCGGACCACAGCTCGGACAGGGTCTTTGGCACTGACTTTGAAGGAACCAAGTTTAGCGTGTGAGCTGCTGTTTCCAAAGCATATCCCCAAAACGATATAGGTAGAGATGCATAACTCATCATGGATCGAACCATCTCTAGAAGTGTTCGATTTCTTCTCTCTGACACACCATTCTGTTAGGGTGTTCCAGGTGTAGTCAATTGGGATGTAATCCCACATTCCAACAAGTACTCCTTAAACTCGTTGCTGAGGTATTCGCCGCCGCGGTCAGATCGCAACGACTTGATACTCTTACCATGTCGCTTCTCTACTTCCGCTTTGAATAGTTTGAACTTTTCAAAGCACTCGGACTTGTATCGCAATAGGTAGATGTACCCGTACCTTGAGTAATCGTCAATGAAAGTGACAAAATACTCGTACCTTCCACGAACTTGAGTTGACATAGGTCCACACAAGTTGGAATGAATCAATTCCAACACTTCTTTGGCTCTATACCCCTTGGCCTTGAAAGGCCAAGTCGTCATCTTTCCCTCCATGCAGGATTCGCAGATTGGGATGGAATCAACTTGGAATGAATCCAAGACTCCATCGGAAACCAATCTTTGGATCCTCCTTAGACCGATGTGACCCAATCTTAAGTGCCAAAGAAGAGTTTGATTCTCTCGAGAAGAATTCGATTTATTCCTTTGGTTAACAGTTAAAGCATTACTTGAAGAACTCATAGCATGTGAACAGTAAATAGTATAAAGAGAATCAACAACATGTGCATAACCAACAATCTTATCATCCTTCATAAAAGTCGCAAAACCCTCAAAAAGAATAGAATATCAGTCTTTCCAAAACTTCACCATAGAAATCAAGTTCCGCCGAAAGTCTGGCACATATAAAACATATCTTAAAACTAAAACTGAATTCTCAAAAGATAAATGAACATCGCCTATGTCCGCAACGTCCGCTCTTACTTCCGTTCCCATGGCGACGCTCAACTCTCCTCTACTCACTTCCCTTGTCCGCAGGAACCCCTGCAAGGAATAACAAATATGGTCAGTTGTGCCCGTATCTACTACCCATTTATGGATAGAACTTGAACTTAAACATATTTCATTAATAAGAGCAGAAGACATACCTTGAGCCTTCTTCAACAGGGGGCAGTTGGCCTTCCAATGTCCCGATTTCTTGCACTTGAAGCATTTTCCACCCTTCTCTTTTGGCTTTTTAATGCCGCCGGTAGGGCCAAGCCTCTTGCTCCCACTACTTCCTTCGCCCTTCTTACCTTTCGCGGGGCCCTTCCATTTCTTTCCACCTTTCGGTGAAACATGGAAGCCCCTTGAGGAAGAGGCAAAAGCTTGCGGACTCTTTCCCATAACCCCTTCCACCGCAACAAGTTCATTGAGCAGTTCATTGAGCGTGAACACTTTCTTGCTCATAATTGCATTAACGCGGAAGTTCTCATAGGACTTGGAAAGAGTGTGGAGTATCATGTCGACCTTAGCTTCATCCATGATACCGCAACTGAGCACGTCCAACTCGTTGAAATGATTGATCATTCCAAGCACGTGCTCGTGCACAGACGTGCCTTCCGTCATCTTCGAGCTCATGATTTATCTCATGATCTCGAATCAGGTAGAACGGTCACTCTCACCGAACAACTCTTCAAGATTTGTCATGATTGCAGCAGCCGTGTCCAAAGACTGATGCTGTTGCTGCAACCCCGAGGTCATAGTGGTCATCATGTAGGCTTTCGCCATACAATTGGCCTTATTCCACCTCTTAGACTCCTCTTTCTGAGCTTCGGTGGAGTCTGCAGTGAGAGCTGCAGGCACAGGGGTAGTGAGTACGAAGTGATAATCTTCGGCATCTAGGACATATCCCAAATTGCGCTTCCATTCTAAGAAATTTGGTCCGGTAAACGGCTTAGCAGTAAGCACATTCAACAACGGAGTAACAGTTATATCTGAAAAATTTAAACATACAAAACGCACATAAATCACAATTACTGCATAAAACGTTCGTAACATTTATATTGTAACCTTTTGATAAAATAATATTAAATGAAACCTTCATTAGCTCAAGTGACTTACACGCAAGCCACGATAGTGTGGATGTTTACGTGCGCATCACTCAACCAAACACCCAATTTTTAATTTTATCTCATGCCAAATTAACCTTATGACAAATAAAATTAATAAATGAACCTTACTAGACCATATCGTCTTGAAAAGGGACTCCGATGGGGAGTTGTATTCGAGGCAATATCTAAGCACAGACCACAATTTAACTAATCCAAAATTGTCCCACATATTGATGCAATTACTAGAACGACATCTCCTTGTAAACAATTTCATTAATTATCTTATTCTAATCTCTCCTAGAATAATCTGTGAAAGTTAATACGTGCAAGCCACGATAGTGTGGACGTTTACACGCAAAACTCCCACTATTCACTAGACTAAAACACTTTTAGAAGTTTTACTCGACAAAATCTATAAGTCAATAGCACCCATGCAAGCCACGATCGTGTGGACATTTACACGAGCCTACTAACTTAATTCGTCTAAAACCAATTGTGGAGGTCTAATTTGATTATTAAAATCAAGTTAACATGCTTAGTCATTTTTTAATTCAAAAGGTTTTCGCATGCAAATCACGTAAAACACGGAATCACTAAACATGCTTTTTCTAGAACTCACATAATAAATCATGCTCGCTTGAATTCATAACATGCTTAGAATAATACGATAAATTCCTAGCGTGCAATTTCTAAACGCAAATAATTTCAAATAATTACAAATTATATCATGTTTTAGAAATAATAACAACACCTTAATGGTGATTAAATCCCACGACATGCAATTTACAATAAAATAAATAAATTGTCGTCTCGTCGTGGATAATTTGTACCTGCCTAAATTATTACAAAATAATAAAGGAAATAAAAAAACTATCTATTACAAGAAGTCTTCGTCTTCAAGTCTTTCCAAATCCGTCGCCTTGAAGCATCGCCCAAGAAGGAAACGAGATCAATAACATCTCGTCTTTCCATCACAACCCGACCTACGCGAGGAGGCCTCACTGTGCGGCTGCCCACACGCCCAAACCCTAGGTTTTTCAACCTAGGGTTTCTCATGGACTCACCACCGCCGGCAGCCCCTACCACGTCGTCGGAATCGCGAGCCGGCGTCTACACCACCACGCCATCATCACTGCCCCCACTCCCATCCACCCCCGCCGTCGGAACAGCAAGGATAGAAGGAGGGCAGCTGCGCTGCTGTGCATCGCCGCTCGCTGCCGTCGAGCTCACGACAGCGCCGCGACGAGTCGCACGGTACGGAGCCGTTCCAGCGCCGGCGGCTGCCTCGACCGCCTGCTGCCGCTGCTGCTGTTCGTCGTTGCTGCTGCTCGTCGCTGCTGCTGCTGGTTCACTCTCGCCGGAGCTGCTGCTGCTGGTTTGCTTTCTCCGGAGAAGAAGGGCCGTCATCGACGGCGTGGGAGATCAAGGGTGGTCAAAACCCTTGTCTCCCACTGGTCCAATCAGACCCAGCCCAAGGGTTCGACCCTCAGGCTTCGATCGAAGCCAACGGCGCCCAGCAGAGACGCGAAAAACACGCCTCCGCCATCGTGACGTCCTGCGCGTGCTAA
>CM055957.1:24059209-24306400 GCA_029490685.1 Schizonepeta tenuifolia
TTATCTCGAGTGCTACCACTTAAACTTATTATCGTATCGGAACTAATTCCACCTGCAGGGTTTAATACGATAAACTTATTAAGTTCCTCAAGAGGATATCATCATCCCATTATACATAGGACACAGATCCTTATTGCAACTCTATCAATATCAAATAAGAACTGCTACCGCCCAAAATACGAAATTCTGAACCACTATTAAGTTCTCATTTATAATAGATCAAAGCAATAGTCAGACACTTATTCATACTGATAAGCCCAATTAAGGTTAAGACTATTTAAATCACCGAGATCTTTAATTCTCAATAAGTCAGAACAGAGAATTAATCTCACTGTGATCCTTTCAATACGATTGACGTACTAGCATAAATAAATAGTCAAGATAAACTATTTAATACTATTATGCTACAATCTAAATCAACAACTCGTCCAAGTCGTCTCGATTGTGAATGTTAGTTTATATCTCATAAAATGCCGATTATATAATCTTCTGTGATCTACAACAGACTATATAATCTATGATATTAAGATAATTGGACAAATAATAATTATGCAATAATAAATATTTCAGATAGGAGAATTATAGTGAAATAAATATCAATTGTATATAAACAAAAAAAACTTGCTTTTGTATACAACCCTTCAATTCTCCCACTTATACTAAAGCAAACTTTTAGTATACAATGAGACTAATATTCATCTAGCCATCTATTACAACTTCTCCCACTTATACTCAAAGTTTAGTGTGGGAGGAAACGCAGCCCCATGCTTTCAACGTGCTTTTCAAAGACAACAGCTGGTAGACTCTTTGTAAATGGATCAGCCAGATTATCAACTCCTGCAACCTTTTGCACATCCACATCACCATCTTGGACAAGCAGCCGAATGTAGTGATATCTTGCATCAATATGCTTAGTCGTCTGATGAAACCTTGACTCCTTGCAATTTGCAATTGCTGCCTCATTATCAGAATAAATCGTGATACTTTTCGGCAAATCAGGAATCACATCAAGCTCCGCTAAGAAGTTTCTAAGCCAAACAGCCTCTTTAGCAGCCTCAGTAATAGCCACATACTCAGCTTCCATAGTAGATAATGCAATGCATTTCTGCTTCACACTTCTCCACACAATGGCTCCACCTCCTAGCTTAAACACATAGCCAGAAGTAGAAAAACGTTGATCTTTATCTCCTTGATAATCAGCATCTACAAATGCTACCGGAATCAGATCACTAGATCGATATACCAGTCCATACTCTCTAGTCCGTTTAAGGTACTTGAGTATGCACTTTACAGCAATCCAATGACCCTGACCTGGATTAGCCTGATATCTAGACACCATGCCAACGGCCTCGCAGATATCGGGCCTAGTATACTGCATTGCATACATGAGACTTCCCACAGCCGAAGCATAAGGAACTGTCTTCATGTCAGCTATCTCCTTAGGTGACGTAGGACACATCGCCTTAGATAGATGAACGCCATGTCTAAAAGGCAGGAAACCTTTCTTAGCATTCTGCATGCTGAAACGCGATAATACAGTATCAATGTAGGCTGTTTGAGACAAACTCAACATTCTCTTAGATCGATCACGACCGACCTTAATCCCAAGAATGTATGCTGCCTCTCCCAAATCCTTCATTTGAAACTGCTGGGATAACCATACCTTAATCCTTGCCAAAACATTCACATTATCACTAATGAGCAGAATGTCATCGACATAAAGCACTAGAAATACTAAACTTCCATCAATACACACCCTGTAAACACAACTTTCATGTTCACATTATACAAAGCCATAGCCTCGGACAACATCATTGAAACGTTTGTTCCAGGATCGTGAAGCCTGCTTAAGTCCATAAATAGACTTCTTTAGCTTCCACACAAGATGCTCTTCTCCTTTCTTAATGAATCCTTCAGGTTGTAGCATATAGATGTCCCTATCTTTTTCAAGATACCCGTTCAGAAAAGCGGTTTTGACATCCATTTGCCAGACCTCGAGATTCATGTGAGCGGCCATTGCCATAAGGATTCGAATGGATTTAAGCATGACTACTGGAGAAAATGTTTCATCGTAATCGACTCCCTCTCTTTGGGTGAAACCTTTCACCACTAGTCTTGCCTTAAAGGCCGTAACCTTTCCATCCGGTCCTCTCTTTCTCTTGAATACCCACTTGCATCCTATGGCTTCACAGCCCTCAAGAAGCTCGCATTTCTGGTACACATCCATGGCAGTGATAGATTCCAATTCGGCAATCATACACGCCTCCCACTCAAGAGCATCCGGATCTGCTAATGCTTCGGAGTAAGTCCAGGGATCTTCTTCGATCACAACTAATTCCGATGAATCCATAGATTCATTAAGTAGAGTGTATCGACTAGGCAACTTTCCTTGAGTTACTCTCCCACTACGACGAAGCTTTATAGCAGATTCAGTATTAATGGTTTGTGCAGGTTCCGATGATTGCTCGTCTTGCACGACTGGAGCACTAATTACCTCCTCCCCTCTAACTTCCTGAAGCATGACGTCGCTTCTCTTCCTATGGCCAATCATATAATCCTTTTTCCAAGAATCTCGCGTTAGTGCTAATAACGACTTTCTGATCCTTAGGACAATAGAAATAGCCACCTTTCGTTCCTCTAGGATAGCCTACAAACAACATCACCTTGGTTCTCGGACTCAACTTGTCAGCGTCTTTATTCAAGACATGTGCTGGACTACCCCAAATCCGGATGTGGTTAAGACTAGGCTTGCGCCCGGACCACAGCTCGGACAGGGTCTTTGGCACTGACTTTGAAGGAACCAAGTTTAGCGTGTGAGCTGCTGTTTCCAAAGCATATCCCCAAAACGATATAGGTAGAGATGCATAACTCATCATGGATCGAACCATCTCTAGAAGTGTTCGATTTCTTCTCTCTGACACACCATTCTGTTAGGGTGTTCCAGGTGTAGTCAATTGGGATGTAATCCCACATTCCAACAAGTACTCCTTAAACTCGTTGCTGAGGTATTCGCCGCCGCGGTCAGATCGCAACGACTTGATACTCTTACCATGTCGCTTCTCTACTTCCGCTTTGAATAGTTTGAACTTTTCAAAGCACTCGGACTTGTATCGCAATAGGTAGATGTACCCGTACCTTGAGTAATCGTCAATGAAAGTGACAAAATACTCGTACCTTCCACGAACTTGAGTTGACATAGGTCCACACAAGTTGGAATGAATCAATTCCAACACTTCTTTGGCTCTATACCCCTTGGCCTTGAAAGGCCAAGTCGTCATCTTTCCCTCCATGCAGGATTCGCAGATTGGGATGGAATCAACTTGGAATGAATCCAAGACTCCATCGGAAACCAATCTTTGGATCCTCCTTAGACCGATGTGACCCAATCTTAAGTGCCAAAGAAGAGTTTGATTCTCTCGAGAAGAATTCGATTTATTCCTTTGGTTAACAGTTAAAGCATTACTTGAAGAACTCATAGCATGTGAACAGTAAATAGTATAAAGAGAATCAACAACATGTGCATAACCAACAATCTTATCATCCTTCATAAAAGTCGCAAAACCCTCAAAAAGAATAGAATATCAGTCTTTCCAAAACTTCACCATAGAAATCAAGTTCCGCCGAAAGTCTGGCACATATAAAACATATCTTAAAACTAAAACTGAATTCTCAAAAGATAAATGAACATCGCCTATGTCCGCAACGTCCGCTCTTACTTCCGTTCCCATGGCGACGCTCAACTCTCCTCTACTCACTTCCCTTGTCCGCAGGAACCCCTGCAAGGAATAACAAATATGGTCAGTTGTGCCCGTATCTACTACCCATTTATGGATAGAACTTGAACTTAAACATATTTCATTAATAAGAGCAGAAGACATACCTTGAGCCTTCTTCAACAGGGGGCAGTTGGCCTTCCAATGTCCCGATTTCTTGCACTTGAAGCATTTTCCACCCTTCTCTTTTGGCTTTTTAATGCCGCCGGTAGGGCCAAGCCTCTTGCTCCCACTACTTCCTTCGCCCTTCTTACCTTTCGCGGGGCCCTTCCATTTCTTTCCACCTTTCGGTGAAACATGGAAGCCCCTTGAGGAAGAGGCAAAAGCTTGCGGACTCTTTCCCATAACCCCTTCCACCGCAACAAGTTCATTGAGCAGTTCATTGAGCGTGAACACTTTCTTGCTCATAATTGCATTAACGCGGAAGTTCTCATAGGACTTGGAAAGAGTGTGGAGTATCATGTCGACCTTAGCTTCATCCATGATACCGCAACTGAGCACGTCCAACTCGTTGAAATGATTGATCATTCCAAGCACGTGCTCGTGCACAGACGTGCCTTCCGTCATCTTCGAGCTCATGATTTATCTCATGATCTCGAATCAGGTAGAACGGTCACTCTCACCGAACAACTCTTCAAGATTTGTCATGATTGCAGCAGCCGTGTCCAAAGACTGATGCTGTTGCTGCAACCCCGAGGTCATAGTGGTCATCATGTAGGCTTTCGCCATACAATTGGCCTTATTCCACCTCTTAGACTCCTCTTTCTGAGCTTCGGTGGAGTCTGCAGTGAGAGCTGCAGGCACAGGGGTAGTGAGTACGAAGTGATAATCTTCGGCATCTAGGACATATCCCAAATTGCGCTTCCATTCTAAGAAATTTGGTCCGGTAAACGGCTTAGCAGTAAGCACATTCAACAACGGAGTAACAGTTATATCTGAAAAATTTAAACATACAAAACGCACATAAATCACAATTACTGCATAAAACGTTCGTAACATTTATATTGTAACCTTTTGATAAAATAATATTAAATGAAACCTTCATTAGCTCAAGTGACTTACACGCAAGCCACGATAGTGTGGATGTTTACGTGCGCATCACTCAACCAAACACCCAATTTTTAATTTTATCTCATGCCAAATTAACCTTATGACAAATAAAATTAATAAATGAACCTTACTAGACCATATCGTCTTGAAAAGGGACTCCGATGGGGAGTTGTATTCGAGGCAATATCTAAGCACAGACCACAATTTAACTAATCCAAAATTGTCCCACATATTGATGCAATTACTAGAACGACATCTCCTTGTAAACAATTTCATTAATTATCTTATTCTAATCTCTCCTAGAATAATCTGTGAAAGTTAATACGTGCAAGCCACGATAGTGTGGACGTTTACACGCAAAACTCCCACTATTCACTAGACTAAAACACTTTTAGAAGTTTTACTCGACAAAATCTATAAGTCAATAGCACCCATGCAAGCCACGATCGTGTGGACATTTACACGAGCCTACTAACTTAATTCGTCTAAAACCAATTGTGGAGGTCTAATTTGATTATTAAAATCAAGTTAACATGCTTAGTCATTTTTTAATTCAAAAGGTTTTCGCATGCAAATCACGTAAAACACGGAATCACTAAACATGCTTTTTCTAGAACTCACATAATAAATCATGCTCGCTTGAATTCATAACATGCTTAGAATAATACGATAAATTCCTAGCGTGCAATTTCTAAACGCAAATAATTTCAAATAATTACAAATTATATCATGTTTTAGAAATAATAACAACACCTTAATGGTGATTAAATCCCACGACATGCAATTTACAATAAAATAAATAAATTGTCGTCTCGTCGTGGATAATTTGTACCTGCCTAAATTATTACAAAATAATAAAGGAAATAAAAAAACTATCTATTACAAGAAGTCTTCGTCTTCAAGTCTTTCCAAATCCGTCGCCTTGAAGCATCGCCCAAGAAGGAAACGAGATCAATAACATCTCGTCTTTCCATCACAACCCGACCTACGCGAGGAGGCCTCACTGTGCGGCTGCCCACACGCCCAAACCCTAGGTTTTTCAACCTAGGGTTTCTCATGGACTCACCACCGCCGGCAGCCCCTACCACGTCGTCGGAATCGCGAGCCGGCGTCTACACCACCACGCCATCATCACTGCCCCCACTCCCATCCACCCCCGCCGTCGGAACAGCAAGGATAGAAGGAGGGCAGCTGCGCTGCTGTGCATCGCCGCTCGCTGCCGTCGAGCTCACGACAGCGCCGCGACGAGTCGCACGGTACGGAGCCGTTCCAGCGCCGGCGGCTGCCTCGACCGCCTGCTGCCGCTGCTGCTGTTCGTCGTTGCTGCTGCTCGTCGCTGCTGCTGCTGGTTCACTCTCGCCGGAGCTGCTGCTGCTGGTTTGCTTTCTCCGGAGAAGAAGGGCCGTCATCGACGGCGTGGGAGATCAAGGGTGGTCAAAACCCTTGTCTCCCACTGGTCCAATCAGACCCAGCCCAAGGGTTCGACCCTCAGGCTTCGATCGAAGCCAACGGCGCCCAGCAGAGACGCGAAAAACACGCCTCCGCCATCGTGACGTCCTGCGCGTGCTAAGCACGGGCCACCACGACCGACCGGTGCCCCGCCCTCACGCACATCGTCGCCCAGCCGTGACCTTGAATCGAACACCATAGACGGCGGAGGATCAACCTCCGTCGAATCAGATTTCGTCCGATCAAACATCACGACGTGGGTTAAAACCCTATGCGTGAACGCGACGCGCCGCCATGCGCCGCCGTCCGCCACCGCCGGCCTTCGTGCTGCTGCAAACTTTATCCGTTTCTCAACCCGTACAACAATTATAAATCGAAATAATAATTTACAACTGAAATCCTAATCTAACCACGGATTTTCTCGTGGTAAAAACGGCCAAAACGGCAAACCAACAGAAAATAAACGAATCCACGACGAGACAACGAACATGCATGCATATAAATACATAAATAAAATCAGATTTTATTTAATTATGGATTTACTGTTCGTTAATCTGACAGAGCCATAATATACAGACCAGGGCTCTAATACCAACTGTAGGAACCGGTTATTGAAAACCAATTCGTTCTTTACCCACGATCAATTATGGATATCTAACAAACACATACAAAATCCATACCTAGCATGCTCCTATGAATTTAATTGCAATCATAGGATGTTTGTTCGAGATACCTGCGAATTTGATGCACAACGACTCCAGAGTTGACCTTCTGAACTGTTCCCGGCTAGAATACGACGATGGATGGGATCGACCTCGTACTCTCTCTCTTGCTGTGGGGTGGCGCCTACTGTCTCTCTCTCTAGGGTTTTAGTTGCTTAGAATGCAAGTAAGTAATGAGTCTTATGAGCCTTGTATTTATAGATAAATAACTGCTCACATTCATTGAACCTAGACAACCCTCACGGGCCGTAGGAGACAGGCGCCTACCTAGCCCACTAGAAACACAGGCCATTGGGCCAGTTCAGGGATCTACTAGCTTAAATAAGATTGGCCCGATAATATCTGATTTAATCTATTCAGCCCAGAAATATAAATCAGATATAAATATTAATTCATTCCACTAAAGAATTAATACTGACTTACCCTCTTATTTATTTAATTGAGTCGGGGCTAGTATTAGACTTAATTAATCTTTGTGTTTAAGATTCTTGAATATCCATTAATTAATTAAATACTTCTTACAGCAATTAATTAATCAATTAATTATTTACTAATAAATAATTATCTCGAGTGCTACCACTTAAACTTATTATCGTATCGGAACTAATTCCACCTGCAGGGTTTTATACGATAAACTTATTAAGTTCCTCGAGAGGATATCATCATCCCATTATGCATAGGACACGGATCCTTATTGCAGCTCTGTCAATATCAAATAAGAACTGCTACCGCCCAAAATACGAAATTCTGAACCACTATTAAGTTCTCATTTATAATAGATCAAAACAATAGTCAGACACTTATTCATACTGATAAGCCCAATTAAGGTTAAGACTATTTAAGTCACCGAGATCTTTAATTCTCAATAAGTCAGAACAGAGAATTAATCTCACTGTGATCATTTCAATACGATTGACGTACTAGCATAAATAAATAGTCAAGATAAACTATTTAATACTATTATGCTACAATTTAAACCAATAACTCGTCCAAGTCGTCTCGATTGTGAATATTAGTTTATATCTCATAAAATGCCGATTATATAATCTTCTGTGATCTACAACACACTATATAATCTATGATATTGAGATAATTGGACAAATAATAATTATGCAATAATAAACATTTAAGATAGGAGAATT
The DNA here is from genome assembly GCA_029490685.1 of Schizonepeta tenuifolia. NCBI lineage: Eukaryota > Viridiplantae > Streptophyta > Magnoliopsida > Lamiales > Lamiaceae > Schizonepeta > Schizonepeta tenuifolia. The sequence continues at coordinate 24,067,346 of CM055957.1, forward strand.
ATAGTGAAATAAATATCAATTGTATATAAACAAAAAAAAACTTGCTTTCGTATACAACCCTTCAAAATTTAACATGGCAACCGAGAAGAGTCATGAGAGTGTGTGACTTTGCAAATGAGCTACATTTGGATATATCGCTGCAGGTGGCAGAAACTTGGCTTATTCTGGTCCAGAAGAGGAAAGTAAAGGTCGCCTCCAAGATAATGCAGACACAAATCCTGAGGTTAGAGGTAAGTAACTACACTACTCGAGGGTTTAGATATTTTACAGTGGTTATTATTTTACTCATCTTAATGATTAAGTTCTACTATTCTAGCAGCCATATGTGATTGTTTTGTTTTTTTTTGTTTTTGGTTATATTTTGTGTCGTTTTTCTTCATTTCAATTCTAGGTGGATAAAGATCAATCAATTGTGGACCTAAATCATAGCATTACTATAGTTGTGGTCTGTCATTTCTACAAATACCTGCCTGTCAAAACCGTCTCCTGCTACTTCATTTTATTATATATTCATCCTAACATTGGCTGAATTATGGCTTGAAGATATTGTAGAATTCGCTAAGAAACTGAAACCTTACTAAGAAAAGATTTTAGTTGAAATAGGATATCATCAGAAACTGAAACCTTACTAATCCAAAATATCATGCTTGCTTAATCAAATAAGAATGTATGCATAAGACTCAATCCTAGTCATCTTTTGGGTGTGTAACTTCTAATATGAATGCCCATCCTTGCCCTCCAGGCTGAGATGTCAGGATACTTAACTCAGAGGTAAGTCAGCCATGAGTCCCCTTTTTATCTCTCGTGCATCATCCACACCCACCACACTGAGTTCTACGTTGTCCTTCTCATTTTCTGGATATGAATGCATTCTTCACCGATAGTGATTCAAACAGTGGAATACCGACCAATGAAAAGTGTAGCTCTAGGCCTTTCGTGGATATTAAACGTGCAAGGGCCACCAAGCCAGAGCAAAGGCTCATAGAGCCTTACGTACTAGGGATGCCTTTCAAAAACAAGGCACAAGATAAGAAAAAGTATAAAAAAAGTAATGTACAAGCCAAACTATATTAGTTTAATTAATGATATGGACAGTAGTGAATTTGAAGTAAACTATTATATTAGCAAATTTTGGATTAAATGAGGCTCAACCTCGAGTGTAAATTATGATAATTGCAACCCATTTTGGATGACTGACTTTTGACAGTTTTTTTTAAGATGGGTTGAAAATTTGTTCTATTGATAATTGTGATTACTTTAATGTTAGTTTTCTACAACCATGTGTGTGTAATGTGTAACTATTCTTGCACCCTAAAGGTGAGTAAACTTTGATAGAAGGGAAAAAAGCATATGTAGGCTACAGTATGTTTATGATAATTGTGATTAAATTTCTCTGCTTGCATTATGTTTATGCTTTTACTTCGTTAAGCCCACAGTATGACTTTTCCTCTACCTTCATTTTTGCCTACGTTAAGTTTACATATGATCTTTAAATGTTTCTTCCCAATTCCAGGTGCTAACTATCATATGTCACTTAGATGTCGTTGTACTCTTAAGACAATAGATGTAATTAAAGACAATCTACACGAGGAAAACTTGGAAAGATTTGAACGATCGTGCTTCAGTAACCTGTTGATGATTGACGAATTCAAACTTCAAGCATACCTGATACTGCAGCTGTTGCTTCACATGGACATGAGTGCCTCCAACGAGGAGAGACTTATTTTCAAAATTAACATCATCTTCATCTATTCACAAGGATGTTTTTCAGGGTAGGCCAATAATCACTGTGAAGAATATTGAAGAAGCCTTCCTTAATTAGTAGTTGTCATAAGGGAAAAGCTGAATTGACGTTGAAGTTGGCCTTGCTCTATTTCCTATATTGAACTCTGTTACCAAGTAGCTTGAGGATAGTTGATGTGCAATATCTTTATTTAATTGAGGATCTGGAAAAGTTTAATGCATTCCCCTGGGGTGGGATTGTTGGAATTTGGTCATGTATAGCATTAAATCCATAATTAAGTTATGGAAAATCCTTACGAATTATGTGAAAACTAATGGTAGAAACGAAATCTATGTTTTGAGCACTATGATTTAATGTATTCATTTGTTTAATTCCATTAAGGAATGAATGAGCAATTAATACATGAACATAGCTACTTGAAACTAGAATAGTGTGTTTTCTACCTTATTTGTCCCACATCGGAAATTTAAGGAAGTTCTGTGCTATATATAAGGAGCAACACTATAAGGGTACATCCAAGTGTGCTACCTTGTGGTGCACCTTTGTGACTAAAGTTGGCATATTTTGTGCTTGACCATGATTCTTACGAGAAGCACCGTCCGAGTCCGAGTCCGACGAGCACGTGCACGTCGCTCTTGTCGCAATGGGCACTTTGACGAGCACTTCGCTCAGTCGCGATCGGAGCAATTGAGGAGCATAAGGTTATTTTGGATGAGGATTCGTGTGATACACGTGGTGAACGGGTGGAGTGGCGGTTCCGTGCGGTTGAGCGCCACACGCTGGGTGAGGCGGATCGCACGGTGCGACCAGGCGGTTTCCAACCGAACCAACACCATTGCCATGTGTCGCGTCCAACAAAGGCACCATTTCGCCTCTGCCACGTGTCGGTGATTGGCTGGCGGGCAAAACCGCCACTGAAGCAACCCTTCCGAACGGTCACGTGCAGCCTATAAATAGCCCTCTTGCATGACGATTTAAACACACTAATTCCAAGATAAACAATCTATTCATATAGTTCGAGTCCTAGGATCAAATACTCTGTCCCGAGTATCGAGTAGTTCGCCGGAACTTCAACACGTCATGCAATGTCTCAAGTTCGCCAGAACCGTTGTATCTTGGAGGCAATTGCTGTAGACCGCGTGCACGATAGCGGAGCAATATTGTCTTATGGAGATAGAGTTTAACTCTAGCCTCGGTTCATTTCTATCTCTTCTTTTTCAATACTTTAATTATATAAGTATTTTTGTTTGTCATTTATTGTTCATACAAGTATATATATATACGTATTATTTCCAATAATCGTAAGACAATATTCTATATATATTATTTGTGTGATTCAACGATGGCATCATCATCTAAGGTCCATGTTCCGACCATTCCAGTTCATGCCGAAAGGCCGCCGAAATTTGTCAGCACTAATTTTAAGCATTGGCAGCAGAAAATGCTGTTTTACTTGACAACGCTTAACTTTGCTCATTTCCTTAAGGAATCAACCCCAGTTGTGGAGGAAGATGAAACTGATGAGCAAAAATGCACCGCGTTAGATGCTTGGTTTCACAACGACTTCTGTTGTCGCAACTATATCTTGAATGGTCTGGAAGACACCCTTTACAGTGTCTATTCCGAATTCAAGACTTCAAGGGAACTCTGGATTTCCTTGAAGACTAAGTACAAAATAGAGGACGCCGGTTTGAAGAAATTCATCGTCGGCCGCTTCTTGGACTACAAGATGGTCGATAACAAAACAGTTATCGAACAAGTTCAAGAGCTTCAACTCATTCTGCATGATATTCATGCGGAAGGTATGTCTCTTTCTGAATCCTTTCAGGTTGCAGCAACGATCGAGAAACTACCACCGTTGTGGAAAGAATTCAAGAACTATCTCAAACATAAACGTAAGGAGATGGGACTTGAAGATCTCATCGTGCGACTAAGGATCGAAGAAGATAACAGCAAAGCCGATAAAGGCAAAAAGCCGATGATAGATCCTAACGCAAATTTGGCTGAAACCAGCAATAAGAAGCGTAAGTTTCCGTACAAAAAGAAGATAGCCAAAAAGGGAATCATTTCAATGGAAAATGCTTCAACTGCGACAAACCTGATCATAGGGTAATGGATTGTCGTAAGCCAAAGAAAGCAAGGAAAGATGATCACCACCAAGCCAACATGGTGGTTGATAAAAACATTCCCATTGACATGTTCGAACTAGACCTATTTGCGATCATTGATGAAGTCAACATGGTTGGCAACCATCAAGGGTGGTTCGTGGACATCGGGGCTACTAGACACATTGCATCTGACAAAGCAATGTTCACAACATATGAGCCCGTCACTGAGGAAAAGAAGCCTTACATGGGTAACTCTGCAACTTCTAAAGTTGTTGGAGTTGGTAATGTTGTTCTCAAAATGATGTCAGACCTGAACCTCACGCTCAAGAATGTGCTGCATGTCCCAGACATTCGCAAGAACCTTATCTCTGGTTCGACTCTCAGCAGGGCTGATTTTAGACTAGTCTTTGAAGCTAATAACTTTGTAATGACCAAAAATGTTCAAAGCATAGGGAAAGGTTATATATACAGTGGTCTAGTCAAGCTTAACTATAAAGCTGTAATTATTGGTAATGAAATAAACTCCAGTGTTGTTTATTTGACTGAGTCACCTAATCTATGGCATGATAGGACATGCAAATCTAAATACACTACAAAGGTTAGTGAATTTAGAATTGTTGCATAAAGTCACTTTTGATCATCACAAAAAATGTAAAATTTGTGTTGAGGCAAAAATGACTAAAGGACCTTTTCACTCAAAGGAAAGATGTACAACTCCTCTTGAACTTATTCACACCGATTTGAAACTTATGCAAACTAGAGGAGGAAAGAACTATTTTATTACATTTATAGACGACTGCACAAGATTTTCTTATGTCTTTCTTTTGAGAAGTAAAGACGAAGCATTTGAGGCTTTCAAAAGATACAAAGCTGAAGTTGAAAATCAACTTAACTCTAAAGTCAAAGTGATTCGGAGTGATAGAGGTGGTGAGTATGTTGCACCTTTTGAAGAATTTTGTCGTGAAAACGGCATTATTCATCAAACAACTGCACTTTATTCTCCACAATCTAATGGTGTTGCGGAGCGAAAGAATCGCACTCTAAAATAGATGATGAATGCTATGCTGATTAGCTCCAGCTTATCGCATAACATGTGGGGGGGAAGCTATTCTTTCGGCAAATAAAATTTTGAATAAGTTACCGCAAAAGAAACAAGATAAAACTCCATATGAACTATGGAAAGGTAGAAAACCATCCTACAAGTACACGAAAGTGTGGGGGTGCCTAGCAAAAGTTGAGGTTCCAAAACCAAAACAAGTGAAACTAGGACCAAAGACTATTGATTGCATTTTCATTGGATATGCAAACAATAGTAGTGCTTATCGTTTCTTAGTTCATAAATCGGAAGTTTCCGAAATGAACGAAGGGATGATAATAGAATCAAGAAATGTTATATTTTTTTAATCTATATTCTCTAAGAAAGAAAAGCACGAACCAAGTTCTAGCAAAAGAACTTATCAAACTATAGACAACTCGTTGGAATCAAATGTTGATCAAAATGTTGAATCTTCTTCAATATCAACACTTGAACCAAGACGAGGAGGAAGGACCAAGAAAACTAAAACTTTTGGTCCAGACTTTATAGCTTATGCGATGGAAGATGAGCCTAAGACAATCAAAGAAGCATTGTCTAGCTCTGACGCAGCTTTCTGGAAATAAGCAATTAATAGTGAAATCCAGTCGGTTGTGAATAATCATACCTGGGAACTTGCTGATCTTCCTCCCGGCATTAAACCTTTAGGATGCAAATGGATCCTGAAAAGGAAATATAAGGCCGATGGATCGATCGACAAATATAAGGCTCATTTGTTAGCCAAAGGCTTCAAACAGAAAGAAGGGTATGATTATTTCGATACATATTCTCATGTTACAAGGATAACTTCTATAAGAATGCTTATAGCAATAGAAACCTTGTACAATCTCGAGATACATCAAATGGATGTACAAACAACCTTTCTAAATGGAGATCCGATTGATGAAGTCTACATGAAACAACCCGAAGTGTTTGTAGTTCCTTGAAAAGAAAATAAAGTATGTAGACTTGTTAAGTCCTTGTACGGACTTAAGCAAGCTCCTAAAGAATGGCATGTGAAGTTTGACAACACAATGTTGACAAATAACTTCAAGATAAATGAGTGTGACAAATGCATCTACATAAAAGGCACACCAGATAATTTTGTTATCTTATGCCTTTATGTAGACGACATGCTCATAATGGGTAGTAATCATGATATAATCATGAAAACTAAAGAGATGTTGGAAAGAAATTTTCAAATGAAGGAATTAATTTATCACAATCTCACTATGTTGAGAATGTTCTAAAGAGGTTTAAAGCTTTCGATTTACCTCCGGCTAAGACTCATGTAGATCTAAATCTACACTTAGCTAAAAATCGAAGAGATCCAGTATCTCAATTGGATTATATATGCTAGGGTCATTGGCAGTCTAATGTATCTCGCCAATTGTACAAGACCAAATATAGCATATTCAATAAGCAAGTTAAGTCGATTCACAAGTAATCCTGGAAAAGATCATTGGATCGCCTTAACAAGAGTATTGAGGTATTTAAGATATGCCTCAACTCATAGTATTCACTATAGTAATTACCCAGCTGTATTACAATGGTATAGTGATGCGAATTGGATAGCAGACACAAATGACTCCAAGTCCACAAATGGATATGTATTCACAATTGGTGGTGGCGCAGTGTCATGGAAATCCTCTAAGCAAACGTGTATAACAAGATCTACAATGGAATCTGAATTCATTGCATTAGACAAAGCTGGTGAAGAAGCTGAATGGCTCAGAAATTTCTTAGAGGATATTCCCTGTTGGGAAAAACATGTGCCTCCCGTAATGATACATTGTGACAACATGTCAGCAATAGGGAGAGCACAAAGTAGTATGTATAATGGTAAGTCTCGACATATTCGTCGAAGACACAATACCATTAGACAATTGATCACAAGTGGTATAATGTGTATTGACTGTGTAAAGTCAAAGGACAATATAGTGGATCCGTTTACTAAAGGTATTAATCGTGATAAATTGTGTAATGCAGTGAGGGGAATGGGATTGAAATCCACAATTAAAAATGTTCATAGTGGTAACTCAACCATGATGATTGGAGATCCCAAGAACTTAGTTCAATGAGACAACTAAGCTATGAATGTTCAGTTGTGCACTTGAAATTACAACTGAAAATCCATTCTCGAAACTGTGCAAAAACATGTTGAATGTGGTAATAGGGTAAGCTCTATAAGCTTTTAATGATTCCTAAGGTCTTGAAGAAAGACAGAGTATGGCATGATACTTAATAGGAGATCACCTATATAAGTGAGAAGTGAGACCGCTTCAAATTACAATACTTATGAATCCAAGATATGGTCTAAGGCCGAAATGGACACAACGTGAGAACAAAAGATATCATATCTATTATTGTGTGTATGCTATTGTCTTGGTTTACACAAAAGTTGACCGGTTCAAGACATCGCGTTCACCGAGCAGCAAGTAAATCCAATAGCATTACACTAAGGAAGATTCAAAGCCAAAAGTTATCTATCCCAATGCAATAATAGATCGTCGGGACTGTTTATTCATGCATTTGCATTAATTGTAATTCATGTGGGGGATTGTTGGAATTTGGTCATGTATAACATTAAATCCATAATTAAGTTATGGAAAATCCTTACGAATTATGTGGAAACTAATGGTAGAAACGAAATCTATGTTTTGAGTACTATGATTTAATGTATTCATTTGTTCAATTCCATTAAGGAGTGAATGAGCAATTAATACATGAACATAGCTACGTGAAACTAGAATAGTGTGTTTTCTACCTTATTTGTCCCACATCGGAAATTTAAGGAAGTTTTGTGCTAAATATAAGGAGCAACACTATAAGGGAGTACATCCAAGTGTGCTACCTTGTGGTGCACCTTTGTGACTCAAGTATTGGCATATTTTGTGCTTGGCCATGATTCCTACGAGGACGGTGCGAAGCACCGTCCGAGTCAGAGTCTGACTCTGACGAGCACGTGCACGTGCACGTCGCACTTGTCGCAATGGGCGCTTTGAGGCGCACATTGCACTTGAGGAGCCTAAGGTTATTTTGGATGAGGATTCGAGTGATACACGTGGCGAACGTTGGAGTGGCAGTTCCGTGCGGTTGAGCGCCACACGCTGGGTGCGGTCGATCGCACGGTGCGACCATGCGGTTATGGTGTGGTTTCCAACCGAACCAACACCATTGCCACGTGTTGCGTCCAGCAAAGGCACCATTTCGCCTCTGCCACATGTTGCACAGTGATTGGCCGGCGGGCAAAACCGCCACGGAAGCAACCTTTTTGAACGGTCACGTGCAGCCTATAAATAGCCCTCTTGCATGACGATTTAAACACACCAATTCCAAGATAATCAATCTATTCATATAGTTTGAGTCCTAAGATCAAATAGTCAGTCCCGAGTATCGAGTAGTTCGCCGGAACTTTGACACGTCGTGCAACGTCTCAAGTTCGCCAGAACCGTTGTATCTTGGAGGCAGTTGTTGTAGATCGCGTGCACGATAGTGGAGCAATATTGTCCTACGGAGATAGAGTCTAATTCTAGCCTCGGTTCATTTCTATCTCTTCTTTTTCAATACTTTAATTATATAAGTATTTTTGTTTGCCATTTATTGTTCATACAAGTATATATATATATATATATATACGTATTATTTTCAACATGGGTTTCATATGAAAAGCTTGTTTCGTCCATTCTTCAACCCCGACTCCCCATGGATAGTTCAGAATTCTCCGATCAGGTAGCAAGTTTCTATATGTATGGTTTCTGTCATGCTTTCCAGGCATGGGCCTATGAGGTGATGCCTTCTGTAGCTGTATATTGTGCCTCTTGTTAGAATTTGGTCCTTTATATCATTAAATCCATGAGGGATATGTGGAAACTAATGGTAGAAATGAAATCTACGTTTCGAGCACTATGATTTAATGTATTTATTTGTTCAGTTCCATTAAGGAATGAATGAGCAATTAATACATAAACATGGCTACTTGAAACTAGAATTGTGCGATTTCAACCTTATTTGTCCCACATCGGAAATCCAAGGATGTTTTGTGTTATATATAAGGAGCAACACTATAAGGGAGTATATCCAAGTGTGATACCTATGGTGCACCTTAGTGGCTCAAGTGTTTGCACATTTTGTGCTTGACCATGATTCCTACGACGACGGTGCGAAGCACCGTCCGAGTCCGAGTCCGAATCCGATGGCGACGAGCACGTGCACGTCGCACTTGTCGCAATGGGTTCTTTGAGGCGCACTTTGCACTTCGCTCAGTCGTAATCGGAGCAATTGAGGATCCAAAGTTATTTTGGCTAAGGGACTCACATGTGGACCGCACGGTGTGCACGGAAAGGTGGTTGCGTCCGCACGGTGCGGTTACAAGGCGGTTTGTTCGGTGCGGCCAACGGCATGGTGAGACCTGGCGGTTTTCCGCCGAATCATTGCCACGTGTCGCGTCCAGCAAAGGCACTGTTTCGCCTCTGCCACGTGTCACAAGGTGATAGGCCGGTGCCAATAACCACCTCGTAAGCACCTCTTCCGAACGGCCACGTGCATCCTATAAATAGCCCTCTTGAATGATGATTTGAACACACCAATTCGAAGATAATCAATATATTCATATAGTTCGAGTCCTAGGATCCAATACTCAGTCCCGAGTATCGAGTAGTTCGCCGGAACTGCGATACGTCGTGCAACGTCTCAAAGTTCACCCCGAACCATTGTATCTTGGAGGCAATTGTTGTAGACCGCGTGCACGAGAGCGGAGCAATCTTGTCTTAAGGAGATAGAGTCTAACTCTAGCCTCGGTTCATTTCTATCTCTTCTTTTCAATACTTTATTTATTTAAGTATTTCGTTTTTGTCATTTATTGTTCATACAAATATATATATACGCATTATATTTTTTAACACCTCTCGTGTGAATAATTTTGAAAACATAACCCCATGGATCTTACGTTGGTCTGCGAATATAACCATATATTCTGACAATCTCAAGATTTTTTTTCCCACTGGCTGGTGATAAAGGACATTTGGTAAGCAGTTTCTGTTTTGAATACTTGTGTTTGTTATGTGAGGCGTGTTATCATACCTATTGAACTTCTCTGCAGCAGAATAATACAGTGGGGAAGTCGGAAGAATAGAAAAGAAAATTTCTCTGTGACAATGATCAAATGCACACTCCAACCACACCACCACCACCCTCCATGAATGCCTCAACACACTCGTCTCATCATCCCGCTCGTGTAAGTCGATTTAACACATTATGCCTACATGTCCTACATTGCTTGCACTATTTTATGTTTGTCTGTGTTGCACTTGCTCATATTAAAGTATTGTGATTAACTATTTGTTATATTATGCTTACGAGCGAAAAATATGTAATTTTAGGTGATGATTTTGCAAACGCTTTACCTACAATAGACATATGCTTGCTCTACATTATGTCTTCAAGTATCAAAGTAAATAAATTTGTGTATTTGCATTAACTTTCACAGCTACATTTATTGCCTACAAATGTTTAAATTTATTTATTGAGAATGAGTATTACCAGTTTAGATTTTAATTGATGAGTTATCAATTAATGCAAAATATAAAACAAAAATGATATCAGCATGATCCATTGTTGAAAGTTTGAAACAATCAATCTAAAGCTAAAAAGTCATATATTTCAATTCTCTTTCATTTTTTATCTTTCTTATTTTATTTTGCAGCGAAATTACTATCTGAATGATGTGTCCCCCATTTGATAAAGTTTTTTAGTTTTGATATATATAGGTGCTTTCCATCCTTTAAGCCTTAAACTGATAGTATATTTTTCAATACCAGCTTGATAGATAATTTATCTTTAAGGCTTTAGATCAATAAAACTCTTTGTTGGCAAATGTTTGTAGGCAAAATGTTATATGTAGGCTAAATTAATGGAGAAGTGTATGCATAACCTCGTTTGTGCACCGGCTAACCATATTTGTTACAACTTTTACTTTTAATTATTTATAACGGGATTTATGATCTTTATTTTTATTTATGACAAAAGGAAATTAGTTTACAACGGGATTTATATAATTCACAAAAATATTACTTTTATTCATAACAATCTTTATTTTTATTTATAACAACTTTTACTTATTTGTTCAAGTAATTATTGTCGTAATAAAAGTAGTCATTGATGTGAACAAATGTAATGTTTCAAAAGTATTACTTTTCTTCACGACAATTGTTATTTTTGTTCACTAGAAAGTGTACTTTTAATAATTTGTTCTAGTAATTATTGTTGTAATTAAAAGTTAATCATTGATATAAAAAGAGTCAACTTTTGATATAGCCATATTGAGCAATGTTGAAACACAAAGTTTAGCCCACCCTCTCCAAAAACACAAATTTTAACCATTTTTTTTTTTAATTTAGGACAAAAATACTTTTAATGAAGGGCGTACGGGTCAGGTCAGGGCGCAGGTACAAGAAGTCGGACACTTTTAGCACTAATATGGTCATTAGAATTTGTTTAGAATTTGGTTAATTTGTTGCCAAAATGATGTAGTTCGTAAAAGTTGGAATCCATGTCGACGTGGTCACGTGGATAAGAAGAACACTCCCCAAGTTAGTTTTTCTAATATTGAAGATAAATTGATGGATTCGAACTATTTTGTTACAAATGAAAAAATAAAATTATTTTTGAAGTATTTTAGAAACTGTGTCTGATATAAGACTAAAATTAATTATAAATTGTTGATTCTTTTTAACAATTAACCATTTTATGAAGATAAGAGAAAAATGATGCAAAATAGTGTGAATTTTAAACAAATAAAGTAGTTGGCTTTTGGCCATTTTTTTTGTATTGACGTGTAAAATATCTTTAATTCATATTTTTTTGACATGAGGAAGGGGAAGCAGTGCTGCAGTGGGATTTGAATTCGAGACCTCACTGTATACAGATATAATACTTGAGAATAATATTCAAATGTACTCATAAAAGCACTCCTCGTGGAGTTCTCAAAATTTTGCTACTATTTAGTATTTACTCCTAAAATTTTTCCTATATTATTTCAATGTTGGATGAGATTTTTATATCATTTTTTATTATTTTAACTTAAATTTAAAATTAAAATTTATTTTAAGTGATCTGTTGTGAATGCTCTAAGCTTGTTACGCTATAGTTAATCACAATACTTATGCTTCGAAAGAATAAGTATAAGGATGAATGAGAGAAAAGTTTGTTTTCGAATACAATGTTCCAACATTTTCCGCATCTACTATATAGAGCTTCCATGTGGCACACCCTATCCGGTCGATAAATAGATGGGTACGGTCACCAAAAAAGAGGTTTAATTTTTGGATGTGCCATTGCCACCCAAATTATAATTTTGGCTCGACTGAGCTTCAATTTTTTCTTATATTTGGCCCAACATTTTCGGACGTGTCATTGGCCCTAGAACTCTCGGGCCAGGACGGAAGGTTTACGGCTTTACTTATGTTGTCACCCTATGAAATGTGCTATTTTTAGAATTTTATTTAGAACCTGAAGTTATTATAATAAACCCCATTTGATTAAATAATAAATCATAATAATTAATTAACAACTACTAGAAATTTGAATTAAATATCAAAAAAATAATTATATGGAGTATATATTCTAATTGGGTACAAACGAAAAAGTTTAAAAGAATACGTATGCAAGAAAGCAACGATCAGACTGGTTCCTTCTCTAAATTCTCAAATCTCGTCTCCATATCGCTACTGGGGTTACCTCTACCACCTTCTCTCTCTCTCTCGTGCGCACAACACATAGACTTTCAACACACCTTCCGGCAGCAGGTAAAAGTTTCCCCGACTCTAGTGCGCGCAGGAGGGTTCTGAGAAATTGCGCAGAGGACCGATGTCCACGAACAATCCGAGATCATTTCCGAAACTGATTAAAATTGAGGTTGATCAGTTTGAGAGTGTGAGTATGGAGCAGGAGGCAGATATGAAAATAGAAATGGAAATGGTTAACCTTGTGAGAGAACGCGATGGGTTGAAGAAAGAGGTCGATTTGCTGGAGAGAACTCACAGCTACATATTAAACCTCGTGCGAGATCGCGAGTGGTTGAAGAAAGAGGTCGATTTGCTGGAAAACACTCAGAGCTTCACGGAGTTAGAGAAATGTAATCTGGAGGAGAAGCTGCGAAGGAGTGAGAGAAGATGTGAGGAATTGGATGAAAGAATTGTCCAAATGGGGGAGAAGAATCAGAAATTGAGGCAGAAGAAGATGGAGTCGGAGAAGGCAGCTCAAGCTTACAAAAGTAGGGTTGATGATTTGGAGCCGAGGGTGTTGAAGGTGGAGGCAGCACTCGCGAAAGTGTTGAATGTGGGTCTTTCCAATTTGGACAACTTTGCTGCAGCTGCTACTGATGGAAATGGAGGCATTGGATTGTCAATGAAAGGTAGTTTTTGAGTTGTTTTGAGCCATTGTTTTATCACATAACTTTTTATGTCAAAAATACCGAAATTGCTTCTTTGGAAGTTGTTGATTTTCCAATATAAGTCTAGTACTCGTACATATGAAATATTTTGTATTAAGATGAAACATGATTGCTTTTTGAGTGGATTGAAAGTAAGTCGGATTAGAGTATATGATGGACATTTATATAGTATGAATAATAGTGTAAATATATATAGGTAGAGTAGAATAGATGAGTGTGGATTGAGGAGGAATTGTGAATAATCGAGGCGTGTTGACTGTATCGGGATATCTGACTTAGAGAGATAAGGACTAGACAGAGAAACAAGGGGGAGAATTGCACAGATTTAGATTGAAACATGCAACTTCAGTAGGTGTACCATAGGTGTAATACATATTTCAGTGCTCCTATCTGACTGCCATAAGAAGCTCTGAGTTTTATATAAAGAATATTCTTGTCCTGTATTTCCCTTATTAGTTATTAGTTAGTTTTGCAGCGCTAAAGAATTTCATTTGGTTGTTTTGGTTTTTAATATTGGACAAACAATCTCAACTTTAGCATTGATATCTGACATGTAGCATGACAAGTTGGCAACAAAGAAGAGTCAGTCAGAGTATGGATAAATGCTTTCACAAATGAGCTACATTTTGGATATGTGATAACAGGTGGCAGAAACTTGGCGTATTCTGAGACAGACGAGGATGGGGCAAATGTTCTTTCTCTTTCAAAACCAGCTAAAAGCAAACAGCGTCTCCGATATAATGTAGTAAAAAATGCTAAGGTTAGAGGTAAGTAACCATACTGCTTGAGGGTGTAGATATCTTACAATGATTTCTATTTTACTCAGCTTAATGATTGAGTTCTATAAAATTCTTGTAGCCGCCACTTTTTGTCAATTTGAGATATGCATGACACCCGGTACCATCTGCTCCACTTGAACTAATAAAAAAGGGCAATGTGTGATTGTACTTTTTTCCCCCTTTTGGTTCTATATTGTATCACACTAGGATGTGGACAATCACAAGCTTGCTTGAGTTTTTGCTTAATTTTAATTCTAGGTGGATCGTTAAGAAACTGAAACCTTACTTAGAAATATTTTATCTATTAGAAAAAAGTTACCAAGAAATAACTCCCCATCAGACTAAGTTTACTGCTTGCTTTATCAAGCTGATCAAATAAAAATATATGCATAAGAATAAAAATTTTAATGATTAATACACATCCTTGTTCTCGAGGCAGAGATGTCAAGATACATAACTCAGAGGTTAGTCGGCCATGATCATATGATTATTCTGGGTCTACATTTTCCCCTTCATTTAAGTTTCAAGTTCTGGACTGAGGTTCTTCAATCTTCATTCTGGTTCTACACTGTCCTATTTCTGGTATTTTTTGGATTTGAATGCACTCTTCACCAATAGTGATTCAAACAATAGAATATTGGCCAATGAAAAAAGGTTAGCTTTAGGCATTTGTTGGATATTAAAACGGCAAGGGCCACCCGGCCAGAGCAAAGGCTCCTTGAGCCTTAGGCACGGAGGCTGCCTTTTAAACACGGAGAAAGAAATGTAAAATAATTAATTTATGTGCAAAACTATATCTGTCTTACTGTCTTAGAAATATTAATTGTTAAAAAATTCAATGACATGGATAGTAGTGGATTTGAAGTGACTATTATATTATCAGCAGTACTTGGACCAAATGAGGCTCAAAATCAAGTATAAATTAAGATGTTTTGATGAATTCTGGCATTCATTGAAGATTTATGGGACTTTAGGATGTTTGATTTTGAGAGGGATTGAAGATTAATATTATTGATAATTGTGATTAACTCCGCGATCTTAGGATTGAAGATCTATTTGGGGATGATTTTGCCTCATTTGATATATTAGGTCACTAGCAAATCAGAGATTATTTTATCTTGATTTAATGTTGTGTGTGTGTAACCAAGCTTAAATGTTATGTATTTTTGTAACTATTCTTTTCACCCCAAGGAGAGTAAAGATTAGAAATGTGTGCAAAAGGAAAAGAAGCATATTTGGGTTAAATGGCACAAATGCACACCATTAGGCACCTTGTTATATTTAATTTCTTTGCATGCATTATGTTTATGCTTTGATTATATTTATCCCACAGTAAGTTTTTTCTCTACCTACTTTTTGCCTACATTAAGTTTACGCATCTATCTGTAAATTTTTGTTCCCAATTTCAGGTGCTAGGTGTCGAATTGGTTGCCATTGTATTATTAAGACAATAGATGTTATCAAGGACAATCTACAGAAGGAAAATTTGGAACTATTTGAACAATCGTGCTTCGGTAATATGTTGAAGATTAATAAATTCAAATATCAAGGAAATTTGTTACAGCAGTTGCTGCTGCACATGGACATGAGTGCCTCCCACAAGGAGAGTCTTATTTTCAAATTTAGTAACTCTGACATGGAATTCGGACCTAGTGATTTTTTTCGTATCACAGGCCTTTGCTTTGGCAAAGTGGAAGCAAGAATAGCATCATCGTCGTCTATTCACAAGGATGTTTTTCAGGGTAGGTCAATTATTATTATAAAGGATATTGAAGAAGCCTTCCTTAACAATAGTCCTTGTCATAAGGGAAAAGGTAAATACACGCTGAAGTTGGCCTTGCTCTATTTCCTATATGGAACTCTGTTATGTACTCGTAGCGATAAAAGAATTGACATGCAATATCTTCATTTAATTGAGGATCTGCAAAAGTTTAATGCATTCCCTTGGGGTCGGGTTGCATATGACCTTCTTGTTTCGTCCATTCTTCAACTCCGACTTCATATGGATGGTTTAGAAGTCACCAGTAGGGTAGCTAGACTCGATATATATGGGTTTTGCTTTGCTCTCCAGGCATGGGCCTATGAGGTGATGCCTTCTGTAGCTGCATATTGTGCATGTCGTGTGAATAATTTTGAATACATAACCCCATGGATCTTGCGTTGGTCTGCCACAAGAATCATAAAATCTGACGATCTCAAGAAATTTTTTCCGCTGAGTGATAAAGCACATTCGGTAGTACTTTATGCTTTGAGAACTTGTGTTTGTTATGCCACACGTGTTATATTATCGATTTTGAACTTTTCTGGAGCAGAATAATACAATGGGGAAGTGGGAAGAGCTATCAACCGACACTACTCTTAATATGGCAACACCACTGAATAAAGTCAAACAGAAGAAAAGAAAATTTTTTTGTTACAATTATCAAATGCCTCATGCCCAGCCATCATCTGCAGCCACACCACCACCACCCTCCACAAATGCCCCAACATACCCGTCTCATCATCTCGCTCGTGTATGTCAATGCAACACGCTTCCTACATCTCCTACAAATGCCTGCGCTATTTTATGTTTGATTGTCTTACACGTACTTATATCAAAGTATAGAGACTAATATCTGTCCATATATTACTTATGAGCAAAAAATTGAAATTTTAGGTGAAATTAATTTTCCGTAAAATTACTATATGACTGATATATCCAAATTCAATATTGATTTTTGAGTGTGATGTTGGCATAACCTCGCTTGTGCACCGGCTAACCATATTTGACGTTTCCTACAATATAAACATGTGATTCATGTTGTTGACATGCTTATCTTGCCACTCTTAGAAGAAAATTGTGATGATATTGGTATTATTATGCAGAGACTATCACGAGCCGAGGGTATGTTGGAATCATTTCTGAGAAAACATGATCAGCCTAGTCTGGATATCAGCAATGATGACCTTCCCAGAAATGGATCTCCTCTGGTAGATGATGAAAAGGATGTATCTTCTCCCACTCTGACTAGACATATCACATCTGGTTCCATGAATAGAGCTGCAGACAAGCATGCCAAGTTAGAGGGATCCTTTGCGGAAACTAAACAAGCCGGAGCTCTTTCTGAGCTTGCAAATGATAGAGATGCGTTGGGAGGGCTGAAGGTGTACGTTCGATGCAGGTTTAAAGCAGCAGCGGTCTAGTTGGTTTTAGAATCTTGAAATTTTGGAAGCCGCATACAAGTGGAAGAAGCACAAGACTGCTTCTGATGATGATTGGGGCTATTAATTTTGTCAACATTATTCTTCTCATTTGGTGCTTAGTTTGGCTGCATGATATCGAACCATCCATCTTATTTTGTGGTTTGAGATGATGTAGTCGAGCATATTGAGGTCTGTAAAAAACTACTAGTTTGTAGGGAGATAGGCTTATGAACGCCATGCAAGCTGATGATGAATTTGTCTATCAGCAGTTAAATCTTATTAGGATCTAATTATTTATTCAATCTTTCTTGTGGTCTTAATTTAAGATTTCCCATTCCATTTTTCTTGAAAGAATTATAATTTTATCTTAGCTTATATTTTGTTTATGTTGTTGATTGTTGGCGAAAAATAATAACGTAGACCGTGATTCTACTTTTGATGATTTTTGTAAGAAATGAGTATTGATATTGGTATTCATATAGTATTATATCACATATTAGGTATGAGTATGGGTATCACATATCAGCTATGAGTATTATATTGATATTTGATATTCGTGTTGAATATGTTAAACATATTGATTGATATCAAGTGGGAAGCAAAGAAGAGATATGAGTCACATACTAGCAAAAATTGGTATGTGAAAATATTGAAAATTAGCATATAAGTATATCAAGTATATCAATTTGATGTCATATACTGATATACCAAACACAAGGTATGGATATGGTCATATTGATACTCATACGTGATATACGTATATGGATACCAAACAAGGCCTAAGCTCTAAGGCTATTGGCAGTGGGTGTCTCGTCGGGGGTCTCAAGACACCCACGGAGACGAGACGCCGCTGCAACGACGTCTTTCTCGAGCCCGTCCCGTGGCTTAGAGACCGTCTCGAGCAGGCGCGTGTCGGAGTTTTTTTTTTTAAATGCGGCGCGTGCATTGCACGCACCATACTGAAAAAAAATTAAAAATAGTCCAACGGCTAACTCGACCCCAACGGCTAAAAACGGCTAAAATCAGCCGATTTTTTTTCTCATTTTTTTACCTATAAATATCACATTTCACACCACATTCACACCATATTCATACCACTTCTCTCTATTTTTCTCACACAATTCCTTCTTTTTTTTCACATCAAAATCACGCAATCATCTCTCAAATGGATCCGTCTAATCCATGGTCGTCGTCGTGGTGTCCCCTTGAAATGGCGGACGACGGTGTATACTGAGGATATACGCCGACGGGGCTTGATTCTATCAACCTCAACTCGTCCGTCCGAGTCCTTCCACACTGTGTTCGGCGACGAAGATAGTCCCTCGTCTGAGGCGGCATAAGCTAAAGGAAAGGGGAAGGCATGGGCCAAAGGTAAGGGCAAGGCACGGGCCGATCTCACAGCGCAAATGTACCTCCTTCTCTCCTCCGGCCGCCGGCGCCAAACCAAAGAGGCGCAGTTACACGGTGGAACAAGGCACCGCCGTCGCCCAAATATGGAAAGAGGAGACATGCAACTCCATCCTCGGCAGATATCAACATGGCGACAAGTACTGGGGGAAAGTGACGGAGACGTACAACGCCATGTTCGACGACGACCTCAACTCAAAGACAGTGAAGAGTTTTTTCGGGCGGATCTCTCACTGGGTGAAGGAGTTGATGATCGCTTACGATAAGGCAACGAAGAAAAGGCCCAGCGGTGCCTCCGACGACATGGTCATCGAGCAAGCCCAGCAGATATACAACGCTCATGAAGGGAGCCGCTTCAAGCATTTTGGTGCCTGAGAAATTTTGCAGGACTACCCCAAATTCCTCCACCTAAAATTTCTCGACGTTCCGTCCATGAAGCGGACGAAGAATACGCCTTCTCATTTGGAACGACGCACGGATCGAGCGAGGCAACAGAAGAGGAAAGCAGGGCTCCCCCCTCCCCCGCCCATAGGGACGAGACGCGGCAAAGGCGGAGGCAAGGGCGGCCAGAGGAAAGGGGAAAAAGAAGGTGAGCGAGGACGCGGAGTTCGGATCGATGGTCGACTCAATAAATGAAAGGCTAAGAGGCATCATTGCGGCGAAGAACAACCTCGCCGAGGCAATGAGGAAGCGTGCTCGGGCGAAACAAGACGTCACCGACGCAAAGATCATCAACATGCGCCGGAGCAGTACCAACTCCATATGATGATGGTTGCCGACGTCACGTCGAGGATGGACGTAGTTATTTTTTTCTCCTACAACGACTATGTTTTTTTATATTTCTAGTAATGTTTTTTTATATTTCTAGTAATTTTTTTTTAATTTTTAGTAATATAATTTTTTCTTTCTAGTAATGTATTTTTATTTAAATTAATGACATTAGAATTTTCTTATTAAAGTTAATGCAAAAACGAATTCAGAAATCAGATAGAGACACCCTTTAGAAACAGCTCCACTGCAGCTCACTCTCTCTATCTCCAAAAAATTCTTAAAAACACCCCTTAGAAACACTATCAGTAAGTAGCCTAATGTGTTATACTCCACTAAACATATACTGATATGCGTGTTGAAGAAAGCTTTTGAAGGAAGTAGGTGGAGAACCCTTGGATCGTATGTTTATGGAAGGAGATTTACTTCATTTGTTGAGATAGAAAAGAGGAAGTCACAAGACTAATCCTGATGATCATTATTAGATATTTGTGACTCTTAATTTTGTCAAATATACTTAAACATTGCTGCCTATTTTGAGGTCATGATATCGAACCATCTATCGAACCATCTTATCAATGTATATACAGGTAGGGGTGAGCATTCGTATTGCGGATCGGATTTTTGCTCAATCTGATCCGAATCCGAAATCCGAATTTTTGAAAAAAATAGATCTGGTTCAATCCGAAATCCGAACAAATCCAAAATTCAAACAATATCGGATCCAATCCGAAAATCCGAAATTCTCCAAGAAAATTCAAAAAAACTAAAATTTAAAATAAATGTAATTATTCATCTATTTAATTACTTTCTCAAAAAAAAAAAAGATAAAACAACAAGATCATGGAGAAAACTTCTTCATTATTATAGCACAAATAAGCAAACGGAAATAATTAAAAAAAATTAAATAAAAAATGTGAAAATTGAGAATACATAAATTAACGGAGGCGAGGAGCGAAGAGTGCAAAGTGAATGAACATGAATTTTAGTTTTTCAGTTTAGAATGAGTAAATATATTAAACCATTATTAACTAATAATAAAACATAATAATATATTATATATAATTTGGATTTCGGATTTGTTCGGTTTTTTTAAAGTACGACCCGATCCGAATCCGAAATCCGAAAATCTAAAAAATTTGGATCCGATACAATCCAAAATCCGAACCAAATTTCATATTTCTATTTGATTTGATTTGAATTTTCGGATCTCGATTTTTCTGCTCATCCCTATATACAGGGGCAAAATCAGAAATTGCATGGGGAACTGGGAGCGTACTATTGTGTGACCAAACAATGTTTCTTTTTATTTAGGCGTGTTACTTTATATTGAACTTTTTAAACATTTTTCTTCAGAATCAAGGTTGTTTTTTTTTCTTAAAAATACTTCTTCATGCCCTAACAATGATGGAGCCGATTGTACAAATTCTCAATCATTTCGGGACAATGATTTTAACTGATAAGCTTGGGCCAACTTTTTGTAATGTAAAATAGTTGTGCAACATATTGTGGTTTGATGGTATTAAGGCCTGCACCGGACCATTATACAGTTAATATTCATAGATATTCCAGTTTAATTCATAAATTACCATATATACTATTTTTTCTCAATCTCATTCAATAAGTTTCATTTAGTCATTTTAGGTGTCTCAGTCAATAAGTCTCATTTCCTTATTTAGCAAAGATTAATACACTAAAATTTATTTTATGTCACACTCAAACAATATTTCTCCACTTAACATACTTTAACATCAATAAAATACTATCTTAATTACACTTTTTATTATCTAATACTCTTTTTCTTAATCTCCGTGACGAACTCAAATAAGACTTGTTGAGTGGGACGGAGAAAGTACTAAAAAATAATTAACTACAACTCTCTCCTACTTAATACTCCCTCCGTCCACGAAATGGTTGTCACTTTTACTACTTAAAGTTTGTCCACGAAATGGTTGCCACTTTTGCTACTCCACTCACATTTATTGTGGGACCCTTACTCCACTCACAATAATAATCACTATAATTCACTACTATCTACCATTTTTTTAATATCCGTATCGTCCACAATGTGGCAACCATTTCGTGGATGATGGGAGTATGACAAAAATACTCCCAAAAAATTAATTTATCTTTATAACTTTATTATGAAGAACTCATTTTCTTAACATGTGTGTCCGATCAAATGATATTATTAGAAAGATAAGGGGGGAGTATTTGTCCTACGTACGAACTAATTTCATCTCGTAATGGAGTTCTAATCATTAAAATTTATTATTTTTTTCATTAGTGTATTTACTTTAATAAGAATTTAAAATATAAAATATAGCATAACTATTTTGGTCAAGTTACAAACTACGTATTGAAATGAATTCCTACCATCTACTGTTGGCCCACTAATAAATATTTTACAGCAATTTATATTGTTTATATATAATTTTTGTTAGATTTAGTAATAAGTTCATGTATTTTTATTAAATTATGATGTTTTATTTAGATGATTTAAAAAGAATTATTTATAAATATTGTAAGTAAAAGAACTCGAAAAACATTTTTATTATTAATATTTTGTTTTGTGGGTGTTTAAATGAGTAGCATGTCTCGATTTTATATGATGAATAGGTCCAGTTTTATGTTTTTGCTCCAGACCCATTTTTCATCAAAAACGAACTGCATATTTACTCACTTTCCTTTTTGGACATTCCGTTTAACGCGTATCATTTCCTTTTACGAAAATAATTAAGAAATCACTTTATTCATTTTATATCACTTCAAAACCACTTTATATTATTTTATGTCACTTCAAAAATATTTTATATCACTTTAACAATTAAAAAATATTTTATATCACTTTATTCACTACACTAAACACACAATTTACTTCTAATTCTTCTTTTCTTAATTTCCGTGCCGAAAAGAAACAAAACATGTTGAACGGAATAGAGAGAGTATATATGAAGTGCATGAACATGTGCATTGCATGTGCCTCGTCTGAACTTTCGGAAAATGGCTGTTGCATTTCACATGTCTTGTGTGCGTGACTTCCGTCACACCGAATGACCAAACAGTGTCAAGGGTTTTTTTTCCAAAAAAAAAAATAATAATTAAATTTAGAGGTGCTCTCCCGGGCCACGTGTCGCACAACTTGCGATCGCACGTGCCGCGTACAATACACGCGTGTGCTTCCTACGCGCGGCGCGTATTGTGTACGAGCCTGCAATTTTATTTGGGGCAAAATGTCAAATGGTCAAAATGGGAAGTAAAAATTAAATTTTGTCACGCTTCCCAGTGCTTAGACCTAGGTCTTACTCAACCACACTGTAATGGAAAAATTAACCTATATCTAATTTAATACCACCAATCATTAAAATCACGCTTTCCAGTTTTTCAACCTAGGTCTAATTAGACCCCGTATTACATGATCTTACCCCATTATTGATTTAGCTGAATATAAATAGGGTTGCAGCTGGGAGATTCTCCTCGGTTAAGGTAACGCCGGATTCATGTAAAGCTATTGTACAACTTCCTGGTATGAATTCAAGAAACTCCAATCTTATGATATTTGCTTTTATTTCGTTTTCTTTTCAGACTGTGAGATATATTCAGTAGGGCCCACTACAATAAAGCCGGGAGGGATAGTCCTAGATGAATTAAATATTGACCTACTTTTAGCTCTGCAGAAGGATTTGTAGGTACTATGTAGAGATCTTGTTACGTACGAAAACCCCAAGGAAGTTCCAATGCATTTACTTTGGAAAAACAAAAAAATTGTTAGTACTAGTAACCAAAAAAAAAATTCGTTTGTCGTTTTAATTTGAACTTATTTCAAAATAATTCATCTTTTCTATAAGTCAGTCCATTTAACTTTTGTATTTTTCATTAAGTTTACCGTATTTCCTAAAATAAAAATGTATCATATGATAAATACATCACTATAATTCATAAATTATCATACTACCTCCGGTCTCCAAGTCTTTTCCTATCTTTCCTTTTTAGGTTGATCCTCAAGTTTTTTCCTAGCTACTTTTGGACACCACTCCACAACAAATTATTATCTCTTACCCTTACTTTATCAACTTATTTACCTAAAATACCATATATGGCCCACCACTATCTCAATTAATTAATATATCACTACCCTCAATGTGGGACCCTTTCTCTACTCACAATAAATTTAATCACTTTTTCTCTACTCATAACTAACTCAACAACATTTTCCTTAATACCCGTGCCACTTCCTCCTAGGAAGAGACTTGGGGATCGGAGGTAGTATATGTTTTTTCCTCCGTATCTTTTCATTAAAACCATTTGCTTGGACATATTAAGAAAAATGACTTGTTTATAATAAAATTGAAAAGATAAAGTAACTTTTTGAGGATATTTTTGTCCCATCAAGTAGGAGATAGAATAGAGTTAGATATATTTTAATGGCATATATAATAATTTGTGAGTTATAGTGGCGCATTTCCATTTTAAGAAATGAAATTAATGAAATGATACGTTCAAATAAGGTCAAATGAACTTTATGAAAATATACGGAGGGAATACTAAAAATCTACTAACTTCATTCTCTCACCTACATGATGTGACAAAAATATCTCCAAAAAATTGCTTTATCTTTTCAAATTTATTATAAACAACTTATTTTCTCTAGTAATACTTTCTTTCTTCCACTCATTATGTCTATGTAGTGATGAACACAAGATTAAGAACAAAAAAGAAAGATACATAGACAAAATGTGTGGAACATACATAATGAGTGGAGTTGAGAGAGTAATGTTTTGTTTTTTTTTTTTTGGAAAATCATCATGCATACCTACTTTGAGGATAACATGTACTCCTCATACTCACTTAGATAATTATCTACTCTCCATATGCACTTGGCCCACAAAATGTACTTTCCACCATTTAATTAAGGTTTTTGCTTTAACTTTATTGCTGAAAATTTGTCAATTCATCTACCTTAAAATCGATGACGTGATTGAACACTCATGAGTTGAATTACTTTTCGAATAATGCCAAAATGTATGTAGGTTCACGTGAATAAGCCTCATGCATGCATGCAAGAATTGTACCCTTAATATTATAATATAGCATTTTTTTAGGACAGTAACTTTTACCGTTTTTCAATAATAGGCCAAATTTTTGCGGGCTTTCAATTTTAGGACAATATCTAAAAATTTGATCATCTTAAGGGCACATTTGAGCCCAAACGGGCTTTTCTCTTTCTATTCTACCTTGACGTTTTTGCAAAAACTTGGCGTACATAAATTTCAGAAAAGCTTTACTAATTTCAGAATAACGATGCTCGCTGCTCTTGTTAAATTAACACACCTTTATACTATTATAAATACGATTTTGTTAAGATAATCCATAATATCGCAGTGGAAATCAAACATTATTCGCATCAGAGGATCTAAATACAAAACACAAATCAGAAAATAAACATCAGTTGAATGTCGGCCACCTTGGTCGATAGAGTTCTCGGAGCAGCCGCCATGATTAAAAGCTTCTTCTTCTTCTTCTTCTTCTTCTTCTTCTTCTTCTTCTTCCACTTCTAGCTACTTCTGTGAGAGAGAGAGAGAGAGAGAGAGAGAGAGAGAGAGATGTGTTCAGTTGCAGAGATTGAGTTTTAAGAAATGTGGCCAAATAAAAAAGCATCCACAATCTAAATCATCTCAAAGAAACTCTATTAATTATGGGAACGTAACTTAATTAATCAATTATTTGTAGGGCTTCTGTGGGTTCCAACAGAGTCGGCGAAACGGCAGCGGAGATCCGCCACAAACTCGACGATCGGGTATCAGCTCTGCGAGTGCAGCTTACCTGCTCCTCAGAAGATGGAACCAATTGCTGCGCCCCGTGCCTCGCACCGCCGGAGGTGTCTTCCTGCGGCTACTGCCAGCTGATTTTTCCTTCCTTCGGCGTTGAAGCGCAGGCAAATTTGTTGAAGTCTTCTGTTTTGGTTATCGATGCCGGTGGCTTGGGCTCAAATGACAGCTTAATAAGAAAAAAGCCAGATCGGGCTCAAATGTGTCTTCAAGACGATCAATTTTTTAGATATTGTTCTAAAATTGAAAGCCCACAAAAAATTGGCCTATAATTGAAAAACGGTAAAATTTACCGTCCTAAAAAAACTCTCTACTCCTTAATATTATAGTATGCAAAAATTGTACTATTTAAAGAGGTCAGCATAATACAATATTTATAACTTTTTAAACAAAAAAAATACATACAAATCGCAGATATTCTGTACAGATGGTAACAGTAATACTATACCATCTGTAAAGAATTTGTTCGGGCTGTATTGTTTTTTTTTTATTTACAGAAATTTGACAATCTTTATTTTTGTTATGTTTCTACCATTATTGTTTTTTTTGCAGAAATTAGGTCTGAAATCTTTTTTTTTTATATAAAGAGATTTTTTAAACGAGTTGAATACAGACTCGAAGACAGTTTACCATTATATATTCAATTCGCAATTACAAAAGATACGTCTTAAATACAAATATTAATATTTTTAAAATACAAGCCTTACTGATCGATAAAAACCTGTACATGTCAATCAAAATAGAGATACACAGTATGACTGAGATCTGTACATTTATTTATTTAAAACATTTATATTAATTATGCCAATCTTTATTTTGTTTTATTTATAACATTATTGTTTGGGGTTTTCAGAAATATAATTCGAATTGAAAATCTTTTATAAAGGTATTTGAAAAACGTGGGTTAATCCAGACTTAAACTTGTTTTGTCATTTCAAATTCTCAAAGTTGAGTGTTAAAACAAATTGATTTAATTTTTACAAAAATACAAAATAATACAGATCAAAAATATAATATACAGGTCGATGCCCGTTATAGTACGACATGTATAATATTTTTCCGATCTGTACGGAATTGAATGTTTTCTTAAATTAATTTAATTATATATATGTATATTATATATTAATAGTTGTTTTTAATTATTTCAGATGGAATGCAAGATGTTCCGCGTTAAATTCAGCAGCGTTTAGGACGATTATGTTTATAATGACGGAGAAGAATACACTTTCTATCTTCCGTTGGTTATGATAAGTTTTTCCAACATTAAGGAACAAATATATTTTATAATGATATCTAGATCGTTAAGTTGTAGTTTTGAAATATTCTATTTTTCAACGTCTCAATTCGGTGTCGAAAAATATAATTTGAGTAATGATGATCAACTTCGTCGATTGTGTGCTACTGAGTACGTTACATATCGGGCATAGTGCTTCTATGTATAGACCTAGCTTTGATTTAAAATGCTTCTTCGCAATTTGTCTATGATGATGTGTATCCGTCTCAGTACTCGCAATACGATGATTCCCTCGCACGTATGGCTTCATGCAATAGGCTTGGCGAGACGTAAATGGGTTCTCAAAGTGAAGCGATTGTTATTGCTCAGGGGCAATCACAAGCATTAGAGCCAGAGCCAGAGCCAGAGCCGCAGCTATAGCCTGTGCAGTCCTATGCCACTATCGTTGAGGATGATGATGATGAAGATGATGAAGAATATGATGCCGAATCTGAGTTTGATGACACTGATGACGAAGAGAAACAGACTGCCACTTTGAAAATTGGAACTCTGGCTGAATTTGTTAACTGGGTGCATACTCAAGGTGGCGTGAACAAGCTCCTGGCAATGCTGATGCAGAAAAGTTGTACAACCCTTGTTGATGAGGAGACGGAGCTCGCCACTGAAGCGGCGGACTTACAAAATTGGTTAGTCCCATACTTCCAATGGAACCTGCTGTTTCGCTTGTTAAAACTGTTCTAGATAACATCCCTGACGGTCCTTTGAGTATGACCTCCCTATTTAAAGACAAAGATCAGTTGAGGCTTGTAGTTGGCCTGTGGTACTTGGAACAACGAGCTGAGTTTTGTTCTTCGCGATCAGATACGAGGCATGTTCACTACAAATGCAAGTTTGGCACGGTGTGTCCTTTCAATTTGCGCGCTAAGAAAGAGGGCAATTACTGGTATATTCATTTGTTCGTCCCGACGCATACTTGCACAACCAATATGAACCATCCTTTAATGGAGAGGAAGGTCGAATCTAGTATGGTTGCAGCTTATTTTACAAAAGACATGAAAAATCAGAAAGAAATCATCACACCAACGATGATTATGGCAACTCTTATGCGGGAATTCGGCGTGGCTGCAAATTACAATGTGTGTCTGCGAACATGGAACAAGGCCCTGGAGATGCTGTATGGTGGATATGTAAATTCGTTTATGATGGTTCCTCAGTATCTCTACATGCTCCAAAAAGAGAATCCAGGCTCGATTGTTGACTACAGTTTTAGCCCTGATGATTTCTGATTCGAACATTGTTTTGTGGCATTGTCATCTGTTTGGCATTGACTACAGTTTTTATTTGCTGCAAAATTTTGGCTTTTACTGTTTGCAATCTTTAATAGAGGGAATTGATTCTCATTGAAGAATCTCACAGGAGGTGGGTGGGGGGTTAAATGAGCTAAAAAATCGGTACATGTAAGGGTAAGGTCTCAAATTCATACATTATTTTACGCATGGGTTGGGATTTAGGGTTTCAAAAAGTAATAAGACAAAATATGGGCCACATAATCGAGAATCTCTCACTCAAACTCGATCAAAGAGAGAGAAAAACCTGCTGAAAAGTACACTTTGTGGGCCAAGTAGATATATAGGATAGATAATTATCTTAGTGGGTATGGAGAGTACACATTATCTTCAAAGTGGGTATTTCGAATTTCCAGTCTATAATGTTTCTTTGCATTTATATATGGATTCTAGTTTTTATTTTCATTGATTCCGACTAGTACTACTTTACATATGACTGAAAAAAGGAGAGAAGAAAAAGCTTGTCGACATTGCAGACAGGCTACTTGAACTCTATGGGATCAGCTCCACACAGATAGCAAGCTGTTTTTGCTTTGTGACCAACGAGGCCTCAAAAGTGCGGCAATTTACGATATCATTCAAGTAAGAGGGCAAATCCAATCTTAGAAGAAGGCTATCTGAAAAACTTTATTCCACCAAATAATACTCATTCATAACGTGGCTTGCATTTAGTGATAAACTGCGTACAAAGGACAAATTAAGTCGTTTTGAACTAGAGGAGGATTAAGCCTGCCCCATTTGCACAATCCTGGAAACACGCAGTCCTCTTTCCCGTTGTAGCTATTCGGAGAGCGTTTAGAAGTGCATTCGAGATTGGCTTCACTTGCCTCATAAATCAACTACGTACCATTCTAACTGTACCTAAATGGATTAGAATGACCGACATACACCAGCGATTCAGAAAAACGCATGGTGGATAGCACTCACAGGCACAATCTACTTCTTTTGGAAAGTGCGAAATGAGGCAGTTTTTGACAATTCTCGTTCCTCACCTGTTAAACTGGTGCACAAATTCAAGGTATACGTGTATAGGGCTCTCTATGCACTTTTCCCTCCCGAAGTTATAAAATTCTAGCGCATTGCTTGCTTGACCGAGAGCTTGCACCACGATCACTGGCACCGTTTTAATTTTTGGAGTAATTTATGTACTGGAGTCAAACTAGAAATGAAAATCATGAACGGAGAGAATAGTATTTTTTCTAATACATGATCTAGTTTAAGAAAAGAGTTGAAATTCGAAATACCCACTATGGGTATAACATGTACTCCATATACCCACTAAGATAACTATGTACTCTATATACCCACTTGGCCCACAAAGTGTACTTTTCAGCAGCTATTTCTCTCTCTTTGACCGAGAGATTCTCGAATGGGTCCCATTATTTGTCTTATTGTTTTTGAAAATTGAAACCCTAAGCCATAGCCATGCATATCTCTCTGTAACGTATGAATATATCTCTCTTTACAGATTTTTCAGGGTGATTTAACCCCCACCCACATCCTGCCAAATTCTTTAATGAGAATCAATTCCCTCACGTTAAAAATAAACGGAAAAAAACAAATTTATGCAGCAATAAAATCTGAGTTCCAATATAAAATCTATACAGATCATTCATATACAGATTACTCCTCAAAATTTCTCTCCAGCCTTCTTCTCCACAATTCTTATTCCTTCCATGTACTAAATTTTTAACACTAAACCCTTAATCCGTGGCTTCATCATCGGGTTCAAAAGGAAAAGTTAAAGGAAAAAAATCGAAGAGTGATGAGGAAGATTTAACTGAAGCCCAGAAACAACATTTACAAGAGGTAAATTTCATGCAGTTCAAGTAAAAATCATACAGGTCGATAGAATGATTTTTTAAATTTAATACGGCCTGTATACTTTTTTGTCGATCTTTATAGTTTTTGTTAACACGAATATTATTATAATTAATTTAGAAACATAATAGACTTGTTTTTTAGATATCTCTATGCCTTTATGGTTTTTATTACGCTAATTTGTTGTATGTTGATATAATTAGTTAGTTTAATGTTAATTAATCGAATAATAAATATAATTTCTCTAGTTTAATACCATAAGTAATGTTAATCATAATATAGGAAGAATTTAGATCGAAAACCTTTATAAACAAAAGTATACAGGTCGGTTAAAAAGCATACAGGTCGTGTATTATTTTTTACCGCCTGTATACTTTTTTGTCGATCTTTATAGTTTTTGTTAACACGAATATTATTATAATTAATTTAGACACACAATAGACTTGTTTTTTAGATATCCTTGTGCCTTTATGATTTTTATTATGATAATTTGTTGCATGTTGATATAATTAGTTAGTTTAATGTTAATTAATACTTAATATATCATCTCTAGTTTAATACCATAAATTATGTTAATCATAATATAGGAAGAACTTACATCGAAAACTTTTATAAACAAAAGTATACAGGTCGTTTAAAAAACATACAGGTCGTGTATTATTTTTCATGACCTGTATACTTTTCTCACGACCTGTATAGTTTCTGTTATAATTATGATGACATATTTAATTTTATTTAATTAATTTCTTAAGTTTATTAAATATGCATGCATAATTAGTTTTTTAAAGCATTGTTATGTAACTCGATAATTTGATTTGTTAATTTATACCGTCATTATATTAAAAAATAAAATAATATACGATAATAATCTGAAATAAACTGTACAGCCCGTGTATATTCTGTATAGGTGGATTATTTTTTATATACGGGCTGTACAAAATATATGCGATCTGTATATAATTTTTTTTAATTATGTTTTTTTAATTTTTTTAGTCCTGTTTTGTAATTAATAATTGATTTTATTTGTGTTTCAGCATGGTTGGTGTTGGGTACGTAAAACATTTCAAGAAGTGACTTGTACAGTGAACACGTACAACAAGCTCAGCATGTTGGCATTGATAGAGAAACAACTGTTAGAAGTTGGGGGTGCAGAGCTTGTTCAAACATTCTCTGTGGGTGCTTTTGGGCATTTTTTTAGAATGTATCAGGGTAAAGCGTGTGCGAAAACGCTTCATATGGTCGTGGCCAGAGAGGTCAAAGTGGCCGGTGCTGATCCGATGGATCTATGGTTTCGTATTGGTGATAGAAATTTGAGATTTTCACCCCGTGAGTACGCTCTTATTTCGGGACTTATGTTTGGAGCGTCTTCATTTGATCCACACGGTGCAGATTTGTCGACGGAAAATGTGGAAGCATGTCGGGTCTTTTTTGGTGACGTCCGATTATTCAAGGACGTGTTTGAGGATTTTTTGAAAGTGGATGGTCTAGAAGCACATTTGTATCTTCGAATAGCCCATGTGCTCGTCACACAAGCAGTATTATTAGGTTGCGACATTAGAGGCAAGATACAGTCGTGGCTTTGGGTATTATCGGATGATCTTAACCGATGGAACCAATTTCCTTGGGGCGGATATTCATACAAAGTATTGAAGAACTATGTCTCGGTGGCACCGCGCCACAAATCTGTTTTTGGAAAAAAATTGAGGTATAACATTTACGGCTAGTTTGGGCACTGCAGATGTGGATTAACAAGGCTATACCTTATTTGTCTGCGATTACTGCCAAGAAAGTGGACGAATATGCTCTTCCTCGTTGTCTGAGATGGACGCTGGATCAGGCTTTGCAGTGCAATTTGGATGGGGCTTTTGTCGACGGGGTGAATTGCAGAGATTCCCTGCACCATGAAGAACAAGCAGAAAGGATGTGGTATTGGTTCTCTTTGGTTAATGCTGAAAACCCGCTCGCAGTGAATTATGTAAAGCCCGTCAACTTGCTATCCGAGGGTGAACAGCCTGAACGTCGTGCCCCAGTTCAGCGGCTTTCTAATGACCCTCCGGTGTCAGAGCCTAGCGTCGAGACCAGTGTATATGATCTGAGAGACAGGCCCCCACCTAAAGATATGACGAAAGCTAAGAAGAGTAAAGGAAAATGTGCTCGCGTAGTGCAGTCGTCATCATCCAGCAGCGGCACAGAAACCGGCAGTCGGAGAGAGGGGAGAAGAAACAAGTTCATGGAGGAAATGCGAGGCCTCGTGAGAAGTGAATTGACTACACAGTGGAGAGAGGTATTTTTTCCGGAGATCAAGTCTTTTTTCACAGACTTGTTTAAGAAGAAGAGTGGCTGACGTTCTAGCCCGAGTGGACCTGTACCACTACCGCCCAGTGCCTCAGCCCACGGGAGTCCAGTTCACCAATAACAACCTTTTGTGCCAGCCCGTCATTCAGCGCTGCCGCTTCAGTGCACAATCCCCGAATGGCTTAGAAAGGGTGGTGATCCTCAGCCCATTCCGGCGCCACCCGTAGCTGCTAGGTTTCCTGATAGGAACCCTCAGGATGTGTTGTACAATCCCGCTGCATATGCTGATTTTGCTAAGAAGTCGTTTGCGCAGACACGTCCGGATGAGCCAGGAATAGGAAAGAGTATTACCGATGGCGAAAGCCCTCGCCGAGACACGAGTCTACTTCAGCAAGTACAGGAAATTCCTCCTGTCAATCTTGACTACGAAGACAAATGGTACAGATATGACCTGTTTTTAAAAAACAGAGGCTCGTGCGTGTATGTGGGAGCAATGACATGCACAGATAACTACTTTCGCCGGATTGAAAACCCAAATGCTGACATGGATCATCCAGTAAGTTTCTAAATTTTAAACTTGTTATCATTAGTTTTACGCTGTTTTAATAAATATATCTTTTTTGTGTTTCTTCTCAGGTTTTCGTCTTTACAGTCCAGTTGTTGCAACAACGTTTGAGGGAACGTGTGCACTTCATGGACCACATTACTGACACCAACACGGTCCTTTTGAACGACGACTTCTTCGTGAACAACCTTTTATTTTAAATTTATTATTATTATTTGTAATCCATTACATCTACTAATATTTTTCGTGTTTACACGACATTCATGCACAAACTTAACAAAATGGAGAGGTCGACAAGCTTGAGTGCGAGCATCACAATGCCTCTTGATGTAAGTGTTAATGTCAAAAATTGACGGCAAGCTGACACGGTAAAAAGTCACTGCATACTAAAATTGAAGTTATCATTTAAATTGTTTTTAATATTCTGATTATTTCTTACAGATAATAATTCCAGTCATCCTCGGTCAGCATTTTTTTGTTCTCCGCATCAACATTGGTCAGTGGGTGATGGAGGTGTGGGACTCAAAGTCGCACTTAGAAGATATTCGGACATATCGAGTAG
The DNA here is from genome assembly GCA_029490685.1 of Schizonepeta tenuifolia. Lineage (NCBI taxonomy): Eukaryota > Viridiplantae > Streptophyta > Magnoliopsida > Lamiales > Lamiaceae > Schizonepeta > Schizonepeta tenuifolia. The sequence goes on from CM055957.1 coordinate 24,100,510, forward strand.
ACTCACTAAAACCGTTTGCTCGTAAGTTCTGGACAATCCTGGACAGTGGAGGCTATTGGCTGACCCCGAGAAAACCAAAGGCAAAAAACAGGAGTGACGGTCTGGCTATACTTGTTCCGTCTAGGGCTACTGAACGTGACCCTGTCACACAATTTAGACAAGACGACTGTTACAGTTGCGGTCCATTTGCGCTCATGGCCATTGAAAGAATGATCAGCGGAGCCCCGAGTATCGTATGATGGGGTAACCGACCTGGGAATGTCGCAGTTTATAGAAGAAAAATTGCTCGTGACATTCTGTGCAACGCTGACCAAGACCGTGTTTAGTATTATTATATGTTTTATTGTACGTTTTTGCTCAAGACATTGTTTAGGACATTTTATTTTTTGACCTAATAATATTAATAATTATCCTATTTTAATTGTTTCTCGTATTTTTGCTCTATTTTTGCTCATCACATTTAAATTTAATTGAGCTAATAATACTAATAATCATCGTACTATTAATAATACAAAATAAATTAGTATTAATAATATAATACTAATAATAGTACTAAAAATATACTACTACTAATAATAATAATAATAATGACGATTTAAAAAAAACGTACAGATCGTCTGAATTCTATACAGGGCGGTGACATTGTACAGCTGACCTGTACAGAATTCACCCGATCTGTACATTTTATTTTAAATCTTCCTGCTTAGTATAATGTTATTCTCTATTATTATTATTATTATTATTATTATTATACTATCACTACTACTACTACTACTACATTTAATAATAATAATAATAATAATAATAATAATGACGATTAAAACAAAAAGGTACATATCGTCTTAATTCTATACAGGGCGGTGACATTGTACATCTGACCTGTACAGAATTCACCCGATCTGTACATTTTAGTTTAAACTTTCCTGCTTAGTATAATATTATTCTCTATTATTATTATTATTATTAAAATTATTTTCTACTATCACTACGACTACTACATTTTATTTTAAATCTTCCTTCTTAGTATAATATTATTCTCTATTATTATTATTATTATTATTATTATTATTATTATTATTATTATTAATATTATTATTATTCTCTACTATCACTACGACTACTACATTTTATTTTCAATCTTCCTTCTTAGTATAATATTATTCTCTATTATTATTAATATTATTATTATTAGTATAATTATTCTCTATTATTATTAATATTATTATTATTATAATTATTCTCTAATAATAATAATAATAATAATAATAATAATAATAATAATAATAATAATAATAATAATAATAATAATAATATACAACTAGCAAATAATATTAATAATACACATCTAGCAAATTTTATAAAAAATAAACCCTCATTTGTATAGACATTTATTTTTCGAGTGACCACTCTCGTGACATATAGAGCATTTTTTAGGTGCTCGTTTTTTATTGCTTGAGGCACCATCATCGGTGGGCTGACGTCTTCTTGCAGTCAAGTTATCCAGGAACGATCGTCGACGAGTCTTGCTTGGGCGACCTGCTTGCCTAACCGGAAGCATAGGTAATATTTCCACAACAGCAACTTGGGGAGGAATAAACCACTCATCTCTGGGAGGGACAGGATTGACCTCTAGTGAGTAAACCTGCAGTTGGGTATTTCTCGTGTAGTAATCCGCCACATAATTGTATGGGTGCTGGCCATTTCGTCTGCAAATAATGAAACAGTTAATACGCGGAATAAGTTACACAAAAATGTACAAATAAGAAAACAAAACTCTAATTATCAACTTACTGAATTGCTGCAACGGCGTGAGAACACGGTATCAAGTCCAAATCCCACACTCGACATGGAAAGCTCCTCGCGTTGAGATCGACATTGAGAGTCTGTTTTCCGTCGTGGACTTTGAATACACCATCTTTAAAGGGAATGACAATGTACGTTCTTGACAGTTCAACCTCAACTGCAAGTTTAGCATTTGTCGTGCTTGTGACAAACACAGTACTAGATGCGTATAATTATCGTTTTTCATCAAACCACCTCTCGATGGTCATTCTAAGGGTCTCCAAACACGAACAAATTGGTATAAATCTACCAAACTTCAAAACTTTATTGAATTGCTCTGCGGCATTCGACGTCAGGTTACTATATCGTCGGTCTGGACACATACATCGAGCCCACTTCTCTGGACCAATGGACATCAGCTTAGCATGCGCTTCGAGTTTTGCCGATATTATATTGTTCATCGCTTTCTCGTAAGCTGCTCTCCTGTATGCAAATGCTGCTTTATGATACAACTTGGTGATAGACTTTCCATAAGTCACCATACTTTTCAGTATGTGAAAGTAGCACAGGCCGTGGAATATGCCAGGATAGATGTCCCGAATTGCATTCGCAATACTAAGATGGGCGTCTGAGATGAACACCAAATCAGGGCGAGGAGGATATGCCAGCTTCAGACGACTTACAAACCATGTCCACGAGATGTCATTCTCAATTGGACCGATCCCCCATGCCAACGATATAAGTTGCTCGTTCCCGTCCTTTCCCATCGCAACGAACATAACTCCCTTATTTTTTCCCTTTAAGTGCGTTGCATCCAATATAATCGCCGACCTAAGACAGTACTTGAATGCAACGATACAAGCTGACAACGCCACAAAATAGTGTTCAAATAAAAAATTATCAGGGTTAAAATATAGTCAACAATCGAACCTGGATTCTCTTTCTGGAGCATGTAGAGATACTGAGGAACCATCTTAAACGAATTGACATATCCACTATACAGCATCTCCAGGGCCTTGTTCCGTGCTCGCAGACACACATTGTAATTTGCAGCCACACCATATTCCCGCATAAGACTTGCCATAATCATCTTCGGTGTGATGATTTCTTTCTGATTTTTCATGCCTTTCACAAAATGAGCTGCAATCACACTAGATTCGACCTTCCTCTCCATTAGAGGATTGTTCATATTGGTTGTGCAAGTATGCGTCGGGTTGAACAGGTGAATATACCAATAGTTGCCCTCTCTCCTACCGCGCAATTCGAAAGGACACACATCTCGAAACTTGAATTTGTAAGTAACACGCCTTGAATCTGATCGATCTGTACAAAACTCAGCTCGTTGTTCCAAGTGCCACAGCCCAACTGCAAGCCTCAACTGCTCTTTGTCTTTAAATAGGGAGCTCATACTCAAAGGACCGTCAGACATGTTATCTAGAACAGTTTCAACAAGCGAAGCAGCAGGTTCCAATAGAATCATGGGAACTAACCAGTTTTGTAGGTCGGCCGCTTCAGTGGCGAGCTCCATCTCCTCGTCAACAAGGGGTGTACGACTTTTCTGCATCAACATTGCCAGGAGCTTGTTCACACCGCCTTGAGTATGCATCCAATTAACAAATTCAGCTAGAGTTCCAATTTGCAGAGTGACTCTATGTTCCTCTTCGTCATCAGTGTTGTCAAACTCAGATTCAGCAGAATATTCTTCATCATCATCATCATCATCATCCTCTACGACAGTGGCATAGGATTGCACATGCTGTGGCTGCAGCTCCGGTGCTTGTGATTGCCCCTGAGCAATAACAATCGTTGCACTTTGAGAACCCATTTGCGTCTCGCCAAGCCAATTGCATGAAGCCATACGTGCGAGGGAATCGTCGTACTGCGAGTACTGAGACGGATACACATCATCATAGACAAATTGTGAAGAAGCATTCAAATAAAAGCTAGGTCTATACACTGAATCACTAATATATAACGTAGGCTCAGACTCAGTACCACAAAATCGACGAAGTTGATCATCATTACTCACGCCGAATTTCGACATTGAAAAATAGAATATTTCAAAAGTCTCACTTAACGATCTAGACATCATTATGAAATTTATTTGTTCCTTAATGTTGGAAAAACTTATCATATCCAACGGAAGATAGAATGTGCGCTCTTCTCCGCCATTATAAACATAATCGTCCCAAACGCCGTTGAATTTAACACGGAACATCTTGCATTCCATCTGCCAAAACAAAACCAAAATTTAATAATTAAATATACGTAAATAAAATTAAATTAATTTATTACAAAATTCAATTTTGTACAGATCTAAAATATACAGTACAGGTCGCACAAAAAAAATTCGGACCTGTACAGTGTTTGTTAGATCTGTACAATTATTTATTTTTTACAAAATTTCAATTAATGTTTTAAACACTGAAATTTGTGATGGTCCCGATACGAGTTCTGGTGTATGTGGAGGGGGGGGGGGGGAATACACCAGATATGAATTTTAAAAACAACCCCCTGAAAAAAACCACAACTGAGTAAAAGGACTCAGCTGGAATCACAACTGAGTAAGAAAACTCAGTTGGAAGAGTGGTGCTGTGCGGAATGTGGTGGAAATAACAATAACTCATATAAAACAATTCACGCTCAGATGCAAGGTCGGTCAATAACCAAATCAGTTGGGATGTAAATATGCAGTTTTGAGTGCTGGTTAGTTGGTCAGATGAAAATGCAAAAATTAACTAAACTGAAAACACAAACACACAAAGGATTTATGTGGTTCAAAGAGAACTCCTACGTCCACGGGGAGTTGTGAGTCCACACAACTCAGTCCAAATTCTTTAGGACAGTCTACCACAAAGCTTACGCGGGCTTTGCAACCGTTCAGATAAGTTTACGGGTACTTATCAACCTTACAGATAAGTTTGCGGGTACTTATCAACCTATCTACTCAATTTCGGGAAGAGCAGGATCCTAACAACCTTTTTAGGGGATGTGTATAAGGGTGGGTTTTTCCAACTACTAGCTCGAACAAAGAAGTGAGCTAGGATCTAAGCTTGAACAAATGAAGACTCAAACTAAGATCAAAAACACCAAGACATAATCTAACACTCTATGAACTCTCAACTGGTGATGTTCTTAGAGATTAATCGCAGTTTAGCTTGTGTGCAGTTTTTCGTTCTTTCGCTCGTTTTTCAGTTCTCGCACTTGTCTGTCTTCTAAGTATCTTGATGAATGAATGAATGCCTCTATTTATAGGCGGTGAGAATCAACTAGCCGTTGGATGAGCCGTTGATCTCTGTTCTGTGAAAGCGATGGCTTGTCTCTCAACTCTGCAGATTTTCCCGATTTGGCAACTGTAGACTTCTGCTTTTCATCTGAGACAACCTTGTGTTGGGCCAAATGAGGTAATGACAGAACATCAAACCTTCACGTGACTTCCTATTTGAATTTCAAATTTCAACCTTTATCTTTCAACATTGGTTGGTCAGTTGAGAAGTTTGGTCTTCATCCAAGTGGTCTTCAGCTGATGTTCCATCTTATCGCTATCTTCATCTGACAATCTGTCTGAAGAAGAACAGTTGAACCCTCAGGTGCTTTGAACTTCATGTTGTCGATCTATAAGATTGAGTCCTGCAACTGATATTCCATCTGAACAGTTGGCTTGAATGCTCAGTTGTCTTTTCTCACATCTGATGTTCTGTATTTTGAACGGTCAGTTGTCTTTCTTACATCTGATGTTCTGTATCCGATCAATTGGCTTGAACGCTCAGTTGTTTTTTTTTACATCTGATGTTCTCTTACATCTTCCCCCTTAAACGCTCAGTTGTCTTTCTTACATCTGATGTTCTATCCGAGTAAAGCCTTGTTGCCGTCTTCAGCTGGAGTCTTGTAAAGATTAAATCTCAACATTGCTCAAAAAGCGAGTCTAAATACTAACATTAGGATATGGCAACATCTACTCGGTTGGGGTCAGTTGGTTTTGGAATCAATCAAAACTTTACTTAAATTTCCCAACAATTTCCCCCTTTTTGATGATGCCAAAACCCTACTGATCTAAACCCTACTGACCTATCTAAAATCTCAGCTGAAATTCTAGACAGTCTATAAGATTAAAACATCAAAGGGTTAGCACAGTTATAACATGGTATTGAAATAACTTTGCGATTCAGAGCTTGGACAACTAGAGATTGTACGTCAAGGTGAATCGGATAACTTATGAAAATTTTCATTACAACTGATGGTTACAAAAAAAAAATGCACAAAAATCAAAATACATCAGTTGTTCAAAAACTTTAACTGGGCTAATACTTCAGCCCATACTTCCCAAAAATTCTGACAAAGATTTCTCTTTTTGCATCTAATTCCTTCGATATATCTACTCCATGTTCCTGGCAAACCTTCCTTGCCTCAGCTGCAATCTTCTGTCGGTTAGGATTTCTTGTGTCTGGGATGAAAGGAGGGAGATATGTGACCTTCTGAGGGACAGGGACTGTGTTCATATCCAGCTTTGCATCAATCATTGCTCGTCTGAATTGGCTAAACATGCCTGGATCCCCAGAGTGTAGCTCAGTCAGGGCTTCTTTGAAGGCTCTTCTTGGATCCTCAGTTGTGAACACCTTCCTATAGTAGAAATCATTCACAAACTCCTGCTTGAATGATTCCCAATCATCATTCCATTCAGCTGACATCCATTTGTCAACATGCCTGAAACGACTTTGAAGTTTGATCTTTCCAAGCAGTCTTTGTTGGTTCAGTCTTGCTTCAGCCTTAACCTGATGTTTTTCTATGCGTCGTCGGCTTCGAGAGGCAATGTTTCTGTCCAAATTGTTGGTAACCTTGGCAAGCTCTTCCTCGAACTGGTTGACTCTCGTTGCTTGGCTGGCTGCAAACTTCTTTATCCAGTCAGGATTCATGTAGTCTTTCTCAGGAACATCCATAGCCTTGGCAGCAGCAATACACTCTTCGGTTGAAATACCGTCGAGTTCAGCATCGAGCTCGGCTGCAATCTCGGCTATTGAGTCGTAGGAAACTCCATACTCCTTTGCTTGCTCCATGTCTTTAGCCATTTCGTCTCCTCCGACAACAATTGATTTTAGCTGTTGTTGTTTCTTATCGGTTGGCTTCAGAGCGGACTTCTTTTTCTGAGCTGTCTTCTTCTGCTGGGTCTTCTTCAGCTGAGATTCTTCGGCTGGTATCTCTTCTTGTGTCTTATCTTCCCCGATCTCATCTTGCTGCATCACATCTTCCCCTTTTTTGGCATCAGCAACAAGGCTTGCAACTGAGCCATCCAGAGAGGTGAGCTTCAGTTCAGCCTGCTGGATTCGGTTGAAGAGTTCATCAATAGCGCACTCCACATCAACCTTCTTCGCCAGATCCTTGTCATGGCGCTCTTCATCAGCTTTGTTTATTGCAGCGAAGGTTTCATTGACTTCGGTTTGGAAGGCGACGAACTCAGTCCATCTGGATTCGAACCGAGAATCCCATTCTTCATCTTGCGTCTGTTGGGATTTGGCAAGATTGGAATCTGAAATGGATTTGAGCACGTTCAGTTCGGATTTAATTCCCAGAACGGATGTCTTTAGATCGGTGATGTCCTGGCTGGTTGATGTTGAAAGATCATCGAACTGCATCTTCAGCGCATCATTGTCTTTCTGCAACTTCTTGTGCTTTTCCTCCTGAGCTTCCATCATCCTCAGCTGTTCTTCTTTGTTGAGCTGGATGTTGGCAAGCATCTCCGTCCTCAGCTGATTGACCCTCTCAGCGATCAGCTCGCATATTTTATCTGTGGAGGGAGCTGGCTGATCAGCTCGAGCTTGTTGTTCAGCTGGTGCTGGCTGTTCAACAGTAACCATGGCTTGGCGATTTGCCAGGTACTGTTGAAGTTCTTCTTCTTCCTGCTTGGCTGCTGCGGCGACTGCGTCAAGGTCATCAACAAAATCAGCAGACTTGACCAGCATGTTGTCAAGGAAGGCGACACAATCTTGTTCGGCTGTCTCCCTTGTGTCTCTTCCTTCTGCCTTGCTGATGTCCAGTCGGCGAGTCAGCAGTGCAATTTTATTGTTGTATGCAACTTCCCTTATTCGCAATTTTATAGTTGAAGTACTCCCTTATTCGCGACTCATCTGCCTTCAGCTGGTTCCAGCTGTGTATCCTGATGGTATCTTCCTTAACATACCAGTGGCTGAAGATAATGTTGAACTGATACAACAGCTCGGTTCCAAACGTGGCAAAAGTGGGCATGTCGCGCGCTTCGGGGAACATTCCAATCAGCTTCTGAAAGCAGTAGGCCAGCTTGCCTTCATGTTCCAGCGCGACAGCTTGACGATCAGCTTCGTCGTCGATGGGGGAGGGAGAGAGATTTTCATATGGAATTGGTTCAAGGGTTTCTTCAACATTGGCCAAAGAGGTGGTCTCAATGTTGGCATCGAGCGGGGAGCTCGGAATTTCTGACTGTGTGGGGATGTTGGTATCAAGAGGTTCCTCAACATTGGCTGAAGAAATGGTCACAATGTTGGCATCGAGCGGAGAGCTCGGAATTTCTGGCTGAGTGTCGGTTGAGAGAATCTCTTTGGGCTGTACGGCATCAGCTCCTGTAGTGGGGGAGGTTGGAATATCTTCAGATGCCTTGGATGAAGAAGATGCATCTGAGGAGATGTTCGGCTCATCTTCTGGTTCAGTTTCCATCCCTTCCGTTCCATCTTTGTGAGGAACAATCTCGAAGGCAGCCGCGTCAATTGAGTGACTTGACTCAGATGGTTCCTCCTCAGCTGGTACCTCCTCAGCTGGTTTTGCAACTGATTTCTTTTTGAAACGAAGTCTCAACTTCTTCTTCGCTGGCTCTTCCTCTTTCTCCTTGTCTGACTCATCCCTGAGTCGGCGTGCGGCTGTCGATTTGGAAGTGCGCCTAGCAGCTGGAGGCAGCTCCTCAGCTGTATCTTTTTCCTCGGCTGATTTCACAGCTTCTCTTTTATCCTTGGGAGTGTAGACACTCCTGATCACATCCAAAGCCTTCTTGGCTGTTGGGAACAGCATCTGCCTCTTGACTGGGGTCTCCTCACAGTCTTCCCACACCATGTTCTGATCCTTTGTTGCGAGAAGGATCATAGCAGGTATCTTGACTCCAAAGTTGAGAGTTCCCTTGACACTCAACAACTTTTCTCCAGAGTCAGCTATGGTCTCTGTAATCTTCTGCTTCTCCATTATCTACTGGTGTTCGAAGAACTTGAACCAGTTGATGTTGTGCTTGTGCTTGTGCTTGTGCTCCAAAGTAATCAGCTGCTAGAGCTTTGGTCGGCTGATGTCTCCAAAGGCTCCGCTGTATCCGAAGATGACCTTGGATACAACATTGAACAGAAGTCGATGCTCGAGTTTCAACTTCATTCGCTGCATGTTGCTCCTCAGTTTTTCTACTATAATGAGAGCATTCTCCAGAAATTGGTCGGCATCTGCATCGGTGATGTTCTCGACGGTGAATGTGGCGGTCATATTTGGTGGAATAATGGAGCGTAGCAAATCAAAAACTGGTATGGAGACGGTGACACGTCGGATCATTCTGGCAGGGACGTCGCGCTGTCTGCTTGAGATTTCTGAAACAAGGCCATCTCGGCTGTCGATGGGAGATTTCAGGTTCAGATAGAATTCTCCGACTTGTCGCCTGAGAAGGTGAGTGGGGTAGAGCGTCGCCCACTCAAGAAGGCCATTCTCCTTGAGAAGATCGGCAAGGGGGGATAACACCGGAGAGTCCAGTGCGTCTTCTGACAGAATCTGCTCGAAGTGAATTTTAGAGAGCATCATGTCGAAGGATTCCTCATATGACGAAGGGACTAGAGCTGGTCCCGATGATGCCATCTTCTTTCCTTACGAAGAAGCTTTTGGTGCTATTTAGTGTTGCTGTGAAGATTATATAGAGAGAAGAAAACAAAGACTTGCAGAAAATGGTGAGACAGAATCAGAGACGATGATGAACAGTTACGTAGATAATCACAAATGTAGAAGTTAAGAAATCACTTTTTGATTTTCCGCCTTTTATAGGTTAGTGGGTCGTTTGAGATCGATGGCTAAGGTTGAATGACGCGAATCCATCAAAGGCTGAGATCTCGTTACTGTTGACTAGCTTTGACTTGACGTTGAATTCCAAGTTCCAATAAGCGCGTGAGAGAAGGTGAATTGTTGTTATGTCAGCCCAGTCGCACTATAAAGTAAGGCTATTGATGTCCAGCCGTACTTTACATTAAATGCGCTATGATGGCAATTTTGATCTAACTAACATGCTCAGGAATGTTTGAATTTATTTCAAACATTCTCATTTAAGACACAAACACCTTCAGCCATAAATGATACCTGCCAGCTGATGTCGGAATCAGCTGTGTTCCAATGTTGCAGCATACCATCAGCTGACTCGAGTTCGTCTGTTCAGCTGACGTCTGATTTCTTCGGTTGGTGATCAATGATACCTGACAGCTGATGTCGGAATCAGCTGTGTTCCAATGTTGCGGCATGCCATCAGCTGACTCGAGTTCGTCTGTTCAGCTGACGTCTGATGTCTTCGGTTGGCAATCCGCATTTGAGTTTCCCCCTTCATCTGAGGTTTCCCCTCAGATGGATATCTATCTCTTCTCCTCGCCTGATTCCTCATCTGATGGATCCAACAATCCAAGGAGATCACATAACATCTTGAATTGTGCTTCGGCTAGAGGTTTGGTGAAGATATCGGCTCTCTGAATCTCAGTTGGAATCTTCTCCACAGATACATCCGTCTTCTCAATATGATCTCGGATAAAATGATGTCAGATGTCAATGTGCTTCATCCGAGAATGGTGAACAGGATTCAAAGAGATAGCAATGGCACTTGAGCTATCACAATGGATAGGAACCTGTCCAGTTGCTACTTCATAATCTCTCAGTTGTTGCTTGAGCCACAACACTTGCATGCAACAACTTCCGGCAGCCATATATTCTGACTCGGTTGTAGAAGTGGCAACACATGCTTGTTTCTTGGAAAACCATGAGACTAGCTTGCTTCCCATGAACTGACAGTGTCCAGATGTGGACTTCCTGTCCAACCAATCTCCGGCTAAATCCGCATCTGAGTATAAGGTCAGTTGGATATTGTCGTCGGTTGGATACCACAACCCAACATTAACAGTGCCCTTCAGATACTTAATGATGTTCTTTGCTGCCAACATGTGTGCTTCCCTTGGCTGAACTTGGAACCGTGCACACACTCCAACCGCGTAAGATATGTCTGGCCGATTGGCGGTTAGATATAGCAAAGAACCAATAATCCCTCTATACTTACTGGCATCCACGAGTTTTCCCTCAGATCTGGGTTCAATCTTCCAGTTAGTATTCATCGGGATCCTTGTGGTTTTACTTGACTGCAAACCAAACTTTGCGATGAGCTCATTTGTATATTTGGACTGATTGATAAAAATCCCTTTTGATGACTGCTTCACCTGTAGCCCAAGAAAATAATTCATCTCGCCTATCATCGACATCTCAAATTTCTCCTTCATTAGAGTTGAGAATTTCTCGCACAGCTCCTCCGACTTGGAACCGAATATGATGTCATCAACATAGATTTGCACAACAAGTATGTCTTCTCCAACTTTTATGGTGAACAGTGTTTTGTCAACTGACCCTCGTTTGAATCTTGAGTTCAGAAGAAAACCACATAGAGTGTCATACCAAGCCCTAGGTGCTTGCTTCAAGCCATAGATAGCTTTCTTCAACTCATCACCAGTCTCAAAACCGGGAGGCTGTTCAACATAAACATCTTCCTTCATATCACCGTTGAGGAAGGCACACTTCACATTCATCTGATAGACCTTGAATTTGTGAAATGCGGCATAGGCTAGAAATATTCGGATGGCTTCCAACCTTGCAACAGGCGCGAAGGAGTCCTCGAAATCTATCCCTTCTTGTTGGCAATATCCCTGAGCTACCAACCTTGCCTTGTTTCTCACGATGAATCCAATGGCGTCTCTCTTGTTCTTGAAAATCCACTTTAATCCAATGACTTTGACACCATTTGGTCTTTCTACCAACTCCCATACACAGTTGCGTAGAAATTCGTTCAGCTCTTCTTGCATGCGCTGTTGTCCAGTGAACACAGTTGAGAGCTTTCACAACATTCTTCGGTTCTGGCACATCAGCTACGAAACATGAAATCATGGCAACATCTACGGCTTGCTTGAACTCCTCAAGAACTGCCAACTCCTCAGCATATTGGGCGTAAGTGCTGGAATCTTTCTCAGCTGAGTCTGGATTTGCAACTCTGCTCCTAGTACGCACACCTTTGGCTAGATCTCCGATGATGTTGTCCTTGGAATGATCTTCATACCACCTCTTGTTGCATCTTCCTTCTTCTTCCAACAGTGGCTGTTCCGTGATTTCAACTGATGGGGTAACCTGAGCTGTGGGAGATGCTGGGATCTTCAGAACTGGTGATTTATCAGCTGTTGATTCTGGATCCTCAACATGGATAATATTTTGAACCGGACTCGGTTGGGCTTAGGATGCTGATGCAGTTGGAGTAACATCAGCTGAGGTTCCCCCTTGAGATGAGCTGGGGTCCTCACATTCATCTTCAAAGGAACAAGGATCGTCATCCTCGGTTGCCCATACCAATGGTTCAGCTAGATTCTTCTGCCTTAGAATCTGCGATCTGGTGAGAGCTGGTGGAACATGTGGATCAGCTTGTTGTCCTTTAGCCTGTTCCCTGCACTCAAAAGTAGATTCATCAAAACTAACATGAGGTGTTATCTTCACAACACGAGAACTGTTGTTAAAAACTCTATAAGTCTTAATCCGAGCAGCATATCCGAGAAATATGCCCTTCGAAGCCTTGGCGTCAAAAGTTTTCAACTGAGTCTTCCCATTGTTGTGAATATAACACTTAGAACCAAAAACGCGAAAATATGAAATATTAGGCTTCCTGCGTCTCCATAGTTCATAAGGAGTCTTTCCCAACTGCTTGGTCAGAAGAGATCGGTTCTGGGTGTACAAGCTGTGTTGATTACCTCAGCCCAAAATCTCTTTGGTAGAGCTGAGCTTGTCAACATGGATGTAGCAGCATCCTTCAGCGTTCGGTTCCTTCGCTCAGCTACTCCATTCTGTTGTGGAGTGCGTGCTGCTGATGTTTGATGAGTAATGCCATGTTTCTTGCAGTATTCGATGATGGTTTCATTTAGGAACTCGGTTCCACGGTCTGATCGGACAGAAATAATTTTCATCTCTTGTTGGTTCGATATCCGATCCATCAACTTGGGTAGCTCATCTCGGGTTTCACTCTTGTGACGCATGAAAATGGTCCACGTGTACCTAGAGAAATCATCAATAACAATAAGTGTATACTCGTTACCATTCATGCTCTTGGGTGTAACAGGCCCGAAGAGATCCATATGGATCAGTTGTAATACTTGGTCGGTTGAGGGAATCGTTTTCAACCGAAAGAAGGATCTAGCGAGCTTTCTCAACTGACATGCACTGCAGATATGTGTTGTTGAAAACACACGGTTCGGAATGCCCTTTGCATGTTCCTGTCTCGCAAGTCGGTTCATTGTCTTGAAATTCAGATGGTTGAGTCTTTTGTGCCACAGCCAGCTCACATCTGAACTGCTCTTTGATAAAAGACAGGTTTCAGGAGGACTACTGTTCCAATCTGCATAGTAGACATTCCCGGTTGGGGATCGATTTCACAACAATAAGACTTGCTTCGGCCTGTGCTATCGCCGATCTTCAGGTACTCGTCGAAGGAGTCCGCAGCACCACTGGTGGCCAGTTGTCGCACCGTCATCGTGCATTTTTGCACTGACGTCAGCCCCCATCGTCCGAGTGCATCTTGTCGATGCGTGAAGTAGCGGACGTTTTCCTCCAACGTCTTGCAGATGCGCAAGAACAGATGCTTATGCATTCGGAAACGGCGTCGGAAAAAATGCTCGCCGTACGTGGGGTTGTCGGCGAAGTAGTTGGCGTGTAGGAGTGCACACACCGCTTATCGGTCGCGGTCGACGAACCCGCGCGCCCTCTTCTTCTTCTTTTTCTGCGCCACTAATTGTGCACGTATGTGTCGATCCACGTCCGCCATCATCTCCATTACCTCGTCGTTGGTGCTGCCCTCGACATATTCCACCGACGAAGATGAAAAACTCGACGAAGATTTTTTTTGTAGTTAAATTTGAGAGAGAAAGAGGTTGTATTTTTTGTGTGAGAAAAATAAGGGTTGAAAGATGTATTTATAGTGGAGGAAAAGGAAAAAAAAATTAAAATAATTTAAATCGGCATTTAGCCATTGAGAAAGCAGCAACGTTCGAAATTTAATTTTTTTATTTTTTTTATTCGAAAATGGCCGCACGTGGCTTGCATGCGCTTAGCTTGAGCCCGTCCCGAGCATTGGAGCACGCCTCAAGGCGCGGTGGCTTGCTACGCGGGGGGCTCGAGCTCCACCCGTCTTGAGCTGGCTTCGAGACCCCTCGTAGAGGCGCGATGTGGACAGTCTAACAACAATCGAGGCAAGTGTTAAAAAATTCATGTGGGGCTCAAAGCATTGTCCAGTCTCGTTCAAAACTGTTTGTCGGCCGAAAAAAAAAGGGGGACTTGGGCTACGAGATTTATCTTCGTGGAACTTGGCTTTCCTCTCGAAAAATTTGTGGGATATCCATTCCTCCAAAGACTCTTTGTGGATTCGTTGGATTCACTCGGAATTCTTAATCGGACGCAATATTTGGGAGATCAAGGCACAGCATAAAGACTCTCCCACGATCAAGAGTATTCTAGCCATCCAGGAGAGAATTCTCGCGGATAATGGAGGCGACAAAACGAAGGCGACTGCTCTTAGTAAGACTTGGTTCGAAGGCAAGGGCACTGCTGACGCTTACGAATATCTTCGCACCAAGGGAGAAAAACGTTAGTGGCACAAAGCAATTTGGAAAGATTACGTGCCGCCCAAGTACTCAACTGCCCTTTGGCTCGCAACCAAGGGCACTTTAAAACGGTTGATCGCCTACAATTACCGAATGTAAGTTTAACTTGTGCTTTATGTAATTGTGCACAAGAATCACATGAACATCTATTCTTTGGATGTGGGGCATCGCGAGCCGTTTGGGGAAAGATTAAGGCGTGGCTACTAATCAGGCCGGAGCTCACTACAATCACTAGCGCCTTGAGTCATTTCAAGCATGAACGGGCCAGGTCAACCATCGTGTAAAAGGCGAAGATAATCGCCCTTGCCTCTACAGTCAAATACTTGTGGCACGCGAGAAACAAGTTAATCTTTGAAGATCGGCCGTTTCTTGTGACGAAAACTGTGAAAGATATTCAAGCTAGCGTTTACGCTATGCTTTACGCTAAATATCCTTCAAAAATGGTCATTTCACATATGCAGCTGGACACGAATGAGTTCGATGCGATTAGAGCACAACAACTTCGGGCAGGAATTTTGGCATAGATGCTTTTGTATCGTTTGTTGTTTTTCTTTGCTTTGTTGATTAATCCGCTCCCAGCCCCAACCGACTTTGTCCCAGCCTCCCCAAAACTGTAACTTGTGTGATTTAATGTGTCACAGCCCCAAATCCCGAGGGACGGCAGAAGCCGGGGTGCGACTGGGGTTGGATTAAAGAAGCGGGGAAGAAGGGGGCTAACTGACTAAACATACATGAAAAGACATCATTAAACCATGAACAAGACTTTAATATAGATAAGAAAGAGTTAATCCCTAAGGATTACTCGACAAAAGTACAAAAGAAGCTAAGTTCATAATTACAGACTTGACTGCTGAGAATCGTTCAAAGTGTACATCCCAAAAGGTTCAGAGTTCTGCAGCGGAAGAGTTCTAACTAAAGCAACCTATCTTTCAACTCAACATCAACCGTCGCCGCTCACCGTCGCTTCAACCTGCACATTTAGAAAGCAATGCAGGGCTAAGTACAAACGTACTTAGTGGGCACGATGCCGAAAACATACTTATAAATATAGATAAATATGGCATATCATAAGCGTAGCACACGGGGTTTTATTGAAAGAATCCGTGTCTACTAAACATTTTCTGACTTTTTCTCATAAATCACTTGGCCAAGTATTTTTAGGTATGCTATGTTCAATCTTGACCTCTACTAATTCACCGTGGCTGGCTACCCCTCAACAGGATACCACATACACCACAGGTTACAAAGTGCACTAACTCTGGAAAGCACTTAGCAGCTAATTCAGAGCCGATCATTAGTTAATCTAAAAATAGACTAACTCTAAATGTCTGGAAAACCCGAAGGTTAACTCAGAAATCTGGAAAACACGAATGTTAACTCAGATAGGTACAAGAGAACTCACATAAAAACTTAAAACAGTTCATGCCATATTATCACTTTGAAAACACAGATATCAAAGCAATAAATAATACTTTCGAGTTGTGGAAAAACCCACATTTTATTTGATATAGATAAAAGCCCACCTTATAAATACAGAACTTAAAGCAAACGCTTCCAACTTCGGATCTTTCGTCCTTTCTTCACAGTTGGCTTCCTCCTTCATCGTAAAATAAATATACTTAAGAACAGGTCGTAACGATAATCGATTTAAAAAGAATCGAAGAAGGTTTAAGTTGTTTTATTCTTTAGGCATTTGCACGCTTAATTAATTCGTTTTACTTAAACGGGAAACGAGACTCGTATTAATCTCGTTAGAACTTGGAAGATCTCATACTCGACTCTCGGGTCAGTAGAGATGGTAGTCGATATCCTAATACGACTTTAAAGATTAAGAGAAGCTAAGTTGGAAAGAAACAACTTAGGCGATTTACTTTAATTCTTTGAATGATTTATGGAATTTCTCGTTTATTACTTCTTTAAAGAAAAGATAAGATATAAGGTCTCGACTGGTCTCCATCACTAGAGGTCTTGTACTTGACTTTAGGGTCAGTAGGTAGATGTTCGATAGATAAAAAATGGCTTAAACGATTGAAAGAAGCTAAGTTGTGAACTAAACAACTTAGAAAACAAGAAACTGAAAAATCACTGTACAGTTCAGTAACTCTGGAGGCTGTCCAGAAAAGAGGATTTGGAAACAGGGGGTGAGCCCTATACCAATAGAAAGCTTAGGAAGTCTAGTTCGTGTTCCAATTTACGGATCACAAATCCGATAAACGAGCTGGAAGTTATAACAGTTTCCGGCGAGGGTCGTAAAACTGCCGTGGAAACCCTAATTGATTAATAAGTTCGACGTATAACGTCTTAGGTTCGTTTTAAATTCTCGTATTCAACTTTTTTAGAAACTGGACTCTTAAAGTAGTCATCACGTACCTCCGTACGTGACAAACTCCTTCTCAACTTGTTCAAAAGTACGACGTTCTAACGTCGGATTTCAACTATCAAGTACTAAACCAACAAAGAAAATCCAAACGCGTTCTAGTTCTCGATTACAACTATAATCCATAGTATATTAACTCGGATGCTTATGATGTCAACTAGAGAAATATTCCAAATTTCATTATAAACAGTAATATCAACTTAAAATTCTCATCCGACTTCTTGATTTTCAGTTATAACTAGATATTCGTCTCTTACGCGATTTTTAAAAGTTGTCGGTTTTTGTTCAAATCTTACGACGTTAATCTACGTCTAATATAAATCATTTTCATGCATGCTAACATATCTTATCATCATTATAACTCAGTTTATAAGGTGATTTTAGTCTCTTACATTCCATTAAACATTTTTAGAAAATTTTTCAATTAACTTCTATTATCAACTAATATGATTTGCAACACAATCAACTAACAAATCATCACTTAATATCAAACATGTATAAACCCTTATTTACTTTATAATTTTCTGGTTTTAAACATATATTAAGGGGATGATTTTCTTCTCTAATTAACATCATTTATTCACTAATCAAACTATTATCACAACTATTAATCACTTGCAATTCCAAAAACAACTAACATGCAAAAACCCCCTAATTTATAATTCAAACCCTAATTGAATTTCATAATAACATAGGGCTTTCAATCCCTTTTCATTCCAAACACTAATTAAGCATCTACTAAACATGAATCCATGATCAAAAGAAGAAAATTAGAAATTCTATCATTTTCCCAAAAAATTCTGCATTGACAAAAGTTTTAGGATTCTTGGTTTTGATCATTTTTAATCCATAATTAATCTATCTAACACATCTAATTACATTATTCTAAGATCAAAACATCTATCCCAAACCTTAAAGAATTCGAACATGAAGGAAAGAAGGGGAAAAGAAAAAGAATTGGATAGGATTAAAGATCATCATCATACCTTGAAAAATAAAGAAAGAAGTATGGTGTTTGATGGATGAATTATGACTTGTAAGAACTCTTCTTGTTCTTGGAGGTGTTCTTCAATGGTGGATGAAGGAAATGAAGGTGAAGAAGATGAAGATTTGGAGAGAGAGCAGCCGAGAGGTAGAGAGAGATAGGAGAAAAAATGGTTGTTTTGTTTGTTGAATGCATGATGAAAAAGTTGAAGTGTAAAGTATAGGTTAAGGTGTCACTTAGCTAGATAACATCTACATGCATGTTGACACCTATTTAAGGTGAGGTGGCGGCTGCATGCATGGGGTTAGGAGGGTACGGGTTTTTCCGGCGCGATCCGACGTTACGGGAAAATGAATGACGAAAAACGTTGTTCGGTACAAAAAATTGTCGCGATTCGATTTGACTTACAAATTCTAACGTATGAACTTAATTAGAAAATAAATTTATAAAATTTATTTCGACAAAAACTCGAGACGACAAGTCCGAGTTTCGTCTGGAAAACGTAAAAAAAACAAACTTTCTCGGCGTGTTCATATTGCGATTTTGTAAACGTAAAATTAAACGGTTTTCCGTTCTTAGCTTATAAACTAAAAACCTTTCGTATGCGCTAACCCTTAGCCTTAGAATTAAAAATTATAAACTTAGGCGTGCAAAGCCATTTATTTAATTAACTTTAAAGTTTTTAGAACGTAAGGAATTTACGGGGCATTACATCCTACCCCTCTTACGAAAAATTTCGTCCCGAAATTTGCTTATCCTCTATAACTGCTTGAAGTACTTCTTACTTGACATGACTTTCTCTTGCCTGTGATGATCTTATAATGCTATTACTCTTCGTCCCGACTTGCTTTTTAACTTTTGCTCTTTTCGATCTAAGATCGCTTTCGATCTTTCCTAATAAATTTAGTCGATTTCAAGAACGACGTCTTGCTGATAGAACTTCGTGTATAAAAACGAATCTATGTTACTTTCTCGAAATGAGATATACTTAAAATGAGTATTTCATAAACTTGGCGATAAAGCCATAACTATTCGTATTGGAACTATCTTTCCCAAGTTACTTACTAATTATATAGATCTTTGTCAAAGTCTGAACTTGACACGAAACTAACGTTTCTCATTAACGGAGAAAACTTAAGGAGCTTTTATTTTCCTTCTCGTTTATTAAGTTCGAATTATTGTATATACTTAGGACTTTTGTTTTCTTTAAAACTTGTTTTCTTCTGACTCGAATCTATCGAATGATCTCGGTCATTTCATTGACTGCATTTGGTCCTTAAAAATTTTTTTTTTTTACTTTCACCTACCTTATAGCAATAAGGCAGCTATGTAAATCTTTTCCTTCTACAAGGTCTCGTAAGTCGTAATACCTATCGTAGCTTAATAGTTATTGTTTTAATAATTCGGTTGTTGGCTATGTGTTCTTCAATTCACTCTTCGGCTAATATTATCGTTCTTAGCATATCAACGAGTATTTGAATCATTTCTCGGACTATCCATTCAACTGGCGGTGGAAAGCGGTACTAAAGTTAGGTTCGCTATCTGACTTTTCTGCCTTGTAACCTACAACCATCTCGTCGTTATCGGAATTACTAAGTCCACTCTTAAATTTCTATCACGAACTCACTGCTTCAGAGTTGCTGTCTGGTTTATCCATTCTTATCCTTAGTCGAGGCTTATCCATTGACTCGTCCTTTCTCTTGATACTTATAACCTTTCTCGTAATTTGATATAGCTACTTGTGCCGCTATTCGCCCTGCGATCGATGCTGATGCATCATACATTTTTCTATATCTATCTTCTCGAATCCTTGAATAAGCGTTTCTTTTCCGACGAAAAGATACCTAAACTTAGTTGGAGTCTTACGACTCAGCGTGTCTATTCTTATTCTTAACTTTACCTAGATAGTAATTATTTTCACAAACGTAATATTTTACTAGTTCGAGCTATCTCCTTTGTCTTATGTTAATTCCTTTGCTTGAATACACGCTCCTAATTCTTATGATCTGTGAAGATCTCATCCCTTGAACCATATAGATGGTGTGTTCAAATTTTCAATGCAAGCTTTACGGCTGCAAGTTCTAAGTCGTAGGTTGGATATTCAATTTCCTGGGATTAATGTGTCGTGGAGCGTAAGCTATCACTTTCTCATTTTGCATTTATATCATACTATCTCATTCTTAGTAGCGTTAACATCTATCTCGTATTCCTTATCGTTTTTGGGAGGGCTAGATCTGGGGTAATGATTAACTTTTCCTAGAACATCTGCATTCCTATTTCACAATTGTCTGTACATTTATTCTTTTCTTCTATGTAGTTGTGTCATAAGTCTTAGTAATTATAAAAAAAAAATTTAATGGAAACTTCTATTATAACTGTCCAACTTGGGAAACTTCTTATTTCATTCAGACTGGTAGGCGATTTATCATTTGAGTACTGCCTCTACCTCGGCATGAATCTGTCTTAACATCTTCTGTCGACACTATATGTCCAAGAATTATTTCTTCTTCACTCGAACTTGCTCTTCTGAACTTGGCATCTAGTTTCTCGGCTCTAAGTATTTCTAGTATTATTCGTATGTGTTCTTTGTGTTCATCCTCACTCTTAGGGTAACTGAATTGTCATTGATAAATACTAAAATGAATTCTTTTCTAAGTTTAGGTGGAAAAATTCTATTCATGTGGTTCATGAATACTACGGAGCACTAGCCAACTAACGGCATAACTAAGTATTTGTAGTAGTTTTTATCTGGTTTGAAAGAGAATTTTTTTTGGGCATATCACCAGTTTATCCTTTAACAAAAAAAAAAATGCTTAGACCTTAAGTCTATCCTCTCAATTGTACTTGTTCCCTTTTTAAGTGTATCAGGGGTCTTCTATTCTCGTTAAAGGATACTTACTTTTAAGGGTTATCTTTATTTAATTTTTGACAGCCTATATACATTCTTGCAGAATCATCTTTTCTTTGATGATGAACATCTAAAATATTTTCCATGGTGAAAACGTTTGTCTAAAGAAATCGTCATCTAACAACTCTTGCAGTTGGATCTTAAGCTCCTCTAACTCCTTTGATACCATTCTACATAAAACCTTTAATTTGGGAGCTACTTGTAGTTCTAAGTCGATCGTGAAACCTACGCGTCATTCTGGTGATAAATCAGATAATATTTCATATAATTCTGTAGGTTCTCTATTTGGGATTTTTTTTAAAAGAGAATTTTCTCTCGTTGTCGAGAATCATGGTAATTCTCAAACAACTAGTCTTTTCCTAAATTTATATATATAGTGCATTTTATTACTTCCCAATCGATTGTTTAATGAAACTAAGGGGTTAACTCTCTGAGGTCATCAATACTCCCTAAAGCGTAATTGTTCCAATTTCACAATTAGAGCGTCCTAGTTCTACTCCTAAAGGTTATTAGGTACTAATCATACCCGAATGTAAGGTTCTAAAATGAAGCAAAAATTTATGGCAGGGTAATTTATAAGGTTCGTCCAATATCGCCAGATTTCCCTTTCCTTCATTAAGTCTCTCCTGCCTAATCATGTATGCGTTCGCATTCTGTTGTGATTGCATCAGTTGTGGCTGTAACTGGACTTGAATGGCATTTAATGGTTGAAGCTGGCTGTACTGATTTGGTTTTGCCGTCCGGAGCAGTGTCGGACAACTCTTCCTTATATGCCCCGTCTGCCCACAATTAAAACATTTATCCGTGTTTGCCAAACACGCACCCTCATGCTTCTTACCATATCTAGAACAAGTAGAAAATTCTCGTTTATGTTCTACTGCTTGCCACGGCTCAGGACAATCCCTCTTAACATGCTCCTTACGTCCACAGTTGAAGCAAACACTAGTTTTTGCTAAACAAACACCAGGGTATTCCTTATTACACTTAGGGTAATCGGGATTAGTGATTTTTCCTTGGTTAATCGTTCCTTGGCTGCCCTTGCAGTTGTCCTAGTAGATGGTTTCTCTTGCCTTGACTGGATTGTTCATTTTTCTGCGGCTTACTCTTTTGTCCTACTTTCTTTCCATAGTTACTTCATTTTCCTGGTTGGTGGAAACCCTGCCGAGCGCTATTCTGTTTCCCTTGACTGTTGTGGCATTGGTAACAATTACTACTACTTCCTTCCCATTTCCTTTTTCCCTTATGGTTAACCTTATTGTTGGGAAGATTTTAGGTTGAGGTCTGGTTTGGTGCCGATGTGGGCAATACTATCTTTTCCTTACTAGGCACTACTGCCTCTATTTCTCGGACTCGTTCTAGTAGTTCAGCATAACTCAGTCCCTCCTGTCTGGCTACTGCCCTTCCCAGTTCGTACTTAAGTTCTCCCCGAAGTTTCCTTACTATTTCTTCTTCAATTTTCACCTGGTTGTATACATATTTATCATAATATGCCACCTTAAAATCATTCCAAGTGGTTAGAGCCGCTTGCTCTACCGGCATAATTCTCTGTC
This sequence comes from Schizonepeta tenuifolia, assembly GCA_029490685.1. Lineage (NCBI taxonomy): Eukaryota > Viridiplantae > Streptophyta > Magnoliopsida > Lamiales > Lamiaceae > Schizonepeta > Schizonepeta tenuifolia. Next base: position 24,123,035 of record CM055957.1, read on the forward strand.
TAGTCTTCCACCAATATTTAGCTGGTCCTGATAGCTGATACTCAACACATGCTAGGCGCTCTTCATCACTAAGTCTAATTGGTTCACAGATTCTCTCTATAGTATGTATCTATTGTGCGGCCTCACTCGGATTACCGGATCCATCGAAATACGGTGGTTTGCTTCCTAAAAATAAATCCTCAATGCTATGACGTTGAGGAGATAGGGGAAGTAAAAATTTTTTTGGGTGTTTTTGTCTTTCCTCTCTTATACGTTGTTCTTGACCTTTATCAGACTTTTTAGGACTATCAGGTCCTCTTCGATCGTTAACAGCTCTCAACGACATTTTTAAGATTGTAAGATAATTTTTTTTTTCTTATTAGCACTTGTTTATAAGCCTTCATTTTCTCACTAACCCTTTTCTTTCCCCACTTAATACTTTCACATCAACAAGAATAACAAAATAACTTTGACTCTATTTCTCTCAACTTTTAACCTTCAAGGTTAAATTAAACTCCCGTTACACGAGTTTTGTTTAATATTCTGGTTTAGTTATACGATTCATATGAAACTTCTTGTGACTAAAACCCTCTAATGGGTCATGTATATTATATATATACATCAAAAGATTATGTTAGTTGTGCCTTTTAACAAGGAAACGAGTCTAAATTAGACTAACTGCCTATGTGTACAGAATGCACTAACATATTGCATTACCGTACTACTGAAAGTACTAGAACGGGAACGATTCATAAAATATTTGTATCCGTTGGAGTACTACAAAACTATCTAGTTACTGATCCGACTATGTACAACTAAAGGCTACTATGCTACTATGCGTCTTTGACGCCTAGCTTAACAAACTACGGTCGAGTCATTAATGCCCACCATGGCTTAACCCTCCTCGGGGTTCTTCTCCGGATTCTCATCCGAATCCTCATCAGTGTCCTCTTCCGGATCCTCATCCGGGTCCTCATCGTCTGACTCTGAACCGAAAGCAAATTTAAGTGCCTCGTCAACTCTCAAAGTAGTGTCATCCGCAAGTGTAAGTAATGGTGGTGCAGGCACATCTGAAACTGTCATCTCTGAATCTGAAACCGGGTAGTCCCAGCAGGTCACTAATGCCCGCTTCTTCAGAGGCAGCAAGTGGTCAGGAAGTGAACTGGACTCGTACTCCTCTCTAGAATGGACCCTGGACGGTCCTGCCTCAAACTCAGCCCGAACCCTGGCCAACTCCGCACAAATCTCATCAAGGGATCTGTAAGATGATGGAAACTGTAATAGGGCGGCCGTGTCTAAATACTCTGGTCCTGACTGAAATGGTCCTTGCACTCTCATAGAAGGCTCATGCTGAAAAGGAGCGAGTAACCCTAGGCCATCCGCTGTCTCTGTAGCCAATTCCCTTATGCCCTCACTGGGTACCATCACTGAAGGGATCTCCAACTGTGCAATCACCTCTGGACCTATCTCATCGTGCTCTGACTCTGAATCTGCCGGAAAATGAGTATAGGGAGGATGCGCCTGAACTGGGTATGATGCTATATGTCTGCTCTCGAAGAAACGCATGTGCACCTCTAAAGCGAATCCATTGTAATTACCTGTTGGCTCTATATCGTTGTCAAACATCCCAAGGTAGTACCATGCCGTGTCGTGTGCCCAACCACGCCATTCCTCTGGTAGACGACTAACCAAGTCAAGTATAGCCTGACTCTCTGGAATAGTATGCCGGACTGGATAATAAACTGACGAGAAGTAACTAATCCTTTGTCCTACGTCGTGTCTTGGGTTTGCCTCATAATCTCTATACCTATCTAATAACCGATCTGCCCAAGTACGCTGTGGCGGGGATTGATTCTCTGAAGCCGTGTCACTACTGGAAGTCATCCTACAAAGTGTTTTTAAGAAACACGGATCAGTAACGGTAAGATGGTACCTTATCTTACGGAAAATCTTAAATTACAAAATGAATACTCCTTATTCAATTGTAATATTGCCACACTTAATCTGACAACTTATCTTAGACATTTAGAAATTTTACAGAAAATTGCTCTCGTACTTACAATATATAGAAACAAAATTTCAAGGTTTTATTCTCATTTCTTATCTCATTCTTTTAATTTCTTACTTTAATTCCTTACTTTCTTTCATTAATCCTTTATCTCTTTCTCAAGGAAAAAAAAATTTCTTATCGATTCTTTAAAACAAAGCACGTATACTTTGTTCATGTTACTTATGCGAAAGCAACATTCATTTATAAAAGACTTTGTCGTTTACTAATCATAATACTCATACGTGTCGTATTCTTTGTTCAAGGACGAAGTATATATATATAAATTCCAATGGAGAAAAGGAATATATCCTAAGAATAACTTTTTAGAACAAGTTCTATTTGTCAATGCTAAAAACGAGCGGTCGTTAGAAAATTTAATCAAGCGTCGTGCTTGACTCCTAATAGTAAAACAATTCTCTTCGCAAGGTTCGAACGAGGCGAGCACTATAAAAAGAAACGAAAAGAAAAGGAACGACGTCGTTATAAGATACTTATATGTAAGTAATATTCGTCTCTTTAAACCACTTATATCATACTAAAAAGGTTTTACTAGCAGGGCATAAGACCCATATTACTGAGTTTCTTATTATGTGGGTTGATCAGGTCCACATAACAGTCCCTCAATCATATGGAACTTCTGTCTCGCTCTATTGATTACTTCATACAGATTTTACTTTTCTAAATCGAGCAGCAATTTCTCGAATTGCACACACAACTACTTTTTAAAAGAAATCTTTGGAAATTCTCCAATTTAGCTCGGAATACTTAATCTTCTAGAGGAAAATACCATTTTAAGCTATTCGAATACTTGGACGGCTCCTAATAAGTAAAACAAAGCCATCTCCAAGGGACTTTGTTCATGCCCTTACAACTAAGGTAACATTCGGCTCTTCCGTTTATTTCAATTTATCCTTCTTGTTTCAACCTTTTCTCGAATAATTTGGAGTCACGTTTTTCTCACACGTCTATATGTTTCTTTCGTTCCTTTCGTACATATTTACTTTATTTTAACATTATTTATTTCATTTCCCTTGAAGGAAATTCTTATCGGGTTGTAAAATAAAGATCGACTTTGCCGAGTCTTTATTCATGTCACTAAGCGCACGTGACATTCATCAGAGGAAGTCCTTCTCGCGTTAGGGATCTCCTTTTCGAAATCATTTGAAATAACGTTTCTTAAAAACGTCTAAGTTTTCGAAGAACCGGAAAGTTCTTAGGTTTCAAGTCTATGTTCTCATTGAACCGGGAAAATTCCTTAAAATCCCTCTAAATTCTTGTGCATCAAAAATATTTTCAAACAAAAGAAATTATTTCACAAATAATTTCACATAACATAGCACTAGTGCTATCACATAATCACATAGGATAGTACTTGTACTATCACTCAATCTCATAAAGTATAAAAAATTTTACTTCCATAAAATTCTTAATTTCGGAACACAACTCATTCTCATTCTTAATCTCATTTGCATACTTGTTCATAGAATTTCTTGTTAAAAGAAATCATATTATTAAAATTCTTTCCTTTTCCTTGTTGAGTCGACGTAGCGGGCGGTTGAGTTGACTTCTATGTTCTCAATCTTAGCTTTATAATTTAACTCTTATCTTATACTTGAAAGATGACTCTAATCCAGAGTATACACAAATACCGTGTCTTACGACTTGAAAGGAGACTCAATATAGAGTACAAATGAATACTCTATATTATTACTCGAAGGAAGACTTGTATATATATATATATCACTCTTGTGATATTACTAGAAGGAATGACTCATACTAAGAAAGAATGACTCACACTAACTCATACTAGAAGATTGACTCAGAAGCAGAGCAGAAAATGAACACTGCTCTGATACCACTCTGTCACAGCCCCAAATCCCGAGGGACGGCAGAAGCCGGGGTGCGACTGGGGTTGGATTAAAGAAGCGGGGAAGAAGGGGGCTAACTGACTAAACATACATGAAAAGACATCATTAAACCATGAACAAGACTTTAATATAGATAAGAAAGAGTTAATCCCTAAGGATTACTCGACAAAAGTACAAAAGAAGCTAAGTTCATAATTACAGACTTGACTGCTGAGAATCGTTCAAAGTGTACATCCCAAAAGGTTCAGAGTTCTGCAGCGGAAGAGTTCTAACTAAAGCAACCTATCTTTCAACTCAACATCAACCGTCGCCGCTCACCGTCGCTTCAACCTGCACATTTAGAAAGCAATGCAGGGCTAAGTACAAACGTACTTAGTGGGCACGATGCCGAAAACATACTTATAAATATAGATAAATATGGCATATCATAAGCGTAGCACACGGGGTTTTATTGAAAGAATCCGTGTCTACTAAACATTTTCTGACTTTTTCTCATAAATCACTTGGCCAAGTATTTTTAGGTATGCTATGTTCAATCTTGACCTCTACTAATTCACCGTGGCTGGCTACCCCTCAACAGGATACCACATACACCACAGGTTACAAAGTGCACTAACTCTGGAAAGCACTTAGCAGCTAATTCAGAGCCGATCATTAGTTAATCTAAAAATAGACTAACTCTAAATGTCTGGAAAACCCGAAGGTTAACTCAGAAATCTGGAAAACACGAATGTTAACTCAGATAGGTACAAGAGAACTCACATAAAAACTTAAAACAGTTCATGCCATATTATCACTTTGAAAACACAGATATCAAAGCAATAAATAATACTTTCGAGTTGTGGAAAAACCCACATTTTATTTGATATAGATAAAAGCCCACCTTATAAATACAGAACTTAAAGCAAACGCTTCCAACTTCGGATCTTTCGTCCTTTCTTCACAGTTGGCTTCCTCCTTCATCGTAAAATAAATATACTTAAGAACAGGTCGTAACGATAATCGATTTAAAAAGAATCGAAGAAGGTTTAAGTTGTTTTATTCTTTAGGCATTTGCACGCTTAATTAATTCGTTTTACTTAAACGGGAAACGAGACTCGTATTAATCTCGTTAGAACTTGGAAGATCTCATACTCGACTCTCGGGTCAGTAGAGATGGTAGTCGATATCCTAATACGACTTTAAAGATTAAGAGAAGCTAAGTTGGAAAGAAACAACTTAGGCGATTTACTTTAATTCTTTGAATGATTTATGGAATTTCTCGTTTATTACTTCTTTAAAGAAAAGATAAGATATAAGGTCTCGACTGGTCTCCATCACTAGAGGTCTTGTACTTGACTTTAGGGTCAGTAGGTAGATGTTCGATAGATAAAAAATGGCTTAAACGATTGAAAGAAGCTAAGTTGTGAACTAAACAACTTAGAAAACAAGAAACTGAAAAATCACTGTACAGTCCAGTAACTCTGGAGGCTGTCCAGAACAGAGGATTTGGAAACAGGGGGTGAGCCCTGTACCAATAGAAAGCTTAGGAAGTCTAGTTCGTGCTCCAATTTACGGATCACAAATCCGATAAACGAGCTGGAAGTTATAACAGTTTCCGGCGAGGGTCGTAAAACTGCCGTGGAAACCCTAATTGATTAATAAGTTCGACGTATAACGTCTTAGGTTCGTTTTAAATTCTCGTATTCAACTTTTTTAGAAACTGGACTCTTAAAGTAGTCATCACGTACCTCCGTACGTGACAAACTCATTCTCAACTTGTTCAAAAGTACGACGTTCTAACGTCGGATTTCAACTATCAAGTACTAAACCAACAAAGAAAATCCAAACGCGTTCTAGTTCTCGATTACAACTATAATCCATAGTATATTAACTCGGATGCTTATGATGTCAACTAGAGAAATATTCCAAATTTCATTATAAACAGTAATATCAACTTAAAATTCTCATCCGACTTCTTGATTTTCAGTTATAACTAGATATTCGTCTCTTACGCGATTTTTAAAAGTTGTCGGTTTTTGTTCAAATCTTACGACGTTAATCTACGTCTAATATAAATCATTTTCATGCATGCTAACATATCTTATCATCATTATAACTCAGTTTATAAGGTGATTTTAGTCTCTTACATTCCATTAAACATTTTTAGAAAAATTTCCAATTAACTTCTATTATCAACTAATATGATTTGCAACACAATCAACTAACAAATCATCACTTAATATCAAACATGTATAAACCCTTATTTACTTTATAATTTTCTGGTTTTAAACATATATTAAGGGGATGATTTTCTTCTCTAATTAACATCATTTATTCACTAATCAAACTATTATCACAACTATTAATCACTTGCAATTCCAAAAACAACTAACATGCAAAAACCCCCTAATTTATAATTCAAACCCTAATTGAATTTCATAATAACATAGGGCTTTCAATCCCTTTTCATTCCAAACACTAATTAAGCATCTACTAAACATGAATCCATGATCAAAAGAAGAAAATTAGAAATTCTATCATTTTCCCAAAAAATTCTGCATTGACAAAAGTTTTAGGATTCTTGGTTTTGATCATTTTTAATCCATAATTAATCTATCTAACACATCTAATTACATTATTCTAAGATCAAAACATCTATCCCAAACCTTAAAGAATTCGAACATGAAGGAAAGAAGGGGAAAAGAAAAAGAATTGGATAGGATTAAAGATCATCATCATACCTTGAAAAATAAAGAAAGAAGTATGGTGTTTGATGGATGAATTATGACTTGTAAGAACTCTTCTTGTTCTTGGAGGTGTTCTTCAATGGTGGATGAAGGAAATGAAGGTGAAGAAGATGAAGATTTGGAGAGAGAGCAGCCGAGAGGTAGAGAGAGATAGGAGAAAAAATGGTTGTTTTGTTTGTTGAATGCATGATGAAAAAGTTGAAGTGTAAAGTATAGGTTAAGGTGTCACTTAGCTAGATAACATCTACATGCATGTTGACACCTATTTAAGGTGAGGTGGCGGCTGCATGCATGGGGTTAGGAGGGTACGGGTTTTTCCGGCGCGATCCGACGTTACGGGAAAACGAACGACGAAAAACGTTGTTCGGTACAAAAAATTGTCGCGATTCGATTTGACTTACAAATTCTAACGTATGAACTTAATTAGAAGATAAATTTATAAAATTTATTTCGACAAAAACTCGAGACGACAAGTCCGAGTTTCGTCCGGAAAACGTAAAAAAAACAAACTTTCTCGGCGTGTTCATATTGCGATTTTCTAAACGTAAAATTAAACGGTTTTCTGTTCTTAGCTTATAAACTAAAAACCTTTCGTATGCGCTAACCCTTAGCCTTAGAATTAAAAATTATAAACTTAGGCGTGCAAAGCCATTTATTTAATTAACTTTAAAGTTTTTAGAACGTAAGGAATTTACGGGGCATTACATAATGGATTATGCGTGCATGAGTTGGGGTTGGCTAAGTCCAATGACTTAGCCAGGCACCCGCGAGACAATCCATATGCACACTTGCACCATACAATTCATTTTATCACACACATTGGTACCACAAAAACGCGATTCGTTTCTCTTCCTATCTATCTCAGCGCTAGTGTAAGGTGTACTCTTTTCTCCTACGACTGTGGTTTTTCTACAAGGGTGGTTTACACGACTAGGTTTTAATGAGGCCAACCGTCCCAAACCGACGCACAATCCGGGGCGGAGTGACTTAGTGGCAGGGGCTAGTGTTGTGAACTAGCCCACCGTAATTGCTCTAAATGCTTTACACCGTCACACACTTGAAACTCCCATTGTTCGGGTAGTTCACTTAGCTTTTTTAAGCTCACTTGGCACACACTCGCCTCTGGGCCCACTTAGGGTTTTTTTTATTGGTCGGCAACGACCTTTTTTCCCTCCCCCGCCCCGCTTAGCATTGGCTTGCGTGGGCTGTATTCCCTCGGGCATGTACGTGTAAATCTCTTGTATCTATTTTTTCTTTTTAATATACTGCATTTTTCGAGTAACACTTAATTACGTCAACCAAACTAGGACCGATGTTCAAATTTATACAAAATTGTTTTTTTTTTAAGTTGACTAGTAGAGAATCACGTGGCACGTGGCTTGCTTCTTCTTTAAATATTATTATTTCTTTTATACAAGATAAAGAATAATTTATTTTTCATACGATACCATTACATTTTTCTGATTATCTTTTTTAAGATCCAATAATTGTATACATTGATTTCGAAATAAGCTACTCTATGTTGATAATTATGTTCCTCACAATTGGTTTAAAATTTGTAAATGTACTCAATCTACTATTTTACTGTATCGTAATTGTCCTCCAATACACATCAATTACAAATATGAAATATATTTGTTTTAGTAAAAGATAAAATTAGAGAAAATATAGCTAATTAATAGAGGCTCACTTATAAATTCCAAAATAGTATGGTACCTTGATTTTTTCAAGACTAAATTAAAGTTTGTGATTCGAATTTTCACCATTTTTTAAAATTTATAACATGAACTTCTAGTTTTGTTGAATAAAAGTGAACTCTACCTATTGTTTAAATAAGGTCACCCCTTTTTTTCCAACATCGGAAACGTTGACTCAATTGACCGATGAAGCTAATATGGATAATCCAATGCCAGCTCTAACGTATTGAATCATGACATGACAAGATTGATATAGGAATTAAGTGAAAATTTAGGTGGAATAAATCATGTTTAACGCTACATTTTGAAATACAAACCGTTCTTCCTTCATTGGAGCATTTTATCGAATAGGAAATAGAATATTATTCAGACACCACCTCTGGCGGTTAGCTGAGTCAACATTCCTATTCCGAAAAAAGGGCATGCCTTATTCAAACAATTTCGTAAAGTTCGTGAATATTTTTTTTTATCTTCAATGAAGTTAAAAGTTAAGGGCATAAATCAAAAAATGGTAAAAGTTCTGGCCACAAATTATAATTTGGCATTTTTTCAAGAGTTATTGTAGGATTCTAGCAGTTTTAAAGATAAAAATATTAATTCTAGCAATAACTTTTAAAAGTTATTAATTATAGCAATTTATGAATTTTTTACCCTTATTCGAATTCTCATTATTTTTAATGTGAATTCCAAGTATTTTTCATGTGAATTCCCATTTTTTTCATGTGAATTCGAATTACATACGAAATCAAATAAATTGTAATGTGATTTCACATTATTTTTCATGTGAATCCCCATTTTTTATGTGAATTCCCATTATTCTGCTTGTGAAACCAGTATAATGTGATTTCACATTATTTTTCATGTGAAACCACACAAATTATAATGTAATTTCACATATTTATTCATGTAATTTCCCACAGATATATATTTGGGATCACGACTTTCAGAATTGATAAATAGAAAAAGGAAAAAAGGACAAATAAGTCTATAATTGCTATTATTTGATAGTTTTAAAAAGTATTGCTATAATTAATATTATAAGTCTTAGAATTGTTATTTCTGCATTTTACCCTTTTTTCAATACTACTAAATGTTTAATTACGACTCTATACTTGTTAAGTGTCAATTCACTTTTAAGTAGGGGTGTAATCGAGCCGAGTCAAGCCGAATAGTGTCTTGCTTAAGATTGACCCATTTAGTTAAACGAGCTTCTCATTTATTTATCGAACGAGCTTTTATCGTATAAAATATAAGACATCTAATTAATAAATTTGTACACAATAATGTAATATATTTATTAAATTTAGACTTTCATTAAAAAATTTAGTTAATTTTCAAAAATATGAGATATTTTATTCACAATTATGTAATATTTTTTTTATACTTTCTTGTAAATAAATGGAGTTAAATAGATACATAATCCAAATATTACTAATTATAGTATAAAATATAAGACATCAAATTAATAATTTTATAGTTTTAAGATAAATCACTTAAGAAGCTTGCTCATGAGCTTACGAGTCGAGTATTGTCATACTCAAGCTTGACTCGTTTAACTAAACGAGATGTTCATTAAATTTACGATCGAACCTTTATTGAGTCGAACACCAAATAGCTCGCGAGTAACTTGACTCATTGACAACTCTACTTATAAGATGATACTTGGATATCATTTACCAACATTTTTAAACTCTGAGTTAGAGATAACACATGATTTATAAACCTTATATTTTATTTTCTAAATTTTCTAAATTTAATTAAACAATATTCAATTTAATTCAATTAGAATAAATTAATTACAATAACAGATTATTAATTCTAATGAAAATATATTCAATTCCTCTAGAACATCGATTTTCGTGGCACCGAAATTTCCTAATCGTACTATATTGCAAGAGTTTATGATAAATTTATTATATGTACATGAATATAATGAATATATATATATATATATATATATATATATATATATTTTAATTTTATTATAGTGTTTTATTTGAAGGATAAATTTTAATGGTCATATTGACTATATTTAGTCCATATTGTGTTTACATCCGGTTGTTATGGGTAGCTCGAACATATATAATGTAAGTTAATCATAACTTTGTAGAAGAACTCACCAATTAAGAGGATTTTATGTTACACTTGTTAATTATTCTTGTGAATTAACTCTTAAAGCATCAGTATGTCTCCTAAAGTAGAGATACCAAAATAAAAATTATGAAATTACATAATAAATTATTGAACCAATTAATCAGTTGGTAAATTAGTTAGCACAGTAAGGAATAGGATAAACATGGGTTTATAATATGATTATATCTTTTTTCTTTTTCTTTTCTTCATTGGAATATAATTAGGATTCTTCATGCTTCACTTCATCTATTTTGTTGAGCTATCATAAATTATTAATCGGATATATATCTTTATAATGTTTCAATTCATAATATAGATTTATACTATTGCCCTTAAAATAAATATAATAAGAGAGTGTATATTAAGCAAATTAAATTTTATAAGAATCCGCTCTTTTATAATAGGTATAGATTTATATTGTTGTCAATGCTTATGTTTTAGCTATTTATGCAATAGGCAAAATTAATTGAGAGAAATTTTGAAACAACCAATATTGGCACTAAAATATAATATTTGGCCTTTCTTCTTCGTAATTATAAATTATGGACATTCTTTGCAATTTGGGACAAAAAAATACTTCTAATGAAGGGTCGTGGGTCAGGTCAGGACACGGTTCGGGTCACTTTGCGAGCATGTATCAGAATTCTGGTTACATTTGGTATATCCGGTGCATTTAGTACAAATTTAGCTTTATTAGTATCAATTCTTTCAAATTTTGTACAATTGGGACGAATGATCTAATTAGTACCTTATGAGAGAGAAAATAGATGTGAGATGTAGAAGCAAAATAATACTTAAAACTAACTACTCTAATTTGACAATTAAAATAAAGTTGAAATATAAGATCAAATTAAACCCAAATAAAAAAAAAGAACAAGTAGTCTCTTCCACGAAATGGTTGTCACATTGTGAACACATGTGTTTTAAGAAAATGGTAGGTAGTAGTGGATAAAAGTGGGTATTGTAGTGAGTGGGTCCCACAATAAATATGAGTAAAGTAGTGAAAAATATAATATTAAATATAATATTTGTGAGTCCTACTACTACAAATGGAAGTGACAAAGTGGACGGACTTAAATGGTAAAAGTGACAACTATTTCGTGGACGGAGGAAGTATCGTTTAGGTGCAGAAGGCTCGAGTCTCCATTTGAGTTGGAAGCGAACAAATCTATGTGTTCATTGCAACATCTAACAATGTGTTCGAATGGAGGCTCTCGTGCTTCGGCAGCTGCTCTGCCACCAAACGAACTGTCGGGCACACCTTGGTCGAAATGCAGTCGTTTAAACCTTCAAATGTTGCAGAAATCTCTCTCTAGCTACAGTAGATGGTGAAATTCCCTGCCTATGCAGCGCGAATGAGAGACTGCATTTGTTTTGCTTTGGGGGTGGAAGATTGGCGATTGACGGCGATAGAGGCCAGGAGTGTGGCGGGTTAGTGTTTGGGGCGGTGCGGGGGGAAGGCTGAGCGAGAGGGATAAGTGTGAGAAATTAGAGAGAGAAAGGCATGCACGAGAGATAGAGAGTGGGAAATAGGAAGACGGGTCAGAACTGACGGGTTTAATAAATGGATCTAAATCGATAAAGGTATTTAGGTCCAAAATTCAAAAGAATGACCATAATTTGTGTTTATGAAAATAGTGAACCAAAATTTATATTTTAACTTAATGAATTTTGCTATTGTCTTTATTGAAATTGCAATTTACAAACACATAAATTAGGAGCGCGATTAATTTTAATCTACAATTGTTCAATTTCTTTTTCCAATAAGTGGAGGAAAAGGGAAATATTGGCTATATTGTAAATTAAAAATAATGCAAAATATTTAGGAGGTATGTGTCACTATTGTATTGGGATAGCAGCTGACATCTGAAAAATTAATCAAGTCTTTCTGCATTTCACTTTGTTTCTCTCACTCTCTCTCACACACACAGAAACAAGCGGAGGTGTTGCAAGTAGGAGGATGTCGACGAGTGATCCCAATTTTCTTTCATATATGGATCTGATGTTGGATAAGTTCCACAATATGAAATCAGAAATAGAAAGGGTTGTGATAGAGCGAGATTGTTTGAAGAAAGAGGTCGAGGAATTGAAATTGAAGAAGATGAAGTACAAAACTAGGGCTCGTGAATTGCAGGCCAACGCCACGCTTCCCTATTCTGCAGCTAAAACTCCTCATCTTCTTATTCCATTCTCAACAAAACGTACATACTTCTAATTTAATTTGCACATTAATTATTAATGTGAAAAATGACGTTCTCTGTTTTCCTGTGCAATGCTCTCTCTCTCTCTCTCTCTCTCTCTCACACACACACACACACACGTACACACACAGTGCAAGGATCTTCTTGGCTTGCCTGTTCCTTAGTTATAACTTGATTAGCAAGCCATGTATGTAATTATGTCAGTTTCATTTTACAAATATATTTGATTAAAAAAATTTTATAATATTAAATAAATTTGTGTTGGATGAATGTATGCAAATGGTGAAAATTAATATAGCCACCGCCGCTGCAGGTTTAAAGAAAGAGGATGATTCTGTTTCTGGGACAGAAGAGGCAGCTGACCACACTTATATTAAATCTGCTATTGATAGAAGCGAGCAACATAATAGTCAAGCCAAAACCCAAATTTATGTTAAGTAAAACTAAATTGTTGGAAGGTTAACACGTTTTTTCACATTATTTTCTATTAGGTGTAAATTAGACATAATTGCATATTTTGATGAATATTGATTTTAATTTTTGATTGATCAAAGAATGGTAGATTTTGGGAGGGAGTCTAGATTTATGTACCTTATCATATATAGTTATGACTAGTTTGATAAAATGTGGTAGGATTGAAGATGTACTTATAATGACAGTTCTAATTGTAATTTGATTACTTGGATATCTATACAGTTAAATTGGTTAGGCATTGTTTTCTGTTGATCTAAAAATAGTTTGTTTGTAATTTGTAACTATTTTGCATCTCAAATTAAGGTGATGAAAAGAATAATGAAACACATTGGGCTTAAATTTCTTTTGCTAATTAGTTAGTTACCTAGTCTGCAATTTCTACTATACCCTGACCATATTAATTATTTCTATGTTAAGTGTAGTTTCATATACTTGCTAATTTTATTGGCTGGTTTTTGTCTAGAATTTCTGTTTCCTGGTGGTTTCAGGTTCTACCTATCTGATCCCTCATATAATAAACAAAATCAAGAAAAACTTAAAGAAGGAAAATTTGGAAAAATTCCAACAATCGTGCTTCGGGCATCTGTTACAAATTAAGGAACTCAAATTTCAAGGACAATTGTTGTTGCAGCTGCTCATGCACATGGACATGGCTGCCTCCAACAAGGAGTGTATTATCTTCAACATTAACAACTCTAGACTTGAGTTTGGAGCTAGAGAATTTTCTCTCATCACAGGGCTTCGTCTTGGCACAATGGAAGAAGCAGCAGCATTAACGGCATCATCTTCATCTATTCATGAGAAAGTTTTCAGTGGTAAACCTTTGATCATGTTTAAGGATATTGAAGATCACTTCCTTGATGTTAGTCGTGATGGTGAGGGCGGAGATGAAATTCCAGTGAAGTTGGCCTTGTTATATTTCCTCCATGGAATTTTCTTATCTGGAAATCTTTGCAAACAAGTTGACCAGCAATACCTTCATCTGATTGAGGATTTAGAGGCGTTTAACGCATTCCCTTGGGGTCGTGTTGCATTTGAGGTCCTTGCTTCGTACATGCTTTCAGCCGGAAACCACATAGATGATTCAAAACTCATCCATTCCAAACCAACCTACAGCATATATGGCTTCAGTCTTGCTCTTCAGGTTTGGGCTTATGAGGTGTTTCCTTCTCTAGCTAAATGCTGCGCTGCTCGTGCACGTAACCAGCTGGATGACCAAATCCCGCGGATCTTGCGTTGGTCTACACTTAAGAAAAGGATTTATGCCAAAGATCTCAACAAATTCTTTGCATCAAACAATGAAGCACATTCGGTAAGTAAATGTTTTTCATTTCAACATTTCTTTTTTTTGCTGTATCAAGTATTAAAGTTATGCAGTTAATTAATCACATGTATAGGTGTTGGATGACATTCGAGCTTCTCCGTGGGAACTGGAGGCGCTAACAACTGGCACTATTCCTCCTAAACCCAAAAAGGAGACATTGCTTATTGTCAAAGATGAAAGGTCTCATGCAGCAGCTCCAACATCCTCTGTGAATGCCCCAACACATCATCCCGCTCGTGTAAGTACTCAATATAAGGCTCATGAGGTGCAGGCTGAGGCGAAGCAGACACAGCCCCTTATGGGAAGATGTTTGTCTTTTGCTGCTGTAGACGCCATGATCCCAAGCGACAGCGATGATGATGAAGCTGCTGCTTCTGGTTCGAAATCTAAGGATTCAGATGATGAGCTTCTCTCGGATATGTACATGAATAACCTCATTGCTGCGCTTCAACGTAAAACCACCAGAAAATGAGTGTTGATTCATGTTCTTTTTTCACACACATTGTGGATTGTACCTAACTTTTTGTAAGTTCAACTTCGTGCTATGATGGGAAAGGTTTCAGCTTCTTCGTATCGAATTGACCCATCTTATTTTGTCATGTAACTATGGTGTCTGCAAGTCTGCACTCTGCTTATTTTGTAGTATCTCCACTATTTAGGAGTTTTTATGAGTGCATGCGAGTAAAATGATCTTGATACTCTATTTCCATTCTATGTAGATCCGAGGCATTATTTTGAGGTGCAACCCATCGTTTGATCGCTTGTTTTTTCTCGAGTGTTATATACCTCTGTTTATTGTTATTCACAAATATAATGTGCATGATATATGCAATTGCAAGGGGTGTGCTAGTTGTTAGGAATTAATGCCATATGAATCTTGTGTATATTAATTTGTATGTGATCAACTTAAGTCACTTATGGCAAGTTGGATATTCTATTGTCGAATTGTGACATCTCTATTACATTCATGGTTTAAAAATATGTGGCGTTCTTAAGATTTATGATTAAGTGATTAACAGTGTTAACCAATGGTGTTCGTGAATGAATAACGAAAGTCTTGAACATGGAAAATATTGAAAAGAGATTCGTAAAGGCTAGTTTATTTCTTCTGCCAACATCTACCATTCTCAATAAAACTTCATACTAAGAACAAATTGCACACATCTCTTAAACCTTACTTCTCTCTCTCTCTCTCTCTCTCTCTCTCTCTCTCTCTCTCTCTCTCTCTCTCTCTCTCTCTGACACGAGGGAGTGGGGAGCCATGGGTTTGAAACCCCGAGACCTCACTGCTTACTTCTCTTTTTTGATACATCGAACAATCATTTTACACAACATGGCATCTTAATTTCTTATATATATGTAATCGCATGCTAAATGTTGCTCAATTTAAGGAAATTACACCATTACCTGCTAATTCGATTTAAATGAGAACAAAAGCATGTGACAATATAATGTCTACAATTTCAAATCTTATATTCAGCGAGCAATCATTACTAGGCTTCTGGTGACTCCGCGATATATATAGTCATAAAGGTCAAATTAAAGAGGCTGGTGCTATTCAAATGTTGAGTTTTATATTATCTATATTTATTGCCGGATCATCACCGTTGCAACATTTTGTTTCCACTGTGGAGTTTTGTGGAGAATGGCAGATGTGTAGCGTGGACGAATCTCTTTTGAATTGGAGGTACTCTCCCATGCGATCTGCCTGCGATTGGCTCCGGGTCCGGTTGATCTGGTCAAAATTAATTATTTATTTTTTGATTTTTTTTAATTTCAGTTTTTTTTTTCTTTTTCCGGCTCCGCCTTCGCTCCGATTACTAATATAAGTATAATCGTCGGACAACAATTTGGACTTTTTCGACTCACTCGAGGCCTTCGGCTCTCCTTGCTCAAATCTTGACCAAAGAAGAAGCAGCAAATAAAAAAATGAAGAGGCAAACAAAAAAAAGGTGGAAAAAAATGTGAAATTAAAAAAAATTGAAATAAAAGCTGAAAATTAAAAAAAAAAATCAGAAAACTGGAATTAAAAAAAAAAATCGAAAAAAAAGAACGCGCCCCACGTGCGGTCGCATGGGGTGCGACCTGCCATAAACAAGTATTTGCCTTTGAATTGTTATCATTTTAAACAATAAGTCAATTTGGTTTATTAAAACTTGCCTTATTCATTCACTAACATCATTATTAACACCGTTAATCTTAGATCTCAAAACTACCACAGATCTTTAATTCATTTATAAACTTAGATGTTCCCTTTAGTCTTTGACATGCAAACAATCTTCAACATGTATGTATATATGGGATGGATTGTTTACTTTTCTATACCTTGCCTAATTTTTTTTAATACGCTAGTTATAAAAAATGTTGTTCTAAACTTGGGACTTCGGACAAATGAATTTTTTTTTTTTAAATCGATAGTTTGATTATTTAATTGAAATTTTTAATAAGTAGTACAAATGTAAAAAATTGAAAAGTTTCGTCATTTAAATGAAAAGTATCGTGAAGTCAATGATGATACAACATCCACCTTTAACCTGCATCATCGTCTATTTGGTCACTAATATTAGAAAAAAAATTCCTGTGGACGTCCACTAACTGCACCTCGTTAATCGATGGAGAGGATTTCGTCGTTGATGTCTGTAGTTTTCTTCTAATTTTGTTTGTAGCTTAATTTTTAACATTAAATTTGTGCAACATACTATGATAAGTAGATAACAAAATCTGCAATAGCTATTCAATTACCAAAACTACGAATGCGATGATGACAAAAATAAAATAATACTAATATATAAAATTTTCGCATGAATTATATAGGTATTCGTTGATCCCTTAATAATACCCGCGTACACAATATCAATATATCTCAACAAATCTCCTTATTCACTTCATGCGTTATTATGGAGAATCTCAAATACAGCTACAAACTCCTTGTAAACACAGTGGGGTTGTCCCAGATCTTGAACAGTAAACGTTGCAATCCATATTAGTCGAACATTTGGGGGGAGGCGGCTGCTGCTGCGCCGCTGCCAAACCTGCATGCCATTCAAGATTTTTTTTAATTAAAAATAAAACCAAAAAAAAAAAGAGAGAGAAAATTATTAAGAGAGGAGAGAAATTAATCCGACCAGTTGCTATTAGCAGAAGAGCAGCCAGCAGAAATGATACCATTGCAGGAATGAACTTCATTTTGTAAGAAAAAGATGATAGACTATTCTGTGGATTGTTGTTAGTAAATTATGCAATGCAATGTCTCCTATTTATAGCCAAGCTCAGGTGTGGGACATTTAATATACTTTAAAGTGTAACTGATGTTTCATCGGTTTTAGCTTTCAAAAATTGATGTTACATATACAATTTTGTACACAATTAATTAAAAATCAGCCGTTTCCACATTTGAAAACTCATGGCTAGCTAGCTAGCTGTGACGTTTAATTCTATCAATTAAACATTGAATTGTATGCTATACAAAATGAGCCGAGAAATCTAAGTAATTAAACATTGTGATGTTTAATCAGTTTTTAAATTGGGTTTAGGGTTTAGAAATTGATATCAACGCCTAGAAATGAAGTTCCACCTAAAATTTAAAATTAATGAAGTTTTTAAATTGGGATGGCTTTGATAGTTTATACTGTATAAAGGTTGAGATGAGAGTTGATACAGTCACCTCTTGTGAGCAGCATTTCTCGGCAACACACTCGATTTGTCCACATTAATATTATTTTATTTAATTTTAGATATTGTAATTTATTCTAATAGCTTAAAAGTATTATTGAAATCATTAAATTAAAAAATTATATAAACATCAATGCTCGATTTGTTTATTTATTCATTTCTTAAAAGTTAAAGGGAAAAGAACAAATCAATTAAGCATTTATTTTCATATAATTTTCAATTTAATAATTTGAATAACATTTTTTGAGGCATTAAATTAAGGTAAAAATGCATAAAAATACCTAACCTTTATCCAAATTCTTGATAAATGACAAGCCTTTTAATTTTAGCAAAATAAATACTAAGCTTCTAATTTTTCTCAATGTCCGTCCAAATTCAATTTGGAGAAAAAAATTGACGATGACGTGTCCAATTCAGAATGACGTAGCATCAAAACGACGTCGTTTTAATTAACACGACGTCGTTTTGATTAAGAATTAAAAAACAAAAAAAATATATAGTACACATCATTTCCACCTCATCTTCTTCCTCTTTCCCTTTCCGTCTCTCTCTCCTCTCTCGCCCAACCCTCCTTCTCTGCCTCCCACTCTCTCTCCCCCTATCTCTCTCTCTCGATCTCTATCTTTATCTCTACCCCTTTCGAGCTTTATCTCTTGCTCGTCGCTCGTCACCCTTAAGCTCGGCAATAATCAACTCTCCGGAGGACGATCAGGAGTTTTGAATCGGCGAGTTTGGGGAGGAGCTGCGGGATGGTGAAGGCGAGCACCGGCTTGGAATCGGAGATCTGTTTGGAGATCTCGCCGGAGGTGTTAAGCGGGTTGGTGGTGGTGATGACGGCGCCGAGGGACATGATGGCGAGGCAGACGATGGGAAAGTAGATAGAGTTGGGGGAGAGGAGGAGGACGACATGGCCCTTGCGGATGCCGAAGTCGGCGGAGAGGGAGGTGGAAACGGCGTCGACGGTGCGCCATAGATCGGCGAAGGTGAGGCGGCGGCCGGTGGAGGCGTCGATGAAGGCGACCTCGCCGTGGTGGAGGAGAAGATGTCGTCGGAGAGAGAGAGAAAGAGAGAGAGAGAGAGAGAGAGAGAGAGAGAGAGAGAGAGAGTGGGAAGAGGCATAGAAGGAGGGTTGGACGAGAGAGGAGAGAGAGAGAATGGGAAAGGGGAAGAAGATGAAGTGGAAATGATATGTAATTTTTTTTTAATTTTTAATCAAAACGACGTCGTTTTAGTTAAAACGATGTCGTTTTGAATGCCACGTCAATTTGAATTGGACACGTCATCGTCAATTTTTTCCCCAAATTGAATTTGGACGGACATTGAGAAAAATTAGAAGCTTAGTATTTATTTTACTAAAATTAAAAGGTTTGTCATTTATCCAGAATTTGGATAAAGGTGAGGTATTTTTATGCATTTTTGCCTTAAATTAAAATGCAATATCAAAATAAAATAAAATAAATAATGTTAATATAGAGAGTCTAGATAGACTAATAAGAATGAAAAGTTCGGATTGAATTCTTATTAACTCTTTTTTTTGTTGGACTTTTTTGGACTTATAAATCAAGCTTGAGTCAGTCTTTTGTGCAATGTGTAGCACATTGTGAGACAAGTGCGTGGCGGATGCACGACACGCGCACGCCTTTAACACGCGGTGCGTGTTGTGCACGCGCCTGATTTTTTATAATAATAGTATAGTGTATCTTATTACATTGAGTGTTGCATCTCATTTCACGTTGTGCACTACAAGAAAAAAGGTTATAGACAACAGGGATTTCGCGTTGTCTATCACAAAAAGCCCCGTCGTCTATAGCTATGTAAGTCTATTTGGGGCGATTATAGGCGACGAGGATTCCCCATCGTCTAGTATTATAGACAACGGGTAATTAGGTAATAGACGACGGGATTTTCTGTTGTTTATACTGTAAGACGACGCATTTTATCCGTTGTCTATAATATATTTCCCCGCTGTTTATATTTTCTACCAAAAAAAAAACAAAATTAGTAACCTACCATAGTAGGCTACAATTTTTTGACTTATAGGAAATCCATTAGGATAATTTGCTGCCAAGAATTAAATAATAAATTCAAACAAAAAAAGAGCAATACATAAAACAATTATGATGTTTAATTTTATAAATTGTAATAGTATTGGGCTAATACATTAAACTGGCTCTTATTCCTTAACATCCTGAAAAACTAAATACAAAAGGTCTTTGATCCGAATTCAAACTCGCATCCACACAATTATATCGCAAATCTGGAGTTAAAAGTTCATTATCACCTTCATTCGCAGCTCTTTACTTGGGAGAGATGAAGTTGTTCCATGTCATGCCCAAGCAAACAACAAGCAAATCTGCAGCTACAGATCAAATATACATAAAAAACAGATCAAGATTTTCACGCAAAATAACGAAGAAAGTTGTTAATTCTTCTCACCATATGTTTACTGTTGTTTCCTTCTTCTCAACCGTGAGAAGCCAAATCTTCAATCCTGCCTGTGACAGCTTATGAATGCATTCAGGAACCCATCATCAAAATCGAAAAAAAGATGGAAAAATAGAAAAACAGATTTATAATCACAAAACCACAATTTTATACAACTTCTGAAATATGGATTTTTTAATCTGAGTCCATATACTCAAAGCATTATATACTTTTGAAGAAATGCTGAACAAATGCCTAATTTGCAGATAAGGAATCCTTCCAAACTCTTCCCAACACTACAGATTACTCTACCTTTCTGCCAATTTAGTTTCAAGATATGAACATCACCCTAAGAATTTCATAGTTTCATTAAAACAACCAAGCAACAATTATTTATACATAACCTTCATAAAACATAAAGCATCAACCAACACTACGCCAAAATCGTTCATACATAACGCCACATAGATAACGGAGATTTTAAAAATCCGTTATGTATGAGTGCCTTTCTGCATATATAACGACGATTTCAAAAAGCCGTTATGAAAAAGCTGTTATCTATAATTATTTATAACGTTTTTGAGTCTGACGTTATCTATGAGTGTTACCTATGTTTAATAACGTGTTTTTAAGTCCGTTATGCTTTATGTTATGTATGAGCATGTTTTAATAACATTAAATTTTACCGTTATCAATTATGTTATCTATTAGATTTATTTTTTAATTAAAATATTATTGGTGTTTTTAATTATTGGCGCGATAGAAATATTTCATTCCCTCATTTCGCCCCTATTTTATATATCCCGCCTAATGGTCCCGATACTAGTTCTTGTGTATTGGGGGGGGGGGGGGAATACACTAGTTAAGAATTTTAAAAACAACCCCCTGATAACAACCACAACTGAGTAAAAGGACTCAGCTGGAATCACAACAGAGTACGAACACTCAGCTGGAAGAGTGGTGCTGTGCGGAATGTGGTGGAAATAATAACTCGTATAAAATAACTCACGCTCAGATGCAAGGTCGGTCAATAACAAAAACAGTTGAAGTGTAAAGATGCAGTTTTAAGTGCTGGTTAGTTGGTCAGTTGGAAAAGCAAAATATAACTGAACAGAAAAACACAAACACACAAAGGATTTATGTGGTTCGGAGAGAACTCCTACGTCCACGGGGAGTTGTGAGTCCACACAACTCAGTCCAAATTCTTTAGGACAACTACCACAAAGCTTACGCAGGCTTTGCAACCGTTCAGATAAGTTTACGGGTACTTATCAACCTTACAGATAAGTTTGCGGGTACTTATCAACCTTTCTACTCAATTTCGGGAAGAGTAGGATCCTAACAACTTTTTTAGGGGATGTGTATGAGGGTGGGGTTTCCAACTACTAGCTCTAACTAAGAAGTGAGCTAGGATCTAAGCTTGAACAAATGAAGACTCAAACTAAGATCGAAAACACCAAGACAGATTCTAACACTTTATGAACTCTCAACTGGTGATGTTCTTAGAGATTAAATTCAGTTTAGCTTGTGTAGAATAAAGTGGTTCATTCGCTCGTCTATCTCTTGTCTGTCTACTGTATCTTCTGTCTTAATGAATGAATGAAGGCCTCTATTTATAGGCGGAGAGAATCAACTAGCCGTTGGATGAACCGTTGATCTCTGTTCTGTGAAAGCGATGGCTTGTCTCTCATCTCTGCAGATTTTCCCGATTTGGCAACTGTGAACTTTTGCTTTCCATCTGAGACAACCTTGTGTTGGGCCAAATGAGGTAATGAAAGAGCGTCAAACCTTCATGTGACTTCGTTTTTGAAATTCAAATTTCAACCGTAGTCTTTCAACCTTGTTTAGTCGGTTGAGAAGTTTGGTCTTCATCCGAGTGGTCTTCAGCTGATGTTCCATCTGATCGATATCTTCATCTGACCTTCTGTCTGAATAGGAACAGTTGAACTCTCAGCTGCCTTGAACTTCATGTTGTCGATCTATTGGATTGAGTCTTGTAACTGATGTTCCATCTGAACAGTTTGCTTAAAATGCTCAGTTGTCTTTCTTATATCTGATGTTCTATCTCTTGAACGCTCAGTTGTCTTTATTACATCTGATGTTCTTCATCCGATCAGTTGGCTTGAATGCTCAGTTGTCTTTCTCACATTTGATGTTCCATATCTTGAACGCTCAGTTGTCTTTCTTACATCTGATGTTCTCTTACATCTTCCCCCTTGAACGCTCAGTTATCTTTCTTACATCTGATGTTCTATATCCGAACAGTTGGCTTCACATATGATGTTTGCAACTGAAGTTCTATCCGAGTGTAGCCATGTTGCCGTCTTCAGCTGGAGACCTGTAAAGATAAAATCTCAACATTGCTCAAACAGCGAGCCTAAATGCTAACATTAGGATATGGCAACATCTACTCGGTTGGGGTCAGTTGGTTTTGGAATCAATCAAAACCTTACTTAAATTTTCCAACAATTTCCCCCTTTTTGATGATGCCAAAACCCTACTGATCTAAACCCTACTGACCTATCTAAAATATCAGCTGAAATTCTAGACAGTCTATAAGATTAAACATCAAAGGGTTAACAAAGTTATAACATGGTATTGAAATAACTTTGCGATTCAGAGCTTGGACAACTAGAGATTGTACGTCAAGGTGAATCGGATAAGATGAAAGTTTTCATTACAACTGATGTTTACACAGATATGCACAAAAAAAATCAAAATACATCAGTTGCTCAAAAACTCTAACTTGGCTAATACTTCAGCCCATACTTGCTGAAAATTCTGACAAAAATTTCTCTTTTCGCATCTGACTCCTTCGATATATCTACTCCATGTTCTTGACATACTCTTCTGGCTTCAGCTGCTGTTTTCGTCCTGTTGGGATTTCTTGTGTCAGGAATGAAAGGAGGGAGATAAGTAACTTTCTGAGGGACGGGGACGGTGTTCATATCCAGCTTTGCATCTATCATTGCTCGTCTGAACTGGCTGAACATGCCCGGATCCCCAGAGTGTAGCTCGGTCAGAGCTTCCTTGAACGCTCTCCTCGAATCTTCAGTTGTGAACACCTTCCTGTAGTAGAAATCATTCACAAACTCTTGCTTGAATGATTCCCAATCGTCATTCCATTCAGCTGGCATCCACTTATCCACATGGTTAAAGCGTCCCTGGAGCTTGATCTTCCCTGGCAATCTCTGTTGCTTCAACCTTGCTTCACCCTTCACCTGATGTTTTTCAATTCATCGTCGGCTGCGAGAGGCAATATTTCTGTCCAAGTTGTTGGTAACCTTGGCAAGCTCTTCTTTAAACTTGTTGACTCTCGTAGCTTGGTTGGCTGCAAACTTCTTGATCCATTCAGGATTCATGTAGTCTTTTTCGGGAACATCCATAGCCTTAGCAGCAGCAATACACTCTTCGGTTGTGATACCGTCGAGTTCAGCATCGAGCTCGGCTGCTATCTCAGCTTTGGAGTTGTAGGAAACTCCATACATCTTCGCTTGCTCCATGTCCTTCGCCATTTCGTCTCCTCCGACAGCAACTTATTTCTTGTCGGTTGGCTTCTTCTTTGGAGCGGCGGACTTCTTCTTCGGCTGGGTCTTCTTCAGCTGAGATTCTTCGGCTGGTATCTCTTCTTGTGTCTCATCAAGCCGGTTCTCATCTTCCCCAATCTCATCTTCCCCCTTTTTGGCATCAGCAACAAGGCTTGCGACTGAGCCATCCAGAGAAGTGAGTTGCAGTTCAGCTTGCTGAATTCGGTTGAAGAGTTCATCAACTGCACACTCCACATCAACCTTCTTCACCAGATCACTATCACGGCGTTCTTGATCAGCTTTCTTCAGTGCAGCGAAGGTTTCATTGACTTCAGTTTGGAAAGCAACGAACTCAGCCCATCTGGATTCGAACCGAGAATCCCATTCTTCGTCTTGCGTTTGTTGAGATTTGGCAAGGTTGGAGTCAGATATGGACTTGAAGACGTTCAGATCTGATCGGATTCCATGAACGGTTGTCTTCAGTGCATTGATGTCTTGGCTAGTGGATGTTGAGAAGTCATCCAGCTTTAACTTCAGCGCATGCTCTTCCAGCAACTTCTTGTGCTTCTCATCCTGAGCTTCCATCATCCTCAGCTGTTCTTCTTTGTTGAGCTGGATGTTGGCAAGCATCTCCTTCCTCAGTTGATTTACCCTCTCAGTGATCAACTCACATATTTCATCTGTGGAGGGTGCTGGCTGATCAGCTGGAGCTGGTTGTTCAACTGGTGCTGGCTGTTCAACAGTGACCATGGCTTGGCGGTTGGCCAAGTACTGTTGAAGTTCTTCCTCTTCCTGCTTTGCTGCTGCTGCAGCTGTGTCAATATCATCTACAAAATCAGCAGATTTGATTAGCATGTTGTCAAGGAAGGCGATACAATCTTGTTCAGCTGTCTCCCTTGTGTCTCTTCCTTCTGCCTTGCTGATGTCCAGTCTGCGAGTCAGCAGTGCAACCTTGTTGTTGTACGCAACTTCAAGGTTGGAGTAGTTGAAGAACTCCCTTATTCGCGACTCATCTGCCTTCAGTTGGTTCCAGCTGTGTATCCTGATGGTATCTTCCTTAACATACCAGTGGTTGAAGATAATGTTGAACTGATACAACAGCTCAGTTCCAAGCGTGGCAAATGTGGGCATGTCGCGCGCCTCCGGGAACATTCCTATCAGCTTCTGAAAGCAGTAAGCCAACTTGCCTTCATGTTCCAATGCGACAGCTCGGCGGTCAGCTTCTTCGTCGATGGGGGAGGGAGAGAGATTTTCATATGGGATCGGTTCAAGGGTTTTCTCAACATTGGCCAAAGAAATGGTCTCAATGTTGGCATCGAGCGGGGAGCTCGGAATTTCTGACTGTGTGGGGATGTTGGCATTAAGAGTTTCCTCAATATTGGCCAAAGAAGTGGTCTCAATGTTGGCATCGAGCAGAGAGCTCGGAATTTCTAACTGAGGATCGGTTAGGATAACCTGTTCGGGCTGTACGGCATCAGCTCCTGCCGTGGGGGAGGTTGGAATATCTTCGGTTTTCTCAGATGAAGAAGATGCATCCGAGGACATGTTCGGCTCATCTTCCGGATCCGTTTCCATCCCTTCCATCTCATCTGTTCCACCTGCGCGAGGAACAATCTCGAAGGCAGCTGCTTCAACTGAGTGACTCGACTCAAATGGTGCCTCCTCAGCTGGTGCCTCCTCAGCTGGTGCTTCCTTAGCTGGTGCCTCCTTAGTTGGTATCTCCTCAGCTGGTTTGGCAACTGACTTCTTGAGGCGAACTCTCAACTTCTTCTTAACTGGCTCCTCCTCCTGATCCTTGTCTGACTCATCTCTGAGTCGGCGAGCAGCTGTTGATTTTGAAGTGCGCGTGGCGGCTGGAGGCAACTCCTCAGCTGTGTCTTTTTCCTCAGTTGGTTTCACAGCTTCTCTTTTATCCTTGGGAGTGTAGACACTCCTAATCACATCTAAAGCCTTCTTGGCTGTTGGGAACAGCATCTGTCTTTTTACTGGGTCTCCTCACAGTCTTTCCAGACCATGTTCTGATCCTTTATTGTGAGAAGGATCAGAGCAGAGATTTTGACTCCGAAGTTGAGAGTTCCCTTAACACTCAACAACTTCTCTCCAGAGTCAGCTGTGGTTTCGGTAATCTTCTATTTCTCCAAAGTCAACTGGTGTTCAAAATACTTGAACCAGTTGATGTTGTGCTTGTGTTTGTATTCCAAGGCAATCAGCTGCTTGAGCTTTGGTCGGCTGATGTCTCCAAAGGCTCCACTGTATCCGTAGATAACCTTGGATACAATCGAACAGAAGTCGATGCTCTGGTTTCAACTTCGTGCGCTGCATGTTGCTCCTCAATCTTTCTGCTGTAATGAGAGCATTCTCCAGAAATTGATCTGCATCAGCATCTGAGATGTTCTCGATGGTATCCGTGGCGGTGAGATTTGGTGGAATGATGGAGCGTAGCAAATCGGAAACTTGTATGGAGACGGTGACACGGCGGATCGTTCTGGCGGGAACATCGCGCTGTCGACAAGAGATTTCTGAGATGAGGCCATCTCGGCTGTCGATGGGGGATTTCAGGTTCAAGTAAAACTCTCCGACTTGATGCCTGAGGAGATGAGTGGGGAAGAGCGTCGCCCACTTAAGAAGACTATTCTTCCTGAGAAGATTAGCGAGGGAGATAGCACCGGCGAGTCCAATGCGTCTTCTGACAATATCTGCTCGAAGTGGATCTTGGAGAGCATCATATCAAAAGACTCCTCGTATGATGAAGAAACTAGGGCTGGTCCAGAAGATGCCATCTTCTTTCCTTGAGAAGAAGCTTTTGGTGCCATTTGATATTGCAGTGAAGTATATATATGAGAGAAGAAAAGAATAACTTAGTCGAAAATGGCAAAACAGAATCAGAGATGAAGATGAATAGTTACTGCAGATAAACACAAATGTAGAAGGTAAGAAATCACTTCCTGATTTTCCTCCTTTTATAGGTTCGTGGGTCGATTGAAATCGACAGCCAAGGTTGAATGGCGCGAATCCATCAACGGCTGAGATCTTGCGACTGTTGACTAGCTTTAACTTGACGTTGAATTCCGAGTTCCAATACCCGCGCGTGAGAAGGTGAACTGTTTAATGTCAGCCCAGTCGCACTATAAAGTAGGGCTATTGATGTTCAGCCGTACTTTACATTAAATGCGCTATGATGGCTATTTTAATCTAACTGACATGCTCAGGAATGTTTGAATTTATTTCAAACATTCTCATTTAAGACACAAACACCTTCATCCATAAATGATACCTGCCAGCAGATGTCGAATTCAGCTGTGATACCTGCCAGCTAATGTCGGAATCAGCTGTGTTCCAATATTGCGGCATACCATCAGCTGACTCGAGTTCGTCTGTTCAGCTGACGTCTGATGTCTTCGGTTGGCGATCCACATCTGAGATTCCCCCTTCATCTGAGCTTCCCCCTCAGTTGGAATCTTTTTCACAGATACATCATTCTTCTCAATATGATCTCGGATAAAATGATGTCGGATGTCAATGTGCTTCGTCCGAGAATGGTGAACAGGATTCAAAGAGATAGCAATGGCACTTGAGCTATCACAATGGATGGGAACCTGTCCAGTTGCGACTTCATAATCTCTCAGCTGTTGCTTGAGCCACAACACTTGCATGCAATAACTACCGGCAGCCATATACTCTGACTCGGTTGTAGAAGTGGCAACACATGCTTGTTTCTTGGAAAACCATGAGACTAACTTGCTTCCCATGAACTGACAGTGTCCAAATGTGGACTTCCTGTCCAACCGATCTCCGGCTAGATCCGCATCTGAGTATCCGGACAGTTGGATATTGTCGTCAGCTGGGTACCACAACCCAACATTAACAGTGCCCTTCAGATACTTAATGATGTTCTTTGCTGCCAATATGTGAGCTTCCCTCGGCTGAACTTGGAACCGAGCACACACTCCAACCGCGTAAGATATATCTGGCCGGCTGGCAGTTAGATATAGCAAAGAACCGATAATCCCTCTGTACTTACTGGCATCCACGAGTTTTCCCCCAGATCCGGGTTCAATCTTCCAGTTAGTATTCATCGGGATCCTTGTGGTTTTACTTGACTGCAAACCGAACTTTGCGATGAGCTCCTTTGTATATTTGGACTGATTAATAAAAATCCCTTTTGATGACTGCTTCACTTGTAGCCCAAGAAAATAATTCATCTCGCCCATCATTGACATTTCGAATTTCTCCTTCATGAGAGTTGAGAATTTCTCGCACAGCTCCTCCGACTTGGAACCGAATATGATGTCGTCAACATAGATTTGCACAACAAGTATGTCTTCTCCAACTTTTATGGTGAACAGTGTTTTGTCAACTGACCCTCGTTTGAACCCCGAGTTCAGAAGAAAACCACATAGAGTGTCATACCAAGCTCTAAGTGCTTGCTTCAATCCGTAGATAGCTTTCTTCAACTTATACACTCTTCCATCTCCAGTCTCAAAACCTGGAGGCTATTCAACATAAACATCTTCCTTAATATCACCGTTGAGGAAGGCACACTTCACATCCATCTGATAAACCTTGAATTTGTGAAATACGGCATAGGCTAGAAATATTCGGATGGCTTCCAACCTTGCAACATGCGCGAAGGAATCTTCGAAATCAATTCCTTCTTGTTGGCAATATCCCTGAGCTACCAACCTTGCCTTTTTTCTCACGATGAATCCAAATGCGTCTCTCTTGTTCTTGAAAATCCACTTTAATCTAATGACTTTGACACCATTTGGTCTTTCTACCAACTCCCATACACAGTTGCGTAGAAATTCATTCAGCTCTTCTTGCATGGCTATTGTCCAATGAACACAGTTGAGAGCTTCCATAACATTCTTCGGTTCTGGCACATCAGCTACGAAACATGAAATCATGGCAACATCTCCTGCTTGTTCGAACTCCTCAAGAACTGCCAACTCCTCAGCATATTTGGCGTAAGTGTTGGAATCTTTCTTAGCTGAGTCTGGATTTGCACTCTGCTCCTGGTACTCACACCTTTGGCTGGATCTCCAATGATGTTGTCCTTGGAATGATCTTCATACCATCTCTTGTTGCGTCTTCCTTCTTCTTCCAACAGTGGTTGTTCCGTGATTTCAACTGATGGGATAACCTGAGCTGTAGGAGATGCTGGGATCTTCAGAACTGGTGATTTATCAGTTGTTGAGTCTGGATCCTCAACATGGATATTATCTCGAACCAGGCTAGGTTGAGCTTCGGATGCTGATGCAGTTGGAGTGACATCAGCTGAAGTTCCCCCTTGAGATGAGTTGGGGTCCTCACATTCATCTTCAGAGGAACAAGGATCATCATCCTCGGTTGCCCATACCAATGGTTCAGCCAGATTCTTCTGCCTTAGAACCTGCGATCTGGTGAGAACTGGTGGAACATGTGGATCAGCTTGTTGTCCTTTAGCCTGTTCCCTGCACTCAAAAGTAGATTCATCAAAACTAACATGAAGTGTTATCTCCAGAACACGAGAACTGTTGTTAAAAACTCTATAAGCCTTGATCCGAGCGGCATATCCGAGAAATATGCCCTTCGAAGCCTTAGCGTCAAAAGTTTTCAACTAAGTCTTCTCATTGTTGTGAATATAACACTTAGAACCAAAAACGCGAAAATATGAAATATCAGGCTTCCTACGTCTCCATAGTTCATATGGAGTTTTTCCCAACCGCTTTGTCAGAAGAGACCGGTTCTGAGTCTAGCAAGCTGTGTTGATTGCCTCAGCCCAAAATCTCTTTGGCAGAGCTGAGCTTGTCAACATGGATGTAGCAGCATTCTTCAGCGTTCGGTTCCTTCGCTCGGCTACTCCATTCTGTTGTGGAGTACGCGCAACTCATGTTTGATGAGTGATTCCGTGCTTCTCACAGTATTCGATGATGGTTTCATTGAGGAACTCGGTTCCACGGTCTGATCGGATAGAAATGATTTTCATCTCTTGTTGGTTCGATATCCGATCCATCAGTTTGGGTAGCTCATCTCGGGTTTCACTCTTTTGACGCATGAAAATGGTCCACGTGTACCTAGAGAAATCATCAGTAACAACAAGTGTATATTCGTTACCATTCATACTTTTGGGAGTAACAGGCCCGAAGAGATCCATATGGATCAACTGTAATACTCGGTCGGTTGAGGGAATCGTTTTCAACCGAAAGGAGAATCTAGCAAGCTTTCCCAACTGACATGCACTGCAGATATGTGTTGTTGAAAACACACGGTTCGGAATGCCCTTTGCATGTTCCTATCTTGCATGTCGGTTCATTGTCTTGAAATTAAGATGGTTGAGCCTTTTGTGCCACAGCCAACTCACATCTGAACTGCTCTTCGATAACAGACAGGTTTCGGGAGGACTACTGTTCCAATCTGCATAGTAGACATTCCCGGTTTCGGGAGGACTACTGTTCCAATCTGCATGATTGGTTTTAAGGGTACCGTAGCCTTTGGTGTGACCTTTTGAGTTGTCACCAAAGGTAACTGATGGTCCTTCCTTCTCAACAAAACTTCCAAGTAAATTCCTCAGATTTGTCATGTGTTTCGAGCATCCACTCTCCATCACCCACATGGTATGTGATGCTTTATTCTTCCTCAGCTGTTCCTCCTGCTCCTCAGTATCATCCTGGTCGGTTCCAAATGCCATGAGACATTGATCCTGTCCGATAGCGTTGTTGGTAGAAGTCAGCTCGTCCTCATCTTTGGTGTCGGTGAAGATGTCCATATCATCAGCTGCTTCTTCTGCAACCATGGCCTTGTTCTTTGCATTTTGCTTGGCCCTCAATGCTTCTCTATCTTTCTTCAACAAATCTGGACAATCATCTTTAAAGTGTCCCTCTTTGCCGCATTCAAAGCAACTGTTGGTCACAGGCTTTGAGTTATCTCGAGTTCGGTTGGATTTATAGAACCATTTATATTTTCCGAACCGAGTATCCATGTCAGCTAGCTTCTTTGACAAGGCGGCTATACTCTGTTGCAGCTCTTCTCTGCTCGGCTCCTTCGAAGCTGTGTTCGCAGATCTTGTTGCCCTTGATGTTCACGGCTTGGAATAGTCAGCTCGAATTGCTACTGTCTTTGTTCCTGAACCAACATCCTCAAGTCGACTTGTCTGCCCCGAGGACTGAGTTGATCTTCGTCGGTTCACCTTGTACTCGTTTCCTTTCCGAATTGAGAACAGTCTGTCAGTTCCCATCTCTCCAAGATCAGCTCGGCTTTCATGAATGTTGGTGAAGGTGTCCCACTCAGCTGGTAGGGCTTGTAATACTTTGAGGTTGATTTCTCTCAAAGTATATTTTCCTCGTCGGATAGACTGAATCCTTCGGATGATATCCATGAACCGAAGCTCCAACTGATCAATGGTTTCATCAGCTCTTAGACAGAAGTTGTCAAAATCTTGACAAGCATGGAAGAACTTGTTCTCCTTGGTTTCATCACTCCCTTCACTAAGAGATGCCAAAATGTCCCACATCTCCTTAGCTGTGTTGCACTCTTCTATCCATGGAAGATAGTCTTGTCCAACTGTGGACATGATAGTGCTCTGAGCCCACATATCCAGCTGGCTCACTTTTGCTTCCTCAGGAGTGAAGTCTTCTGGCTTTTTCTCAACCATCACCTCAGTTGCATCCCCATCATTGGGATTTGTAGGAGTGCGGATGACTTTTTCCATGATGGTGATCGGTCCGGATGTGATCACTTGTTGCATTCGATGATGCTTGGACAGTAGAATCTTCTTCATCCGAGTTCTCCAGGATGTATAGTTCACAACCGAGAACATGACAACAATCTTGTCTTTAACATCCATCTGCACACACAGACAACAAATGCAAGCAGAAATGCACTAGCGTGAAAAAGATCTATTCAGTTGACCACTGAAGAAAAACACCTCGATTCTCACCTCGTGAAACAGAGTCAGCAGTCTTTTGAACCACTGCTCTGATACCACTTGATGGTCCCGATACGAGTTCTGGTGTATGGGGGAGGAGAGGAATACACCAGTTAGAATTTTAAAAACAACCCCCTGATAACAACCACAACTGAGTAAAATGACTCAACTGGAATCACAACTGAGTACGAACACTCAGCTGGAAGAGTGGTGCTGTGCGGAATGTGGTGGAAATAATAACTCGTATAAAATAACTCACGCTTAGATGCAAGGTCGATCAATAACCAAAACAGTTGAAGTGTAAAGATGCAGTTTTAAGTGCTGGTTAGTTGGTCAGTTGGAAATGCAAAATATAACTGAACAGAAAAACACAAACACACAAAGGATTTACGTGGTTCAGAGAGAACTCTTACGTCCACGGGGAGTTGTGAGTCCACACAACTCAGTCCAAATTCTTTAGGACAGCTACCACAAAGCTTACGCGGGCTTTGCAATCGTTCAGATAAGTTTACGGGTACTTATCAACCTTACAGATAAGTTTGCGGGTACTTATCAACCTTTCTACTCAATTTCGGGAAGAGTAGGATCCTAACAACCTTTTTAGGGGATGTGTATGAGGGTGGGGTTTCCAACTACTAGCTCTAACTAAGAAGTGAGCTAGGATCTAAGCTTGAACAAATGAAGACTCAAACTAAGATCGAAAATACCAAGACAGATTCTAACACTCTATGAACTCTCAACTAGTGATGTTCTTAGAGATTAAATTCAGTTTAGCTTGTGTAGAATAAAGTGGTTCTTTCGCTCGTCTATCTCTTGTCTGTCTAGTGTATCTTCTGTCTTGATGAATGAATGAGGGCCTCTATTTATAGGCGAAGAGAATCAACTAGCCGTTGGATGAACCGTTGATCTCTGTTCTGTGAAAGCGATGGCTTGTCTCTTATCTCTGTAGATTTTCCCGATTTGGCAACTGTGAACTTTTGCTTTCCATCTGAGACAACCTTGTGTTGGGGCAAATGAGGTAATGAAAGAGCGTCAAACCTTCACGTGACTTCCTTTTTGAAATTCAAATTTCATCCTTAGTCTTTCAACCTTGTTTAGTCGGTTGAGAAGTTTGGTCTTCATCCGAGTGGTCTTCAGCTGATGTTCCATCTGATCGATATCTTCATTTGACCTTCTGTCTGAATAGGAACAGTTGAACTCTCAGCTGCCTTGAACTTCGTGTTGTCGATCTATCGGATTGAGTCTTGTAACTGATGTTCCATCTAAACAGTTTGCTTAAATGCTCAGTTGTCTTTCTTATATCTGATGTTCTATCTCTTGAACGCTCAGTTGTCTTTATTAGATCTGATGTTCTTCATCCGATCAGTTGGCTTGAACGCTCAGTTGTCTTTCTCACATCTGATGTTCCATATCTTGAACGATCAGTTGTCTTTCTTACATCTGATGTTCTCTTACATCTTCCCCCTTAAACGCTCAGTTGTCTTTCTTACATCTGATGTTCTATATCCGAACAGTTGGCTTCACATCTGATGTTTGCAACTGAAGTTCTATCCGAGTGTAGCCATGTTGCCGTCTTCAGCTGGAGACTTGTAAAGATAAAATCTCAACATTGCTCAAACAGCGAGCCTAAATGCTGACATTAGGATATGGCAACATCTACTCGGTTGGGGTCAGTTGGTTTTGGAATCAATCAAAACTTTACTTAAATTTCCCAACACCGCCATTCTCCACATTACAGCTCCTCCTCCTGCCGCCTGCCGTCGCTTCTCTGCCTGCCGCTGCTCCTCCACCTATCGCCGCTCCTCCGCCGCCGACACCCTTTTCTTCGCCACGCTAAATCCCCAAACTTTCCTTTGTTGTAAAATCCCTAAAACTGAGATCCCCAAACCAGACGCCGACAACCTCTGCTCCAGCCACTGTCAACGCCGGTATCTCTCTCTCTCTCTCTCTCTCTCTCTCTCTCTGTGTCCAAATTACAAGAAAAAAAATGACAGTTTCGATCCTGGCCTTCTGTATTTTCACGTGATTAGTTCCCTTTAGCATACAAAAAATTATTTTTTAAAGTGTGAGTCCTCAAACTCAAATTATGTGGCGTATTAGATTTATGTGTCGCCCATAACAAACACGCCTAAAAAAAGTATAGATAACGGATAAAACTCCGTTATGTATGAGCGCCACATAGATAACACCATTATACTTTACGCCAATTTTTTAACATAGATTACGGATAAAATCCGTTATGTATGAGCGATTTTGGCATAGTGCAAGCAACAATTATAATGATCAATAACAAGTCGAACAAATTTTAATCATCACTAACATGTAACGGTATCCGCATTATAAATGCACACCTTTGAAGCTTGTGTTTTGATTACGTTTTTTGCTACGGAGCAAATTGCATGCTTTGCTGATTCAAACAACACGACTGCTGAAAAGAAGAAGCAATACTCATGGACTTCATAATTCTGAGTTTCTCATAGTTTTCTGACAAAAAGAAAAAGGTCAAAATCTAATAAACAAACTTTGGAGTATTACCTAAACTCATAATATATCCGGAAGATAGCTGGTGTAAATACTTGCATCTGTTAGAGCAGAAAAAGAAAATAAAAAAGGAACATATTTCATTCAAGGTCTTCCATGCTTAGCTTTGTTAGAAAAAGAAAAAGTTTAATAACATTATGTAAAATGACATGGAACAAGAGACAAGGTAGAGAACAACAACTAACAGCAAACATTAATAAACAATAAGAGAAGAACGGTTTAACTGGTAAAAATGTGACACCTTTTCTTAGCCTTTTTAACGTCAGGCTATTAGACAACGGGTAAGAAACCGTCGTCTATTATATAAAAAGACGATGGGTGATTGTAACCGTCATCTATATATGTTCTAAAGCGCTAATAGACGGGATTTTGATCCCCGTCATCTATTTGAATGCTGATAGACAACAAATTTTAGATCCCCGTTGTCTATATTTATATAGACAACGCGACTCAAATTCCCGTCGTCTATAACAAGTAGTCTATATCCGTTTTTCTTGTAGTGGTGGTGCATCTCATTATACAGTTGTGTGCATCTACCACATTGTGGTGCATCTCAGTACACATGGTAATGCATCTCATTATACATGATGGTGAATTTGCAAACAATATATGGTGCATCTCAATAAGCATGGTGGTGCATCTCAAAAAAATAGTGAAAAAAGAATATTAATAAAATTTAAAAAGGGTGCATCTCAATACACTTAGTAATGCATCTCATTACACAATGTGGTGCATATCACTTCACCGTAAAAAAAAATCGAAAGAAAATTGGAAAGTCAAAGGATTGACTCGGGACCGAAAATGTGTCCTATTTCACTTTATGAACCATAACACCCTTTATTCTTTTCATTATTTACCAATTTTTACCTTTATTCCACTCATTACAATTTTTATTCCATTACCCGTCAACTCTACTATCCCACTCACAACAAGTTTATTAGCTTTTCTTAAAACTCGTGTCACCCACATAATAGGGTACATTATCATAGATGGAAGGAGTATTAGTATACAGCTCCCATAATTCTTCTCATGACCCCATTTTTAATAAAATTAAAATTGTTATTAAATTTACTATTTTATTCTTTTAACCCTAAAATCATCTTCATTCAATAGCCCTAAAAATCCTAATATGTATAGCCTCCATAAATTTGGACAATAATAAGATGGAGTTCATCCATGGATTTCGGAAGTGAAATATTTAATCTAGCAATTTATGCATGTAAATTGTATCTGTTACTGCAAAACTTAGTATAGAGATTAGCACAGAAAATTACGAGTATGCTAAGTAAAAACACACAGAAGTGGTAACCCAGTTCAGTTAGTCAATCTACGTCTGGGGGGCCTTCCTGCCCAAGAGAGAATCAATCCACTATTGTAAGTTGTAGTTACAGACTCTTACACATATAGTTCGTCAACCATATAAAGTCTCATAACTCACACACTTCCCAACCTAGCATGAACCAACGAATGTTCAAGACGAACTCGAACAATCTAAGCTTGAGTCACAACCCAATGCTCATCTCTCTCCCAAGTGTTTTTCTATGAATAAACACCCTTAAGAACAATACGAAAAATATTCACTCACGCAAGTATACTAGCTATGAATACAAGAAATATAGCTAATGCAGCAGCAGCCTCCAAATGATGTTGATGTCGATACATATAGGTCTTGAGAAACCCAAGATATGATCTCCATTGATTTTCCCTAGTTTCCTTGTAGATATAAACTTTCTTTGGAGGCTTATCTTGTGGAACAAACAATATCTTCTCCGGATACGATCTTCTCCGCATCAATAATGGATAAAGAAAATATCTCCGCATAATCCGCTTAAATATGGAAAGAATCTTCCGAATCTGTTCCAATCTGTTCCACAATACTTTAGCTCAGACTGAAGGACATAATCTCCATGTGTCAGCACACCTTGTAACATTTCAGTTTGACCTCCTTCTACATAAACTTGCCAACTTGATTGAGCTGCATGCTCGAATCTAACAATCTCCCCTTTGGCATTTATGTAGACAAAACCACAATCCAAGCATTCAATAAAATCAGAGTAACAATCATCTTCAAGCTTAGCATCAAACTATCAACCACAAGTAAAGATAGTATAGAAGCTCCCCCTCAAACTGACCTTGGTTGGGACTACAAAATAGCTTCCAGAATCATAACTGCCCCTTAACTCAATTAACAGTGAATCTTCAAAATAACTTCATTCCATTAAGGAGATAAGAAACTCCTTATAGCAGCGGAAACATCTACATATAAACATAAGAGATAGAATTCCAGAAAACTAGGAAGACCAACAACAACCAAAAACACCCGTGAAGTCGGTGTACCGCTTTGGTACCAATTGAAATATTTAATCTAACAATTTATGCATGTAAATTGTATCTGTTACTGCAAAACT
This sequence comes from Schizonepeta tenuifolia, assembly GCA_029490685.1. Classification (NCBI taxonomy): domain Eukaryota; kingdom Viridiplantae; phylum Streptophyta; class Magnoliopsida; order Lamiales; family Lamiaceae; genus Schizonepeta; species Schizonepeta tenuifolia. The sequence goes on from CM055957.1 coordinate 24,159,968, forward strand.
TAGCACATAAATTAGCAGAGAAAATAACGAGTATGCTAATTAAAGAACACATAGAAGTGGTAACCCAGTTCGGTTAGTCAACCTACGTCTGGGGGGCCTTCATGCCCAAGAGAGAATCAATCCACTATTGTAAGTTGTAGTTACAAACTCTTTCACATATAGTTCGTCAACCATATGAAGTCTCCTAACTCACACACTTCCCAACCCAGCGTGAACCAACGAATGTTCAAGGCGCACTCGAACAATCTAAGCTTGAGTCGCAACCCAACGCTCATCTCTCTCCCAAGTGTTTTTCTATGAATAAACACCCTGAAGAACAATACGAAAAATACTCACTCACGCAAGTATACTAGCTATGAATACAAGAAATATAGCTAATGCAGCGGCAACCTCCAAATGATGTTGATGTAGATATATATAGGTCTTGAGAAACCTTAGATATGATCTCCATCGATTTGCCCTAGTTTCCTTGTAGATAGAAACTTCCTTTGGAGGCTTATCTTGTGGAACAAACAATATTATCTCCGGATATGATATTTTCCGCGTGAATAATGGATAAGGAAAAGATCTCCGTATAATCCACTTAAATATGGAAAGAATTTTCCGAATCTGTTCCAACCTGTTCCACAATACTTTAGCTCAGACTGAAGGACAAAATCTTCATTCTGTATCAGCACACCTTGTAACATTTCAGTTTGACCTCCTTCTATATAAACTTGCCAACTTGATTGAGCTGCATGCTCGAATCTAACAGGAAGCCACCGTTATATTGTGCATATACATTTGTCATTGTATCACTAATCATATTGGACTATTGGAGCCTTGGAATCATGAATTTGAAAAGTTCCAGTCTTTCTAAACGAGTTATTCGATTGTTCCTCAATTGTAAGTTTTTTTAAATTGTTGAATATTTATTGTTTGAAAAAAATTATGTAACCGGTTGCATGCATTGGTTTTGTCCCGAGCCCCAATGCGACCCGACTCGACCCGCGTGCTTAAGAAAAAGAAAAAAATGACGGGATTAAAGTATATATACTATTAACGGTAGCCAATTGACAAATGAGCGAGTTAGCCTAGTGGGTAGTGCCTTAGCTATAGTGCTGGAGAGTTTGATTCTCAATGGGCGCATATGTTTACCTTTTACTTTTTTCTTTTTCCTTTTTCAATTTTCAGTTTTTTTTTTTTATGTTTATCCATTTTCGTTTTCCTTTCATTTTCCTTATTTCATCAGGTTTTTTTCCTTTTATGCGCTTTTATTCTTGTAATGCCCTGGAAATTCCTTACGATCTAAAAATTTTAAAGTTAATTAAATAAATGGCTTTGCACGCCTAAGTTTACGATTTTGAATTCTAAGTCTAACGATCGAATCCGTTTCCGAAAATAAAATACGGAAGTCAGCTAGACGACTACTGTATTTAGGGTTAGCGCGTACGAAAAGTTTTTAGTTCGTGAACTCAGAACGAAAAACCATCTGATTTTTACATTCACGAAATCGCGATACGAACTCGCCCGAAAAAGTTCGTTTTTATGATTTTCCGGACAAAACTCGGACTGTGTCGTCCCGAGTTTTTGTCAAAATAAATTTTATAAATTTATTTTCCGATTAAGTTTTATACGTTAGAATTTTCGGTCGAATCGGATCACGACGATTTTGTGCTGAGCTACATTTTTCGTCGAACGTTTTCCGTAACGTCGTATCGCGCCGGAAAAGCGCGTATTTTTCTTTTCCCTCACCCTCCAACCGACTTCATCTCCCTCACATTAGAGAATATTTTGATTTTTATTAGTTAAATAAGGGACACCTATTGTTATTACTATTGCAACTTTACACTTGTTACCTTATTATATGTTATGACATTAGGTTATAACAAATTAAATCAACCCATCTCCTCCTTCCTCCCTTAATTTCGGCAGCCTCACCCCATCACTCTCTCATCTTCATTTCATCATCTCCATTGAAGAAACCTTCAAGATCTAGAAGAAGAAATCACACAAGTCATTCATCCAACCATCAAAACTTCATTCCTTCTTCATTAATTATCAAGGTATTCATCTCCTCCATGTTCCTATCCAATTGGATTTCCCATCTTTTATTTTTCTTCTTGATCGAAATTTTAGGAAAGATGAATTAGATGTATTGATCTTGAATTAATGAAATTAGATGTGTTAGAAAGGATAATTAGGGTTTAGAATTGAACAAAATCAAGAACCCTAATATCCTAGGTAGTACTGAAATTTAGGGAAATTGGTGGGGGTTCTTGAATCTTTAAATTGATGATAGATTCATGCTTAAGAGGTGCTTAATTGGTGATTAGAACAAAGAGGAATCGAAAGCCCCATGTTTTGTGAAAACCGATTTAGGGTTTGAGTATAGAATTAGGGATTTTTGCATGTTAGTATGTAATTGGATTTCAATTGATTAATTGATGTTATAGTAGGTTGATTAATGAATAAATGATGTTAATTGGAGAAGAAAATCACTCTCTTAACCTCTCTATGAATACCGAAAATTATTAGAGTTTTAGGGGTTTTCATGTGTTTGGTTTAATTGATGAAATGATGATAGAATATGGTTGCAAATGATGTTAGTTGATTATGGGAATTTATTTAGATTTTTCTAAAATAATTATTGAAATTATAAGAGACGAAGAACTCGTCGTAAGTTGAAATATAGTGTTGATATGAAAGTGATTCTCGTTAGATGTAGTTTAATGACGTAAAATTTGAACGAAATCCAATAACTTTGAAAATTGTGTAAGAGACGAACAATTAGATGTAACTAATAACTGAGAAGTCGAATGAGAATTCTAACTTGATATTATTGTTTATGATGGACTTGGGAATAACTTTGTAGTTGACGTCATGAGCTTTCAAGCTAATATAATATGAGCTATAGTGATAGTCGAGAACTAGAACGCGAAGTTGATAACTTGATTTGGTTTAGTACATGTTAGTTGAAAGCCGACGTTTAGAACGTCGTGCTATTGGACGAGTTTTGAGAAGGAGTTCATCATGTACGGGAGTACGTGATGACTGCCTTGAAGGTCCAGTTTCTTAAGAAATCGAATACGAGAGCTTAGAACGAACCTAAGAAGTTATACGTCGATTCTATCGAGCAACTAGGGTTAGCGCGGCAGTTTTGCGACCCTCGCCGGAAACTGTAATAACTTTTAGCTCGTTTATTGGATTTGCGATCCGTAAATTGGAGCGTAAACTAGACATCCCAAACTTTCCAACGGTACAGGGCTTATCCCCTGTTTCCAGATCCCCTGTTCTGGGCAGTCCCCAGAGTTACTGTAATGCGCAGTGAAATTTCAGTTGTCATTCTACTAAGTTGTTTCGTTCACAACTTAGTTTCTTTCGATCGTCTAAGCCGTAATAACTAACGAATATCTTCCTACTGACCCCAGTGTCAAGAAAGGAGCCTTGAGTGCTCAACAAGACGAGTTGGTACCTCGTACCCGTTCAAGTAAAGAAAACTAGTTTAGCGGGAAAATGCATAAGTCGTATAATGAACTAAAACGTAATTTCCCTAAGTTGATTCTTTCCAACTTAGTTCCTTATGATCTTTTAAGTCGTATTGATCTATCGACTACCCTCTCTACTGACCTAAGAGTCGAGTATGAGACCTTTCGAGTTCTAAACGGGATTTGTTTAAGTCTCGTTTCCCGTTTAAGTAAAATGAATCCAGTAAGCGTGCAAATGCCTAAAGAATGAAACGACTAAAACTTATTTCGATTTTCTTTGATCGAATATCTTTTACGACCCGATTTTAAGTATTATTATTTTACGATGAAGGAGGAAGCCAGCTGTAAAGAAAGGACGGAAGATCCGAAGATTGGAAGCTAATGCTTTTAGTTTTGTATTACGAGGTGGGCTTTTATCTATATCAAATAAAATGTGGGTTTTTCCACAACTCGAAAGTATTATTTATCGCTTTGATAATTGTGTTTTTCAAAGTGATAATCTTGGCATAAACTGTTTTAACTATTTTATGTGAGTTCTCTTGTACCTATCTGAGTTAACCTTCGGGTTTACCAGATTTCTGAGTTAACCTTCGGGTTTTCCAGACTTTTAGAGTTAATCTAACTAGGTTAACTAACGATCGGCTCTGAGTTAGCTGCTAAGTGCTTTCCAGAGTTAGTGCACTTTGTAACCTGTGGTGTATGTGGTATCCTGTTGAGGGGTAACCAGCCACGGTGAATTAGCTTTGGTCAAGATTGAATATAACATACTCTAAAAATGCTTGCGCAAGCTGCTTTATACAAATCAGTCAGAAAATGTTTAGTAGGCACGGGTCTTTTCAACAAAACCCCGATGCGCTACGGTTATAGAATGCCAGATTATTTATACTTACGAATTATGTTTTCGGCAGCGTGCCCACTAAGTACGTTTGTACTTAGCCCTGCATTGTTTTCTAAATGTGCAGGTTGAAGCGGCGGTGAGCGGCGACGGTTGATGTTGAGTTGAAAGATAGGTTGCTTTAGTTAGAACTCTTCCGCTGCAGAACTCTAAATCTTTTTGAATATGTACCTTTTGAACAAGACACTGTAGTAACAAGTCTGTAAATATGAACATAGTTTTCTACTGTGTACTTTTGTCGAGTAATCCTTAGCGATTAACTCTTTCTCATTTATATTCAAGACTTGTTCATGGTTTATTGATGTCTTTTATGCATGTTTAGTCAGTTAGCCCCCTTCTTCCCCGCTTCTTTAATCCAACCCCAGTCGCACCCCGGCTTCTGCCGTCCCTCGGGATTTGGGGCTGTGACAATTCTTTACATTTTTAGTTTTCTTTTTTAATTTTTCTAGTTTTCCATTTTTTATTTTCAGGTTATTTATTTATTTTTCTTTTTTCTCATTTTTAGATTTTTTTTTTCAATTTTTATTCACAACAACTTGTACTTTTAGTGATTTGGTCAAGTAATTATTGTCGTGATGAAAAATAATTATTAATATTAAGAAAGGTAATGTTTCACAATCATTACTTTTCTTAACGACAATGTATTTTTAATTCACGACAATTTTTATTTTTAATAAATCGGTCAAGTAATTATCATTATTATTTTGATAAAATGGATTTTATTACCAAAATGCAGACGTTACAAGGATAGAAGCAAACAAAGCACAACTCATCGAAGCACAAACAAACAAACATCCTAATTCTCCAACAGCTTAGCTAATTTAGGATGATTGCAACAACAAATGGCTACCTAAATCTTGCATGCTCCATTGACTTTATCTGTTGTGGTTTGCTTGTTTTGAAATCTCCTCATATTTCTCTCCTACCATATTTTGTAGATAGCCACACCCAATAACACACTCTATGAAGTTTCTTCTTTAACGTGCTAGAGTTGCATTGAGTAATCAGGTAAGCTCTTTCTTAATCCCAGCCAGCTCTTGGACAGCTAATGTTCCCCCATCTAGTGAGATCATGCCAAACCTGGGCCGAGTAGACACACTCAAAGAATAGATGTTGGTGAGGCTCACTCTCTTGCATGCACAAACTGCATTGAGAGCTTACTTCCACTCCAAACTTCACTAGATTATCACATGTAGATAATCTATTTAGAATAGCGAGCCATGCTATAAATATACATTTAGGAGGGGCCATGTTTTGAGATATCATCTTATGCCATGGCTTCCACTGCACTTCTCCTCTCATCTTGCAATAAATCTTCCTAATAGAGAACTCGGATCCACAGACAACCCTATATATCTTCATCTTGCACTGTTTCAAGTAAAGCCCTAGCTTCCAAAAATTTTGTAGTTACCCAAGAAGCTTTTTGTGGAATCTGGAAGCTATAGAACGGTCAAGTAATTATTATTGTGATGAAAAGTGATTATTGATATAAAGAAAGGTAATGATTCATAATCATTTCTTTTCTTAAATACAATGTTTATTATTGTTCACGACAACTTGTACTTTAAGTGATTCGGTCAAGTAATTATTGTCGCGATGAAAAGTAATTATTGATATGAAGAAAGGTAATGTTTCACAATTATTACCTTTCTTAATGACAATGATTACTTTTATTCACGATAACCTGTACTTTTAGTGATTTTGTCAAGTAATCATTTCCGTGATAAAAAGTAATTAATGATACGAAGAAAAGATAATATTTCACAATCATTACTTTTCTTAACGACAATGTTTACTTTTATTTACGACAACTAATACTTTTAGTTATTTGGTCAAGTTTTTATTGTCGTGATGAAAAGTAATTAATGATAAGAATAAAGGTAATGTTTCACAGTCATTAATTTTCTTAACGATAATATTTAATTTTATTTACGACAACTAGTACTTTTAGTTATTTGGTCAAGTAATTATCATCATGATGAAAAATAATTATTAATACGAAGAAAATTTAATGTTTCACAAATATAATTCTAGAAAATTGAAAATAAAACCTAATTGGGTATTAGCAAATATTAATAGAATGATTATCATCGTAAAAAAGTAATTATTGATATTAAGAAAAGTAATATTTCAAAAAAATTATTTTTCTTCACGATAAATATTATTTTTATTCACGAGAAGTTGTAAAACATAAATATGGTTTTTAATAAGTGAAAAATAAAAAAGAAATATAATTTAAAAAAGAGAGGAATATTAGAGCACTACAAAGTGTCTCAATAATAGATCCTATATCGCCTAGAGTTCTTTTTTGCGGTCTTTACTTCTCCTTTGCACCCAAGTCACATTATCAAGTTCAAACTTGGAGGGAATATTAGATCACTTCTGGGAATTTTTTGTTGGAAATAATGGTTTGAAAATCATTATTTATGGCAGTTATTATTTAATTGTTGATAATTAAATAATTGTAGATTATTTTACTTATTGAGTAAATAATCGGAATATATATACATGTTCTCAATAAACCATTATTTGGTGAGTGAGAAATGAAATGATTTTAAATTGTGTGTTGAAGATGAATTTGTTGGAGTCAAATTCATGTTTGTTGTTATTCCACGTCGTAAGAACGAGCTCGATTTAATTCGTTAGCTTTATTCTTGACTTGGGCTCTATTTATACTACTTGATTAATTGTTAGTTTATGCCCAAAATTGAGAAATTGGGTTTGGCCCAATTTGTGACCAATACACAATGTAAGAAATTTAACAAATTTGGTGGAAATCATTACGTGAATGACTTGTTTCATGTGAAAATTCATTAGTTAGTTTTCTTTGGATGAAAACTGCCGCCGAATTAACTTTGGAATTTGATTAGCATAGTTTTCAATAATTGTGAAATTCCATGAGACCTTTGAGGTGGAGAACCGACGTTATTTTCATAATATGCGGTGTTTTCCCTTAATTGTGTATTAAATCTCCCATGGTGAAATTGCCTATATAAGGAGCTTAGTTCATTGTAGAATTCACTCAATCATTCATTCTCTCATCTCTCAAAGCAAGCATAGCATAGCATAGAATTCGGGTTCAGTCCTCGTTCTAGTTCCAGTTCGCCGGTGCTCGGTTCTGTTTGTGGTGCTACTACAGCCGAGACGTTTAGATCGTTTTAACCTTTGGGGACGAGCCGCCTTACCGTGAGCACTACCGGGGCGTATTCTCGTCTTGCGGGCAGAAGTCTAACTTCGGACGATCTGGTTTTCTAATCTCTGTTCTTCAGTTTCCATTGTAATTCTTACAAATTTTGTTTCTGTTCAAAGTTCATCAATAAAAAAAGAAGTATTGTTCATTGAAATCTACACGAGCAAGTACCCGATTCCTAACAATCGCTAGACGAGAATACGAAAGTTACTTGTTCGTGTGCTTCCTCAAAACTGAAGTTCAACCTGAAACTCTGCTGAAAAACATGTCTACCAATTCGAGCACCGGCGCTTCCACTCTTTCTTTCACCACTTCTGGAACCATGGGCTCCTCGAGCTCAACCATGGCTCCTGTTCAACCTGCTGCTCGGCTCATGCCTATCGCCGAGAAACCTCCCAGTTTTTCGGGAACTGACTTCAAAAGATGGTCCCAAAAGATGATATTCTACATCACCACAATGGGGCTTGCCAGCTTCCTGCGTGAAGAAAGACCTCCTGTCCCAGCCGAGGACGAGACAAATGTGCAAGTTCGTACTGAATACGATACTTGGGTGCATTCTGACTATCTGTGTCGGAATATGTTGTTGAACGGGCTTGATGATGGCCTGTTCAATGTGTTCAGCATCAAGAAGACCGCCAAAGAAATTTGGGATGCTCTTGAGTTGAAGTACCGTATTAATCCTGCTAGCACGAAGAAGTTCGTAGTGACGAGGCTCACCGAATTCCAAATGGTGGACAGTCGTCCTATGATGCCCCAAGTACAAGATTTCCAAACTCTTATACACGATGTTCATTCCGAGGGGATGCCTCTGCCCGAGGCGTATACTGTGGCGCTCTTGGTTGACAAGTTGCCGCCAAGTTGGAAGGAATTCAAGGGATACCTTAAGCACAAGCGAAAGGAGATGACCCTTGAGACGTTGGTGGCTAAGCTTCAAACCGAAGCTCAAGTCCGTGATCAAGACATGAAGACCAAGGCTCCAATGGAGGCTAAGGCGAACTTGACCGATGGTAGGGGCAGACCTTCTAAGGAGCGTCCTTATCCTGCCAAAGGCAAATGGAAAGAAGTGGCACCGCCGACCAAGTTCACCGGGACATGCTACAATTGTGATAAGCCCGGACATATGGCGAAGAACTGCCGTCTGCCGAAGAAGAAGGGAAAGGGCAAGGTCAACCATGTCCAAAATGACTTCGACACTTGGGACAAAGACGACCTTGTTGTCATGATCACTTAGGTAAACCATGTCTCGGACCCTAATCCTGTTACTTGGTTTCTTGACACAGGTGCAACTGTTCATATTTGCATGAACCGGGACTTGTTCTATACCTAAAAGGAAGTTCAAGACCGCTTTGTCATCGAGGCGAGTGACCGTACCTCACCTGTTCTTGGAGTTGGGACTGTTGTACTCCAACTCACTTCCGGTGTGGAGATAACTTTGAAGGAAGTGCTGCATGCTCCGGCAATCCGCAAGAATTTGGTGTCAGGCGTCAAACTAGCTAGGGCTAAGTTTGATATAGATCTTCGTAGTGATTTTATAATCATACGTAAGTTTGATAAGACTCTTGGAAAAGGTCACATTGTTGATGATATGTTCAAGTTGAGTGTTCGTACTTGTAAGCCTTCTAAGGCAGTTGCTAATGATAATAAAGCTACTACTTCTGCTTACTTGCTTGAGTGTTGTGATTTATGGCATTGTAGACTTGGTCACGTAAATCTAAATGCTATAAAAAGACTTGTGAACATGGACATGTTAAAAATTGATTTATCTAAGACACAAGACAAGTGTGAAGTTTGTGTTGAAGCAAAAATGGCTAAGTTACCGTTTAAGTCGGTTGAACGAAGCACTAAACCTCTAGAACTTGTTCACACCGATGTGTGTGACTTAAAGTTTGTGCAAACTAGAGGTGGTAAAAGGTATTTTATTACCTTTATTGACGATTGCACAAGGTATTGTTACCTTTACTTGTTAAGAAGTAAAGATGAGGCTATTGAAGCTTTTAGAAACTTCAAGAATGAAGCTGAAAATCAACTTGGTTGCCGAATCAAAATGGTTCGAAGTGATAGAGGTGGAGAGTATGTTGCTCCGTTTGCTGAATTATGCAACGAAAGTGGTATAATCCATCAAACGACTGCTCCTTATTCACCACAATCAAATGGCATTGTTGAACGTAAGAATCGTACTCTTAAAGAGATGATGAACGCCTTGTTGATTAGTTCAGGATTACCCCAAAACATGTGGGGGGAAGCTGTTTTGACAGCTAACTATATCTTGAACAAGATTCCACTCAAAGGGAAGGACGTGACTCCTTATGAACTTTGGAAAGGGAGGAAACCTTCGTATAAATACCTCAAAGTGTGGGGGTGTTTAGCTAAGGTTGAAGTGCCTTTACCAAAACAAGTTACAATTGGACCTAAAACGGTAGATTGTATCTTTATTGGTTATGCACTTAACAGCAGCGCGTATCGGTTTGTTGTACACAAATCCGATATACCTGACATTCATGTAGGTACGACGATGGAATCAAGGAATGCTGTATTCTTTGAGAACATCTATCCTAATAAGGATAAGGTTGATCCTAACTCTAGTAAGAGAGTTGAGGATGAAGCTACGAGTTCTAAACTTGTAGATGAGTCTATGAGTTCTGAACCCATAGATGAAAATGTTGCATCGAGTTCTAATCCGGTGTTCTATGGACCGCCGAATAGAAAGTGACTTGGGTCTATGCCTGTGAATGAGCCAAGACGTGGTACTAGAGTAAGTAAAGCAAAAATTTATGGACTGGACTACGTCGTTTTAATGCTAAACGGTGAACCGGTATCCGTAAAAGAAGCCTTATCTGGTTCGGATGCGGCTTTGTGGAAAGAAGCTATAGACATCGAGATTGAGTCTATTATGCTTAATCACACTTGGGTGTTAGTTGAACTACCACAAGGTTGTAAGGCATTAGGATGCAAGTGTATCTTAAAGAAGAAGTACAAGTCTGACGGTACTATTGATAAATATAAGGCCAGACTTGTAGTTCAAGGCTTTAGATAAAAAGCCGGTTATGATTTCTTTGATACCTATTCGCATGTGACGAGACTTACTTCTCTTAGGGTGCTTCTCGCTATTGCTGCTTTGCGCAATCTTGAGATTCATCAAATGGATGTTAAGACTGTATTCTTGTATGGGGAGTTAGATGATGAAATCTATATGAAGCAACCGGAAGGGTTTGTTGTACCTGGAAAAGAGCACATGGTATGCAAACTACAACGGTCTTTATATGGATTGAAACAAGCGCCTTTGCGTCGGCACTTCAAGTTTGACGAAGTGATGTTGTCAAATAGTTTCAAGATCAACGAGAGTGACAAATGTGTCTATATTAAGAAAACGGGTGACGATTATGTTATCGTTTGTCTTTATGTAGATGACATGTTAATCATGGGTAGTAACTCTTGTGTGATTGGTGAAACCAAGAGGATGCTAAGTATGAATTTTAGCATGAAAGATAAGGGTTTAGCTGACGTTATTCTTGGAATTAAGATTCTAAGAACGCCCAATGGAATTGCATTGTCGCAATCTCACTATGTTGAGAAAGTGTTGAGGAGATTCAATGCTTATGAGAAACCTATTGCTAAGACTCCTTGGGAACTGAATGTTCATCTAAGTGAGCACAAGGGGGAACCTGTGGGTCAAGATAAATATGCTAAGATCATTGGGAGTTTGATGTATTTGTCAAACTGTACCCGACCTGATATAGCATGCTCGGTTCACAAGTTGAGTAGTTATACTGCTAATCCAAGTAAAGAACATTGGAGAGCCCTAAAGCACGTATTGGGTTATTTGAAATATACTCAGAACTTTGCGATTCACTATTCAAGAGAGCCTGTTGTACTTGAAGGGTATAGTGATGCTAATTGGATATCTGACTCCAAAGACTCGTTTTCTACGAGTGGATACGTGTTCACTATTGGGGGTGGTGCAGTATCTTGGAAGTCTAAGAAACAGACTTGTATTGTCAGGTCTACCATGGAATCTGAATTCATAGCTTTGGATAAAGCTGGTGAAGAAGCCGAATGGCTTAAAAATTTCCTCGAGGATATTCCATGTTGGACGAGGCCTATGTCGTCTGTGTTGATACATTGTGATAGACAATCTGCTATTGGACGAGCACAGAATATGTTTTATAACGGTAAGTCTCGACATATTCGTCGACGACATAATACCGTAAGACATTTGATCTTGAGTGGGGTTATCTCAATTGACTATGTAAGGTTAATAGATAATCTAGCGGATCCGCTGACTAAGAGCATTAATCGAGATCAAATGTATAAACTGTTAGAGGGAATGGGTATTAAATCCACATCTTAAGGATGATTATAGCGGATACCCAACCTTGCAGATTGGGGGATCCCAAGAGCTTGGTTCAATGGGACAACGAAGTTATAAGAATCCGTGTGTTAAACACTCGAACATACCTATTCTTTGAGAACAGTGAGTGTTTGTTTACCTACAAGTGGTGAGGTTAAGTCTTATGACTTTTAATGATTCTTGGATACCTCGGAGAGGTCAAGTATAGTAGGATACTTGGGAATAAGAATCACCTATATAAGTGTGAAGTCAGGGCCGCTTCAATTGATACACTTATGAATCCAAAGGGGTGTCCAAGGCCGAAAAGGACACAAAACGTTAGAACGGACGGAATTGAGATGATATTGTGTCAATATTGTTGTCTCGGTATACACCATGGAGGACTAGTTCAAGATTTTCATAACCACTATGTCGCCGGTATACTCGATGATGTTGATTATGGATAGGTTCAAGGCCACAAGCCACCTAGCCAAATGCAGTATTGTCTCTTGAGGACTGAACTTTGCATTTCATTCATTTTGTATTGGCATTCTCACTCATGTGGGGGATTGTTGGAAATAATGGTTTGAAAATCATTATTTATGGCGGTTATTATTTAATTGTTGATAATTAAATAATTGTAGATTATTTTACTTATTGAGTAAATAATCGGAGTATACATACATGTTCTCAATAAACCATTATTTGGTGAGTGAGAAATGAAATGATTTTAAATTGTGTGTTGAAGATGAATTTGTTGGAGTCAAATTCATGTTTGTTGTTATTCCACGTCGTAAGAACGAGCTCGATTTAATTCGTTAGCTTTATTCTTGACTTGGGCTCTATTTATACTACTTGATTAATTGTTAGTTTAGGCCCAAAATTGAGAAATTAGGTTTGGCCCAATTTGTGACCAATACACAATGTAAGAAATTTAACAAATTCGGTGGAAATCATTACGTGAATGACTTGTTTCATGTGAAAAGTCATTAGTTAGTGTTCTTTGGATGAAAATTGCCGCCGAATTAACTTTGGAATTTGATTAGCATTGTTTTCAATAATTGTGAAATTCCATGAGACCTTTGAGATGGAGAACCGACGTTATTTTCATAATGTGCGGTGTTTTCCCTTAATTGTGTATTAAATCTCCCATGGTGAAATTGCCTATATAAGGAGCTTAGTTCATTGTAGAATTCACTCAATCATTCATTCTCTCATCTCTCAAAGCAAGCATAGCATAGCATAGCATTCGAGTTCAGTCCTCGTTCTAGTTCCAGTTCGCCGGTGCTCGGTTCTATTTGTGGTGCTACTACAGCCGAGACGTTTAGATCATTTTAACCTTTGGGGACGAGCCGCCTTACCGTGAGCACTACCGGGGCGTATTCTCGTCTTGCGGGCAGAAGTCTAACTTCGAACGATCTGGTTTTCTAATCTCTCTTCTTCAGTTTCCATTGTAATTCTTACAAGTTCTGTTTCTGTTCAAAGTTCATCAATAAAAAATGAAGTATTGTTCATTGAAATCTACACGAGCAAGTACCCGATTCTTAACATTTTTAAAAATAAAAGATTACGCAGCTGCTGCATCTTTTCTTTTTGATTTTATGGAGGCTACCTGTATTTTAGGTTTTTAATTAAGGTCCACGTAGGATGAATTGATTTTCATTAATAATTTAATTAAGAGTTGTTGGGGCAAAAGCTTTTATATATATATATATATATATATATATATATATATATATATATATATGTGTGTATATGGTGTGGATCTAGTGAGAACCGATTCTTATATGAGAACTAGGAACTAATCCTCACCATTTATTTGTATAGAATGTATGGCTAAGATTAGATCTAAAACATTGACATGGATTCAAAACCAAAAGATGGAGGGTTATTTTGAGGAAAAATTTCTATCTCTCACTCTCGTATATCACAGTTCTCTCTTCTTCCCTCTTCCGTCTTTCTCTTCACCACCGACACCACCCATCATAGCCATCGTCGCTGCCGCCCCCGGACAGCATCTCCGCCATTGCCGCTGCCGGACAACATCGCCGCCGCCGCCATCATTGGCAGCTAGAGTTTGATTTTGTTTGCAGTTGGAAGAGTGTGATTATATTTTCGAGTAAAAAATAATTCAGAGAATGAAGATTTCAATCCTTTCAACTCTCCAATGGAAGATGAATCTGTCCAACCCACATTTGTTTCTTGATTACCTCACTTTAAAGTTATGTTATTAAGCCATATCTCCAAAAAATATCATCAGAGATGTGATCTTCTTTTTTCATCTCTAGCATTTGGAAACAAATGTTCTCTCTCTCTCTCTCTCTCTCTCTCTCTCTCTTATTTTTTTTGTATAATGTTGGCATTTTATATGTCAAAACAACAATGGTGTTCTGCCAACGGATTTGGGGGTGGTGGCGAGGTGGTGTTGGAGAAGTGATGAAGTGTGGGGCTATTAAATTTCGTTTAGCAGATTAATGGTATATTTGCATCATGTTGTTAACATTAATGCATTACATTAATATTGTTTGTGCATTATAAGGGAATACATAATCAAATGCATAAATTGAAACAATGTAATGCACAAATATCACATACGTAATGCATTAATTATGTTAACAAGTCATTTCCTAGTTTGTGCATTTAGAGTATCATATTGATACATCACGTAAATTGTGTTAATGCATCACAAAATTGTTCCCAGAATATTAAGTAATAAATACGAAAATAATATATGTAATGCATTAATTATGATACTATATACGCATACGAATACGATATACATAATGCATTAGTTGTATAAGTACATATTTATATGAATTTTATTTGTTGTCTACAAAACCGTATATTTTGATATTGATGCATTACTTTGTACTAGTTTATGCATCACTTTATACTAGTTAATGCATCATGATTTACAGTGCATAAAAAGCGAAAATGAACATTTTAACCCTACTTAAGTAAAAGACACGGGATTGACAAAAAAAAAGCGGGTTTGACCAGCTAATTATGAGATTAAATCATATCCATTGATCTTGTAGGATGGATGGCTTGGATTGGTTCCTAATTCCTATATAAAATGTGGTTCCTATATGATCCTATCCCTATATGTATATATATGAATAAGTTCTTGAATTTAATAGTTAGGTGATAATAATTATTGGATCAAATGTATGTTCCAAAACAAAAAACAATTTTATTTGAATAATCTCAAGTATAGATGTTTGACCTCATTTTGGTACATTCCAAAAATCCACTATATATTATATAAACGAAAACGACTCTACGTAAAAAAATTCTATAGGGCACCCCTCAAATCCATCCATTCTCATTTATCTAAATTCTCAAATTTTCAGAATTTTAAATCAATATTTATCATATTTATATTCTATATTATATATAACATGAAAATAAAATCTTAGCAAAGATCAGATCTTCATTTGGACCGACTATGAAGACATGCTGAAAAGCAGGACTCACATTTACCATTTAAGGAAAGTTTGCAGAGTAGGAAGCCATCCCTTTCATGGCAGATGTCAAACGGCTTCCAACAACTAGTTCGACCTCCCCTTTATAAATAGAGGCCTTCGTCCATGCGTGAAGACCACCGAATACAATGCACGAAGATGACAAGGACACGGGCGGACTATATCTCTCAACTGCAAATGGAGTTAAAACATGCAAATGAGAAGATTGTCTATCTCCATGCATCAAGTTTAGCACTTGTAAGCATGATCAGCCAACAGAGAACTCCAAACTGCGTGGAAGGACTTAGATATTATCCCAAGTTGGACACTGGAATGAAGCCATGAACCTTCGTCAAAGCTAGAAAACATCTTGTAACACCCCGTCTCTCAAAGTTTCCTAAGATAGAAAGTTTCCAGAAATAGAAAGTTTCCTTAAAAGGAAAGTTTCCAAAATAGCAGTTTTTCCGAATTTGCGAAATTCGGTGAAAGAAAGCAAGATTATGTGAAGTGCATGTTTACATGATCTTATGAGACTTATGTGTGCATGAGAATGTGAATTGTTGCAATGATTTGCATGAAAATTCGAATTTCTGGTTTTTAGGTCAAAAACGCAGTTTTTCGTAGTGAAAAATCGAAAGCTGTCCATTTTTCACCAAATTTTAATATGTTGTTCGTGTTTCATGAACTTTGGTGTAAGTTTTGAGTTCAAAATCGTCTGATTCAAAAGAAGAATGTATGTGTTTGCTGATTTTCAGTATAAGAACAATGTGTAGTTAAACTGCATTTAATGTGGGGACCACAATCTTAAAAAGGGGACATTTTTCACTCTCTCATCTAGTCAAGCCATGGAAACATGTCATCTCCTCATTTCATCTAACAAACTTGGCTTGCAAGTTTCAATCCTAGACATCCATGTTGGAGATTGAAATCCTACCATCTATTTTTGACCTAATGTCACCTATATATAGATTTTGAAGCTCATTTCTTTCCATTTTCTCCCCAATTTCGGCTGCACCCTTCCACACACATATATTCATTATTTCTTCAAGATCCAAGCTAGAATCATCAAGAATCAAAGTTTCATTCCATTGAATCCCTTCAAGGAGATTAGATCATATTTTTCTAGCTTCAATTCTTCAATTTCTATGGTGGAATAAGTTGTAATCTTCCCTCTTCTACTCCTTTAAGATTTCGGTCAAGATGATGGATCCATGAGATCCCTCCAAGCTTCAATTATGTTGTATTCTACATCCAATAGACCTCTTAAAAGCTTTCAATTGAAGGTAATTCCCAAAACCCTAGCCTTATCTCTTCATGAACGATTTTAGGGCATAAATTGGGGGTTTTTGATTCATGTCTTCTATGATGAAATTGATGTTTGATTTGAGGTTTAAGGAGTTAGATGTATCTATCCATGTGTGGATTTCATAATTTGAAACACCCTTGCTCATTTAAGTGTTATTTTCGAAAGTTTATGGAGTAGAATGAAGTGAGATTTTTATGATGATGATTTTATATGCATGAATTAAGCATGGAACCTTGTTATTGGGTAGATTTGGAGCTTCTATGGAATTTTTGAGAAATTTTGGATGGTTATATGATGAAAGTCAAAATTATGCAAGTAGTAAGAAAAAGGGCTTTTTGATTATGAGCTTGTATTGATGAATTGAGGATGTATGATTCCTTTATGATATATTTGAGTATGATTGGAAGTAGTTTGCATAAAATTGAGAAACCCTAGCTCTAAGCCCTATGAAAACCGAAAATGTGCATCAAATGAAGTGAGTATGATTGCTCCAAGGATGTTATGATAACGTGATGCAATTGTGAATGATAATTTAGACGAGCATGATTAAGACTTGTTTGGTTTCCTAATTATCATGATGTCTTGAAAGTATGTTGTCATAAGAGACTAAGAAAAGTGAAGTTAAGTATGAAGTGATGAAGTAGTAGCATGTTTTGATGAGAAGTGAAAGTACGCATAATGAAGAAGTATTAAGACTTGCTTGATTGTTTAAAAGTATGAATCTTCGCAAGTTGTGTGGTCTTAGAGACCAAGCATGTTGAAGTTATGCATATCATGATAATCTCAAAGCATGCATAGATGTAGAAAGTTGTTAAGAAAGTGAAGGAAGTGCAAATAAGCAGTAGGAATCTTTCGAATTCCTTCGTTATTAAGATATCTTCATTAAGATTAAGAGATATCCTTTTATAATAAGATAAGTTGAAAGGATAAGTTTCGTTTCTCATTTCTAAATCAAGTTCGATTGAAGGAACATCCGAAGGAGAAGTGAAGTGAAGGCGAGGAAAGAAAACAAGTAGAAAGTTAGGAAAAACATCTCTTAAGGTGGGTTTTTCTAAACTGAGGACCTTTTTGGCCTTAATACATGATGAAACATGTTTTATAAATGTTTAACTTATCTTTTTCTCTAAAAGTTGTATGTGATCCGTCTACTAAGAAAAAAGAATGAATTCGGTCTCACACAAGGTGAGATTTGTGCACAATAGGAATCGTGAGCCTCTGGCTGATTCCGGAAATTAGAAGGAGACCTCCTTCTCTTCACTATTAAAGTAAAGTTTGTAGACATTTTATGGATTCACTCACTTATGTTTTGTCCAGACACTTGAAGAAAGAAAATATTTTGGCTTTTGCCCAAGGTAATCTCTTTATTAAAAACCCTTGGTGCTCAAGCTCAAGTGGCAAGTTTAAACTTGTCAAGTTCTTAAAGAAGAAAAGTAAGTTTTTGGCATGTGTTCACTGAGTACAAAGTACTCATGCCCTGCATTGGTTTTCTTAAAACGTGCAGGTAATTTTGGGCGGTATGAGGGCAAACTCAGAGGATTCCCCATTTGCCTCAGTTTAGCCAAGTTTGGAATTTGAGTCTTCATACTCATATCTCAACAACTTTATTTTTCCGCTACAAGATTCATTTATTCGATATGATTGTAACCTTCTCATTTTATTTAGGGTTGTAACTTATCTTTGATGCATGCACCCCGAACCCCCTTTGATGCTTGACAACTATTGAAACTTGAATCTCTTTCTTCAAACTAAAGCAGTTTTGGACTTCCAACGCGCCTGTTGAAAGGCTTTGATAATTTGATTAAATTGTGCCCTTGGTGTTTGATTCAAAGCCTTAGATCCAAGCATACTAAGACCTCTTTGACAATCGAACATTCAAGTTCTTTTGATGCTTCAAGATTGAGTAAGTATCAAGCATGCTAGAACTCCTTAATAAACATGACTTTATTTCTTGAATGCTTCAATACCATGTTGATAACTGATTGGTTGTGGTTTAGTGATATATTTTGGAGTATTTTTTATGGCATTTTGGTTTTTAATATTTATATAATCATGTTTATAGAGTTAATTGGATATTTTTTTTATCTATTGTAGGTGTTGATCTTAATTTGGAGGAATAATCATGATTATAGAGGATTTTTGAACTCTTAAAGATGTTGAGAGGAAGTTCTGGCATATACGAGAGTCGAGCAGTATGGCCATACCGCACAGTATGTACTGAAGCTGAAGTTGAGCGTTTGGAGATATTATTGAAAGGTTGATTTGCACGTGATTTTTGGGCTACTGCACGAAAATTCACCTTTTGGCCTTTGGACTATTAGTATTAGATTTATTATTATTATTAAACTTTATTTAATTAATTTCCTAGTTAGATTAGAATTAGATATTTTATTTCCTTATTATTATAAGTTTTATTAGGTATTTATATATATACTCCTTGTAGGAGTAGACAAATTTTTAGAATAGGTTTTCACGTTCCTTCTCTTCTTCACAGCGATAGGTTTCTGTTTTCTATCTCTAGCTTGAATTTGTCTATAAACTCAAGCTAAGCACTTTCATTCCGGTGAAGATTAATGAAGCCCTAGTCTATTTATTTTGTGAGATTGAATTTGTTTTCTCCTTTAATTCTTATGCAAGTATCTGTGATTCTATGTGTTTAATGTTGTTAATTGTTTTGATTATGCTAGATAGTTGCAATTATCTAGTAGTTCGGAATTAATTAGTAGCCAATTAAATCGACCATCCGTAATTGTGGTTTAGATTTGATTTGTGGTACATTGGTTCTTCAGAATCAAGGGAAGAACAGTCTTAATTCAATAATCCTTTGTGAGAGTTTATTGGTTTTAAATCGGGTCTATCTCGTTGTTAATGGTGTCGCCTCATTAAATCTATAGAGTGTCTCTTACGGTTATCAGTCGATTAGGAAAATAATTGGTAAAGTGTCTTCCCAATTATCGAACAGTTAAAGAGAGATAAGATCGCGTCAGAAGCGTCTTCGGTGGTTTTAACCGATTTGTTTGCAGGAGTTAAAGTTATTATTGCATCGAGGATCAGAATAATCAAGCTAGGGTGGAGTTAATTGGAAATCGGAATCTTTATTATCTTTGTTTAATTCTAATTTCTTGTTCGTTACTTAATTTAATTTCTTTGTTTATAAACTCCCAAATTTGTTATTTAGTTTCGTTTAGTTAAGTATTTTGCAGATTGAAAATTATGTTAATTCTCACCGGTCCTTTGGGAGATAATCTTGCTTACCACTGTACTGTGCAGTGTTGGCATACCGACTGTGGAGACGATCTTACTTTTCATTCTTATCATTCCAGACTCTCTATATTAACAATATTTTATTTAATTTTTTATGTTACATTTTAATTCAATACCTTAAAAAATATTATTAAAATAAAATAAAAAAATATTAATGTGGACAAACCGAGTATGGTGCCTAGTAATGTTGTTCACAGGAGGTAAGCTCTTATATATATCAACCTTTATATAAACTACAATTGAAAAACGGTAACAGTTATAGTCCCAAAAAACGTTCCACTCTATAAACTATCAACCTGCCCTGTGTGGTTTGCAGGCTACTGTACAAGGGGAGGGAGTTTACCCAATGCGCACCGAATGTAGCGACTGTGGGTTCCCACGATATAAAAAAAAAGTCATCCTTTGGAGCATCGTTGACATAATAATTTTAAATTTTTTGTGGAACTTCATTTTCTAGGCGTTGATATCAATTTCTAAACCCTAAACCCAATTTAAAAACTAATTAAACATTCACAGTGTCTAATTACTTAGATATCTCGGCTCATTTTGTATAGCATACAATTCAATGTTTAATTGATATAGAATTAAATGTGACAGCTAGCCATGAGTTTTCAAATGTGGAAACGGCTGATTTTTAATTAATTGTGTACAAAATTGTGTATGTAACAGCAATTTTTGAAAGCTAAAGCCGATGAAACATCAGTTACACTTTAAAGTATATTAAATGTCCCACACCTGAGCTTGGCTATAAATAGGAGACATTGCATTGCATAATTTACTAACAACAATCCACAGAATAGTCTATCATCTTTTTCTTACAAAATGAAGTTCATTCCTGCAATGGTATCATTTCTGCTGGCTGCTCTTCTGCTAATAGCAACTGGTCGGATTAATTTCTCTCCTCTCTTAATAATTTTCTCTCTCTTTTTTTTTTGGTTTTATTTTTAATTAAAAAAAATCTTGAATGGCATGCAGGTTTGGCAGCGGCGCAGCAGCAGCCGCCTCCCCCCAAATGTTCGACTAATATGGATTGCAACGTTTACTGTTCAAGATCTGGGACAACCCCACTGTGTTTACAAGGAGTTTGTAGCTGTATTTGAGATAATTAACATTAAAAAAATCTCCATATATAATAACACATGAAGTGAATAAAGAGATTTTTGAGATATTGACATTGTGTACGCGTGTATTATTAAGGGATCAACGATTACCTATATAATTCATGCGAAAAATCTGAATATTAGAATTATTTTATTTTTGTCATCATCGCATTCGTAACTTTGGTAATTGAATAGCTATGATATGCAGATTTTGTTTATCATATTATGTTGCCAAAATCTGATGGTCTTGTTAATGTTAAATTAAGCTAAAAACGTAACTACAAGAAAACTACACATCGATGACGAATCCTCTCCATATCAATAAACGAGGTGCAGTTTCTAATATTAGTGACCAAATAGATGACGGAAACTAGCTACATCGGACGCTTATTAAAGGTGGATGTTGCATCGTCATTGAATTTAGGATAAGTTCGATTTAAATGACCAAACTTTTCAAATTTTCACAGTTGTCTTCCAAATTATTAAAAATTTCAATTAAATAACCAAACTATCCATTTTTTAAAAAATTATATGAATAACAAGATCCCTAATTTTGAAGAATATTGAAAGTGATGCTCAGAATATGAGATCGAAAGAGGAGGAGCTTGAGGCGCATGCACACAGAGACAAAGAAACCAACAAGATATACGATGGCAAAAATGAATTAAGATGGATAGTGGGGGAGTGATCGAGGGGAAGATCAAGTTGAAGTCGGACAGTCGAATTAAGCTGCACTATCAGAGTGAGGAACTCGAGCTAAGAAAGAAGGAAATTTCATTATGAACTGTTGCATACAAAATACAAAGATAGGAGTATTTATATCATTAACTACCTAGAGTGATGACACACGTGAACGAATAGAAACATGACGCATCATCAAGAATGATACGTCAGATGATACTAGAGCTAAACTAGAATACATGCACTGCATGTGCATGAACGCACAATAGATCCAACCGTATTCCGTATTCTGTAATGCACCACGCCTTCATGTCGAGCACCAACGATCTGATGCTCCAGAACATTGTCGTTAGGGCTCCTAGGGATTGATCAAATGCAAGCATGGATAAATATCGTTACATATCTTTTATTTATTTCTTATCTTAATTTATTTTGTTTACTACTACTTTTTCATTTTCGAAATCCAAGCCAGACACATAAATTCACGTAATATTTTTGGCGTGCCATGTTAGATATGATTTGCCGTAAATTTGAGGCTAAAATATTGGGAAAAGTAGTTAATACCCTCTCAACGTTCACCCCCTGTCATACTTAATTACCTCCCTAACGAACGTCTACGGGTTGAGAGCATCCCAATGTATTGTAAGTTGAGCACATAACACCTCTGCCCAAACATAATCTTAACATTGTTAGTCATTTTCTTTTTCTTTTTAATTTTTTTATCATTCTTCTTTGAGAAGTTTTATCAAACATCTGGAGTGTATTTCCAAAATAGCAACAATTACAGGGGCAGATCTAGCACCCCGGCAACCTTGGCGAGCGCCCAGGCAAACTTTTCTTTTATCAGTATATTAGGTTGAATTTTTTTATTCCCCCCCCCTTTACATGTACTAGCAGAGACAACATGTGTTGCACGTTTTAACCAATTTCATTCTAATGTAAATATCAATCATTGCACATGTTGTATAATGAATGTACGTGGTGAAAAAAAATATAAGACCATTAATATTTTAACAAAAAAATAAGAAAAGGAGGAAAAAGTAATACTTATAGCATGCCACTATATTAAATATTCCCTAAGTCATCAAAGAACTTGTATTTAGTTCTTTTTTTTTTTTTGTTCAGCACCAAAGAACTTATACTTTCTTTTTATAAACATGACTCACTATGCCTTCTAAACATTTAACCTTCATTTGACCTTAAATATGAGAACTTTTTTTCCATTCAAATAACATGTTACGGATTTTCTTAAATTCGTGATCACTGTTTTGCCACAAATTATTTGGGGTCGAAGGGTGTATATTTTATTATATTCATCTTGAATACATTTTTGATATAAAGTTAATCCAAATTACCTTAGTGTTACATTAGCCTATTAAGAAGCACATACAATATTTTCTCAATAAGGTTAAAGGTGGAAAAGTTACTCCAATCCGATCTTAACTTAATGGTTCACTAAAACTTTTCTATTTCACAGTTAATTGTCATAGTATTTACCAATACTACAGTATAATTATCATGTAAAAAGAGAGTTTTTAATTATATCTTTCCCTTTGTCACATAACCTTTCAATAATCTAGTGCCTAATATTGCAATAATATGCACACACCCTCATGCTCTCATTTCAAACTTGAAGCTGAGTCACATGCTCAAATGTAAACACTTTTTTTGTTACTATATCTTAAAAATATCATAACTCTGAATTATCATGTTTGAAAGATGAGATATCTCTTAACTTGAACTTAAAATTCATGGATGAGCATAGTGGTTAGATATGATATGCATTAGCATCCCATGAACAAAACCAAACAAGAGAAATAATGTACCTATTAATAAGAAAATTGAAAAAAAAAATAAAACACATGTTGAAGTCCAAAATTTGTAGCCAATTTCTACATTTTGATGATAATAAAGAGTGTTTACATGCCTTTATTTTGTTCTAATAAAAAGAACATATTCATTGCCCCCACAACTAATTAATAAATAAAAGAAAATTAGACATAATAAATTAGCACCCAGTAACATCCATTATAAAGTAATCTCCAAATTTCAAGAGATAATCCAATATTCTTTTGTCCTTCTCATTTGTCTCAGTGAAAATTAAAATGAGATTCAATCTCGTTATCATATCTTTGGAAAATTCTACTTATCCTCATAATTGTAACCAAATTGAATTTGTGGTAGCAAGAATATAAATGATGTTGCTTGTAAACTCCTGAAATGATTATATAGCAAATAATAAATTGAGCAAAAAAAAGGTAAATATCATACATTATTTGTACCGCTCATATTGCCTTATTTCGTTTATGAAAAGTAATTAATCCTTCAAAATCCATCAAAAAGATGAGACCTACTCACTTTCTATCCTTTACCTTATTCTTAATCTACATACCAAACAGTTTCATGATAATATGAGCGGGACAAGGAAAGTACAATTTCTCGAATAAAAGCACTTAATTAGTAACAGAAAATATACACATTAGATAGGATATTTATTTTTCACGTGAAAAAGGAAAGACTTTGATAACTTTTTAATGAATGTAATTTCATGTTTTATTTATTTTCATAGTTTGTTTACCTTGTTATATTTTCTTGATAAATTGTTGGACAATTTCTAAATATTTTGTATATAATCACTAAAAATTGATGATTACATGATTCTGTGTTTCAAAAACTACGATTAAGCTAACGTATTAGTAAGGCACATACTTGAATATCATATCTCTATAGTTTGTTCTCTTTTTATGTCGCAAGAAAAAAATTATATAAAATCGATGTTTAATTATCAATACCACAAATTAATATAATTTCATGTTTCTCTTTGTACAAGAAAGAGAAAGTGGTATTAATTAGAAGAATAACAAGTTTTTTTCTTCTACGAGGATAATCAAAGATTTTTAATGATATAATGTAACTGTGTATGATAGTTTTGACTTTTCAAATATTTTTATAGAAAATTATTGTTCATGCCTTAATAAACAAAGGATTCTCGTTACAAACATTTTGGTATTTATTTGTTAGACAAAAGAATATTCTCTCCGTCTAATTTATATGTACTCATTTGGTTGCTGACACGGATGTTAAGAAAACTCATAAAATGGTAGTTGGTGAAATAAAAGTATAATTAAGGGATAATGTTAATTTGTGATTAATAAAAGTGGAATGATAGTAATAATAATAATATAATATAATACTACTACTGTGAATTGCAACCATTTTCCCTTCCTAGCTCTCATCTTCTTTCTCTCATTATCTGTTTGAGAAGAAAAAGGAAACCCTCATAGGCTTGAGAAGAAAAAGGAAACCGGCAGCATCTGCTTCTCACTCTCAATCTCACTGTTATTCATAGGAGCCACGTGGCTGCTGTTGATGGCTTTCACGGCTTCCCTAATCTTCTGCACAACCTCAACCCCACCATCTCCGGCTGCCGGCAACGCGGATGAAAGCCCAACTATGTTTCCGAAATGGTAATTGTACATGGGCGGATCTGCCCGCCTCCGTAGGTCGATGGTGTATTGCAGAGAGTAATATTCAGGTCGGATCTCGCTCCCGTGGCGAATGTAATTGCGTCCATATAAAAGTCGACACCACCTGCACTCGACTCGGACGCTTGCCGACACCGCCGATGTACCTGTCCTGGAGAAGGGAGATGATGGCGGCGGGGAATGTAACAATTCTGTTGCTGACCTCTTCTTTCGTCATCAACGCGGTGGGATCTAGCACCGAGGTTCCAGTCTGTATATACTTTGTGTCATCAACGTTGGCCAAAGGAACGGTCTCAACGTTGGCATTTCGAACTGAGGATCAGTTGAGAGAACTGAATCCTCTTTGAGGAGAATCTGGGCTGTCTCACTGGTTTCCTCAGACGCAGGTGGGATGTCCTGGCTGGCATCAGCTCCAGTTGGTGGAGAGAGTGGACTGTCGTGGGACTCCTCAGATGAAGAAGAGTCATCTGAGGACGAGCTGGATTCCTCCATGTTGGTCTCCTTTCCTTCAACCATTTCTTCTTGTTATCGGAGTTGAAGAACAAACCCAGCTGGATCAACCGACTGGCTCGATTCGGTTGATTCCTTCTCCTCAGCTGTTTTCTCAGCTGGTATCACCACTACGGGGCCCGTTGCAGCCCGTTGAGCTGCTGGCTGGATAATTTTGATCCTGGGCTTTTTCTTGAGGGGTTCCACCTCTTCTTCTTCTTCTTCTTCCTCTTCTTCTTCAGCCACTTCCTCCAGCTGGCGTTTTGCAGGTTAGGACCTTGATGGGCGGCGGGCTGCTGGGGCCGTCTCCACATCTGGCTTTGTGGCTCCCTTGGGAGTGTACACAGCTTCCACAACGTCCCTAGCCTTCTTGGCTGTTGGGAATAGCATCAGCTTGTTGAACGGAGGGTCCTCACTCCCTTCCCAAGTTAACTTCTGACCCTTGGTAGCTTGGAGGATCAGGGCTGATATCTTGGTGCCGAAGTTGAGTGTTCCCTTGACACTCAACACCTTCTCTCCGGACTCAGCTACCGTCTCGGAGATCTTCAGCTTCTCTCCCCATAGCTGGCTTTCAAGGTAGCCCAGCCAGTCTATCTTGTGATGTTCTTCCAATGCCTTCTGCTGTTTGAGCTTCGGTCTGCTGATATCACCGAAAGCTCCTCTGTATGCGAAAGTGCACTTTGATATCACATTAAACAGAAGTCGGTGCTCCGGCTTCAGTTTGGTCCTCTGCATACTCCCCTTCAAAGGTTCAGGGACAAGTGGGATAGATTGCAGAAATACATCGGCATCCTTGTCGGTGAAGTTCCCCATTACGTCTATGGCCTCCCGATTTCTGGGGATGATCTTTTCCAGTTCTTATAGACACTTCGATCTCGACGGCGGTTTCTTCCATCGATTGGGAAGTGCTGATTCGTTGCTTGCACGGAATGGTTATGACAAGCCCGAGTTCAGCATCGCGTTGCAAATTCCGGTAGAAGTGGGCTACTTGCTTCCTGAGCAGCTTGGATGGAGAGAGGGTTGCCCAGTTGAGCAGACCGTGGTCGGAAAGAAGTTTGGCGACGAGAGCAATTTCCGGCGTGGTCAGAGCTTCCCTTGATAGAATTTGCTCGAAGTGAATCTTCGACAGCATCATGTCGAAGGATTCCTGGAACATGGCTGGTTCTGCAGAGACCATCTTCTTTGATGCTTTTGATTTAGGTGCCATCTCAGAGGAATATATATATATGCAAAGAAGAAAGAAATATGTTACTGAAAATGGTGAGACAATTTCGGAGGGGATGATGAACAGTTAATATTGATATGCACGAAAAGAGAAGGCAAGGATCACTTCCTGATTTGCCGCTTTATATAGGTTACCGCGTCATTTAAAATGGATGGCCGGGATTGAATGGCATCTATCCATCAACGGTTGAGATTTTGCAACTGTTGGGCAATTTTGACTGACGCTACACGCGCGCGAGTGAGAAGGTGAAGAGGTTAATGTGTCAGCCCAGTCGCACTATAAAGTAAGGCTATAAGTGTTCAGCCAGACTTTACATTAAATGCGACCTGATGGCTTATTTAATTTAGCTGACATGTTCAGGAATGTTTGAATTTATTTCAAACATTCTCATTTAATATCATAACACCTTCAGCCATAAATGATACCTACCAGCTGATGTATGAATCAGCTGTGTTCATCAGTTGCGGCTTACCATCAGCTGACTCGAGTTCGTCTGTTCAGCTGACGTCTGATGTCTTCAGTTGGCGCTCCATATCTGAGATTCTTCCTTCATCTGAGCTTCCCCCTCAGATAGATGTCTGTCTCTTTACCTCAGCTGGTTCCTTATCAGGTGGATCTAACTATCCAAGTAAATCACATAGCATTTTAAACCACGCTTCGACTAGAGGTTTAGTGAAGATATCAGCCCTCTGAATCTCAGTTGAGATCTTCTCCATGGACACATCCTTCTTCTCAATGTGATCTCGGATGAAATGATGACGGATGTCGATATGCTTTGTCCGAGAATGGTGAACAGGATTCAGAGAGATAGCTATGGCACTCGAGCTATCACAATGAATGGGAACCTGTCCAGTTGCAACTTTATAATCTCTCAGATGTTGCTTTAGCCACAACATTTGCATGCAACAGCTTCCAACAGCCATATATTCTGATTCGGTTGTAGAAGTAGCAACACATGCTTGTTTCTTGGAGAACCATGAAACCAGCTTGCTTCCCATGAACTGACAGTGTCCAGAAGTAGACTTCCTATCCAATCGATCTCCTGCTAGATCCGCATCTGAGTATCCGGTCAGCTGGATATTGTCGTCAGTTGGATACCACAACCCAACATTGACAGTACCCTTCAGATACTTGATGATGTTCTTTGCTGCCAACATGTGAGCTTCCCTTGGTTGGACTTAAAATCGAGCACACACTCCAACTGCATAAGATATGTCTGGTCGGCTTGCAGTTAGGTATAGCAAAGAACCGATGATCCCTCTATACTTGCTGGCATCCACGAGCTTTCCTTCAGATCCAGGTTCAATCTTCCAGTTAGTATTCATTGGGATCCTTGTTGTCTTACTTGTCTGCAATCTTAACTTGGTGATGAGCTCATTTGTATACTTAGACTGATTGATGAAAATCCCTTCTGGTGACTACTTCACTTGTAACCCAAGGAAATAATTCATCTCGCCCATCATTGACATCTCGAACTTCTCCTTCATGAGATCTGAAAACTTTTTGCACAACTCCTCTGACTTGGAACCGAATATGATGTCATCCACGTAGATTTGCACTACAAGTATATCATCTCCAACTTTGATGGTGAACAGGGTTTTGTCAACTGATCCTCGTTTGAATCCCAAGTTCAGAAGAAAACCACAAAGAGTGTCATACCAGGCCCTTGGCGCTTGCTTTAGTCCATAGATAGCTTTCTTCAACTTGTACACTCTTCCATCTCCAGTCTCAAAACCAGGAGGCTGTTCAACATACACATCTTCCTTGATATCTTCGTTGAGGAATGCACACTTCACATCCATCTGATACACTTTGAACTTGTGATGTGCGGCATAAGCTAGAAAGATTCGGATGGCTTCCAGCCTTGCAACTAGCGCGGAAGAGTCTTCAAAGTCGATTCCTTCTTGTTGGCAGTATCCTTGAGCTACCAACCTTGCTTTATTCCTCACAATGAATCCAATGGCGTCTCTCTTTTTTTTTGAAAATCCACTTCAATTCAATCACCTTGACACCATTTGGTCTTTCTACCAACTCCCATACACAGTTGCGTAGAAACTCATTCAGTTCTTCTTGCATGGCTGTTGTTCAGTGGACACAGTTGAGAGCTTCCCCAACATTCTTCGGTTCTAGTACATCAGCTACAAAGCAAGAAATCATGGCAACATCTCCAGCTTGCTCGAATTCCTCTAGAGCTGCCAACTCCTCAGTATATTGGGCATAAGTGTTAGAATTTTCTTTGGTTGACTCCTTGTATGCACACCCTCGGTTGGATCGCCGATGATGTTGTCAGTGGAATGAACTTCATACCATCTTCGGTTGCGTCTTCCTTCTTCTTCCAACTGTGGTTGTTCTGTAATCTGAGTTGGAGTCTTCAGAGCTGGTGATTGATCAGCTATTGAGTCTAGATTCTCAACATTGACATTAGTTTTAACCGGACTCGGTTGGGCTTCGGATGCTGATGCAGTTGGAGGAGCATCAGCTGAAGTTCCTTTTGGGATGAGCTGGGGTCTTCGCATTCATCTTCAGAGGAGTATGGATCCTCTTCCTCAGTTGCCCAAACCAGTGGTTCAGCTAGGTTCTTTTCCCTTAGAGCTTGTGATCTGGTGAGAACAGGTGGAGCTTGTATATCTGTCTGTTGTTCTTTGACCTGTTCCCTGTACTCAAAAGTAGATTCATCAAAACTAACATGAGGTGTTATTTCCATAACACGAGAGCTGTTGTTGAAAACTCTATATGCCTTGATCCGAGCAGCATATCCAAGAAATATGCCCTTCGAAGCTTTGGCATCAAAAGTTTTCAACTGAGTCTTCTCATTGTTGTGAATATAACACTTAGAACCAAAAACGCGAAAATAAGAAATATCTTGCTTTCTGTGTCTCCATAGCTCATATGGTGTCTTTCCCAACCGCTGGGTTAGAAGAGACCGGTTCTGAGTGTAGCATGCAGTGTTGATTGCGTCAGCCCAAAATCTCTTTGGCAGAGCTGAGCTGGCTAACATGGATGTGGCTGCATCCTTAAGTGTTCTGTTTTTTCGCTCAGCTACTCCATTCTGTTGCGGAGTACGCGCGGCTGATGTCTGATGGGTAATTCCATTCTTCTCGCAATACTCGATGATGGTTTCATTTAGAAACTCCGTTCCACGATCTGATCGGATAGACATGATCTTCATCTTTTGTTGGTTCGATATCCGATCCATCAGCTTGGGCAGCTCATCTCGGGTTTCACTCTTGTGGCACATGAAGATGGTCCACGTATATCTTGAGTAGTCATCAGTTACAACCAGGGTATACTCGTTCCCGTTCATGCTCTTTGGTGTAACTGGCCCGAAGAGATCCATATGGATCAGCTGTAACACTCGGTCGGTTGAGGGAGTTGACTTCAACCAGAAGGAGGATCTAGCGAGGTTTCCTACCTGGCATGCACTGCAGATGTGTGTTGTTGAAAACACTCGGTTTGGTATGCCTCTTGCATGTTCTTGTTTGGCGAGTCGGTTCATCGTCTTGAAGTTCAGATGGTTGAGCCTTTTGTGCCACAGCCAGCTCACATCAGAACTGCTCTTTGACAATAGGCAGGTGTCAGGGAGGCTGCTGTTCCTATCAGCGTAGTAGACATTCCCTGTTGGTGATCGATTTCCCAACAATATCACCTGCTTTGATCCGACATCTTTAACCCTGCAACCCTGTGCATCAAACTTGACAGAGAAACCATTATCACGGAATTGGCTGATGGAGAGCAAGTTATGCTTCAATCTATCAACATAAGAGACATTAGAAATTGAAACATGATTGGTTTCAAGGGTACCGTAACCTCTGGTGTAACCTTTTGAGTTATCGCCAAAAGTAACTGATGGACCTTCTTTCTCCACGAAACTTCCAAGCAAATCCTTTAGGTTCGTCATGTGTTTCGAGCATCCACTGTCCATTACCCATTTTGTTGTAGACGCTTTCTTCTTCCTCAGTTGTTTCTCCTGTACCTGCAAAGAGAAACTCGCTTAGGTCCCCAATTTCAGTTGGGTCCTGGAGGGTTAGAACCTGTTCCCCCTGGAACTGTGCATCGCTTTTCCCTGTATACTCAGATGGATTTATCATTCCAGATCACTTTTCCTTGATCATCAACTATAACAACACCTCGGTTATCCTTAGGCTTATTGTTAGTAGTGATGTTTTGTTTCTTGGGAGGAGTTGGATTTCTCCCATGTTGAACTTTAGGAGGTGAGGCTTTCCCCCTATTTCGATGGCGATTTTTATCCTGTTTGATTTGTCTGAATGATCGGACGCCATGTTGGAATCTTTGTGGTTGATTCTGATTCCAACTCCCTGAGGGTTGTCTGTAGCTGTTCATGCCCTGTTGATGATTCATATTATGGCATGAGTATCTCCAGTTGTTCGACTTGTTCCTCATTGGTTGACTTGGTTGTAACCTTTGGTTGAACTGGGAATGGAACTGCTGATGATTCAGATGGTTGAACCCTTGTCGGTTCTGCGGTCGGTTCCATTCTTTCTATTGTTGACTCTGAGGTTGATGCAGAGGTCGGTTCTGATTCTGAGTTCGGTTGCGATTATGTCTTCGACGCCTCTGATTCCTCTTCTGACTTTTGGAACATTCCCCCTCGGTTGGTGTCCCAACCAATGAAACATTCTGTCCTACATCTACTACTCCTTTTCCCTTCTCAGTTGTAATTCTAATGGTCGGTTGAACTTGCTGAGAGGTGGAGGTTGCATTAGCTTCTGGAGACTCAGCTGTGTGTGGCTCGACAGCTGTGACTTCTACGGCTTTGATGAAGGTTGCTGGTGGAATTCCAGTATCCTTGACAACATAATAGCTGAGTCCTGACACGTCATCCATCTGTCTACTGTAACTTATAAGGTTTTCGATGATCTTGGATGACTGATACAACTTGATTAGATTGTCCTTCTCAGTTTGCAACTGTTTGAGGAGGACGGTTATCTGCTCGGTTTTTCCATCTGACTTCTTTATCAGCTGGTCGATCCGAGCCTCTTGATTTTTCAACTGATCTTGCTGCTCCTTGATCTGTTTCGTCAACTCTTCATATGTTGGAGTCTTAGCCTCATTCAGTTGACTCTTGAGATTTTCAATCTCCTCGGTTTGGCTCTTGATCAGATCGTCCTTTTCGGTTAAGGAATCTTCAAGTTTGGTGAACTGAGCTTGAAGACTCTTAAACTCAACCGATTGCTGATGCAGTTCCTCACTGAGTTCTTGAAAATCACTCCAGGAGGGTTCCAACTCGTCGTCCAGAGATTCCTGCATGTTAGAAGTATTGGAAGAATTTAACTTAGCAGAATTAGAGTGTACCTCAATATCATCTTGGTCGGTTCCAAGTGCCATGAGGCATTGATCCTGACTGATGGCGTTGGTGGTAGAAGTCAGCTCATCTTCATCTTCAGTATCAGTGAAGATATCCATATCGTCAGCTGCTTCTTCTGCTACCATGGCCTTGTTCTTTGCAGCTTGCTTGGCCCTCAACACCTCTCTTTCTTTCTTTGAGATGTCTGGACAGTCAGCTTTGAAGTGTCCTTCCTTGCCGCATTCAAAGCAACCATTGGTGACAGGCTTTGAATTGTCTCGAGTTCGGTTTGATTTGTAGAATCGTTTGTATTTGCCGAACCGAGTGTCCATGTCGGCTAGCTTCTTTGACAGAGCTGCAATGTTCTGTTGCAGTTCCTCTTTGCTTGGCTCCTTTGCAGTCGTGTCAGCTAATCTGGTTGGCCTTGATGATCTTGATTTGGAGTAGTCAGCTCGAAGAGCAACAGACTTTGAGGCTGAACCAACATCCTCAAGTCTACTCGTCTGAACTGAGGACTGAGATCTCCTTCTGTTCACCTGATACTCATTTCCTTTTAAGATTGAGAACAATCTTTCAGTTCCTATTTCACCAAGGTCAGCTCGGCTTTCGTGGATATTGGTGAAAGTATCCCACTCAGCCGGTAGAGCTTGCAACACTTTGAGATTGATTTCTCTCAGTGTGTATTTTCCTCTTCAGATGGACTGGATTCTTCTGATGATGTCAATGAACCGGAGCTCTAGCTGATCGATGGTCTCATCAGGTCTCAGACTGAAGTTGTCGAAATCTTGACATGCATGTGAGAATTTGTTCTCCTTCGTCTCATCGCTTCCTTCACTCAGTGATGCCAGGATATCCCACATTTCTTTGGCAGTCTCACACTCCTCTATCCAAGGCAGATAATCTTGTCCAAGTGTGGACATTATTGTGCTCTGAGCCCAGATGTCTAACTGGCTCACCTTGGCTTCCTCTGGAGTATAATCTTCCGGCTGTTTTTCCACAAACTCCACAACTGTATTTCCATCGTTGGGATTTGTAGGAGTGCGAGCTATTCTTTCTTTAATGACGATCGGTCCGGAAGAGAGAACTTGTTGCATCTTATGATGCTTTGACAGAAGGATCTTCTTCATTCGTGTTCTCCATGATGTATAATTGACTACTGAGAACATGACTACTATCTTGTCCTTGACGTCCATCTGCACACAACAACAGAACAAATATGCAAGAAGATATGCACTAGCGTGAAAAGATCTGTTCAGTTGACCACTGAAGAAACTTTCTCGAATTCACACCTTGTGAAACAAAGTCAGCAATCTTTTGAATCACTGCTCTGATACCACTTGATGGTTCCAAAACGAGTTACTGGTGTATGGGAAGGGGGGGGGGAGGAATACACCAGTTAGAATTTTAAAACTTAACCCTGAAAAATACTTCAACCGAGTAAAAAGACTCAGTCGGAATCTCACAGCTGAGTAAGAAACCTCATCTGGAAGAGTGAGGCTATGCGGAATGTGGTGGAAATTAAACTCGTAAAACAACTCACGCTGTTATGCTCAGTTGGTCAAAAACCAAAACAGTTGAGAATGTGCAAATGAGGTTTGTATGCTGGTTAGTCAGACAGTTAAGAATGCAAGAAATAACTGAATAAAGAAAAATACTAGCACACAGAGATTTAACGTGGTTCGGAGATAACCCTCCTATGTCCACGGGGAGTTGTGAGTCCACACAACTCTGTCCAAGTTCTTCTGGACAAACCACTCAGCTTACGCGGGCTGAGCAACCGTTATGGATAAGTTTGCGGGTACTTATCAACCTTACAGTTTAGATTACGGGTAATAAACGACCTAACTACTCAGTTGCAGGAAGAGTAGGATCCTAAACCTTTTCAGGTGAAAGAAAAATGTGTTTCCAACTAAAAGCTCGAACGGGATGTGAGCTATGATCTAACTCTCTATGAACTCTCACTAAGTGATGTTCTCAAGGTTCGATCTAAAGACACAAAACTAACTAACTCTAGAACTCTCAACAAGTGATGTTCTAAGAGATTAACTTCAGTTCAGCTCGTGAAGAATATTGCTCTTTCTTTTGCTCTCTGGTTTCTTCTCGCGTGTGTGTCTTGTATCTTCTTCGAATGAATGAAGGCCTCTATTTATAGGCGGAGAGAATCAACTAGCCGTTGGAGGAGCTGTTGATCTCTGTTCTTTGATAGTGAAGGCTTGTCTCTCATCTCTGCAGACTTTTCCAATATGACATCTGTGCTCTTCTGCTTTCTATCTGAGACAACCTTGTGTTGAGCCAAATGAGGTAATGACTGAACGGTCAAACCTTCACGTGACTTCCTTTTTAAATTTCAAATTCAAACCTTTCTGATAGTCAACCTTGGTTAGTTGGTTGAAAATCTTGATCTTCATCTGAGTGTTCTTCAGCTGATGTTCTGACTGAACCGTTGAACTCTCAGCTGACCTTATACTTCATGTTGAGACTTCTTTATAACTTCCCCCTTCTTGAAACATTCTCTTTATCGGATGGCATTCTATAGCTGATATTCCAGCTGAACAGTTGGCTCGAACTCTCAGTATTCCTCTTTTTGGCATAGCTCTTTCATCAGACATAGTCTTGTAACTGATGTCCCTCATCCGATCTTCCATCCGGGGTTGTATCCGAGTGTTGTTGTGTTGCCGTCTTCAGCTGAAGCTCTGTAAAGATAAAATCTTAACAATGCTCAAACAGCGAGCCTAACAGCTAACATTAAGAACTGACAACATCTACTCGGTTGGGGTCAGTTGGTTTTGGAATTCATCAAAACTCATACTAATATGTTTCCCAACATATATATATATATTCTTATGTTAGATAAGCAACTTTTATTTACATTTAGTTCTCAAGAATATCAATGATCTTTCTTAATTTGATCAATTTAGGTGGATAAAAATGCGCGTAATATGCGATTCAAATCTTGGCCGCATTATCATGATTGGTGCGAAATATTTGGAAAGGACAGAGCTACTGGAGAACAAGCTGAAGATGTCATGGATGCAGTGAATGAACTTGTCAACTAGACTAAAAATCAAGAAAGGTGACTTGTGATCTTTCTGATGATTTTGATGATGAAATAGGATCTAGAGATACTAATCGTATGGTGAATGATAACATTGATAAAAAAAAGTGGTGGAAAGAAAAGAAAGTCCATAGAGGGAAATGGTGATTTACATCAGTTATTAGGTAGCTTTTGTCGAAGTACTGAGGCTACACTAGGAGATATGGCCCGTCGAATTGGTTATGAGCAGGATGTATCTATAGCAAGAAAACAAGTGTTTGAGTCTGTTGGAAAAATTGAAGGATTGACATTGCAAGAAAAGTTGTTGGTTTCAAAGTCAATTGCAAAAAATGCTGAGGACTTGGATATATTCTCGAGCTTGCCGGATGAAGCACGAGCTGAATACGTACGGATGAAGCTTGCATGGAAGTTATAATTGCAGTACATTTTATTTGATTCTTTCAATAAGCTAGATAGACTGTTTCATTTCCCTATGATGGTATGTTAGGATTTGATCCATAAACTAGTAGTTCCAGTTTTTATTATTTTCTTAAAGATTATTGTTTATCATTGGGTACGATTTTATTTCAATTACATGGACTGAAAGACAGGCATTTGGTATTTAATCGATAAATGCTAGGATGAAGGTTATTGCTTTATTTTGGTTGTTACAGCAATTTAGATATCATTGGTTGTTGCTTGAAGCAACTTGATTGATTACTATTTTTTTCCTTGTAATTTATCATTTATGTTACAAATTGGCTTAGTTGTCTGTTATAAATTGAGATGTGCTAACATGTGTTGCAGAAACATACAAATTTATTACTTTGTTTGTGGAGTGTATTATTATTTCCTATTGTCTCTGTAGTAAGTTTTTCATGTTATTATGCCTTCAAATGGTTGCAAAATTGAAAAAGATGATTTTAGGAGCAATTGGTGATTTGATGGAAATGCCTTCAGTCCGTTTTTGTGAAGATTGAAAGTAGAATTTTTAAAAATTTAAAATGTGGACATTTTAGGAATAAATTTTTTATACATGATTTTAATATATTTTACCAAACAATGGATTATATATTTCAGATATTTTAATATATCTTACCAAACGCGATATAAAAATTTGTTATTGTAAAAGATATCCCAGTCAAATATATCAAGCTTTATCCCATACTGCATACCAAACGAGCTCTAATAATATCTTTAAGATAATAATTTTCTTCGGTCCCGAGTTGCGTCTCAGGTGTAAATTAATAATTTCAATAATTAATAAGGTAATAATTTTTCGAAACACCCTTATATAAATATATGGTCCCAACAAAATCATAAATCAATAATTTTCAAAAATTACAAAGATAACTAGGGTAACTTAGTAAAATATGGATTAATTGTAGTTTGTTTTCTATTGAAATTGATATCAAATTGAATTTCATCTTCAACTTTTCTCATTGTACTTAAAGAGCTGTGGTGTGACATTCTCGATTTGCAACAAAAATTTATGAAGGGTTTTCGACGCTATTATTGCTTCCCTTCGCGTAACCAGTTTCAGTGACATAGTATCATCAATAATTTAGTTTCACACTCAATTGGACTTTTAATCTTTGGCTTTGATAAACATCTATTTTGTAGCAACTAAACATATGATCATAGCACAATTTGCCTTGTTTTGTCGATAATCGTTATTGGTTTGGTATCATTTTCACTATTTTGGATCATTGTCACGTTTTGGTAGTGTTTGTGCGTGTAGGTTGAATGTAGGAGGATAAGTCGAAAGGAAAAGGCCATAGAAGAGCGGAGATAAAGAAACGGGATGAAAAGGTGAAAAACGGGGCGAAACGGAACGAAAAAGCGAAACCGGCGGTCCAGAAGAGAAAACCGGCGATTTGGTCCCAAACCGCCGACAATCAAGGCCAAACCGCCGGTTAGCCCTCCGAAAGTTACTGGAATGCGAGCCAAGAAGAAAGGCCATACCGGCGGTCAAGTCGGCGGTCCGGCCCTGGACCGCCGAAAACTGGTCCAGACCGCCGGAAAAATAGGGGTGAACCGCCGATTTACTGTTTTTGCCCAAAATCGTGTTTTTCTTCCCTCTTTGCGATTTTAACATGTACTAGCACTTTCTACTCCCTATATAAATCCCATTGCAGCCCCAAAATGTGGACAACACTTTCCCTACTCTAAATTCCATTTTAAAAAGTTTCCAATTAGGGTTCTAAACATTGTTCTTTCATTGTAATAGTTGATCAAGGTTGGATTTGAAGACTTGTTGAAGATTTGATCATTGGGTTCCTAGTTTCTTAATTATGCAATCATTTCTTTCTTGTTTTGTGTTGATTTCATTCATGTCTAGCTAAACTTATTGTTGGTCTTTGGGATTTATGATGATTTGATGATAGATTGATCATAGCTTGTTGAATCTCCTTTCCTTCTTCAAATTAATTGTGATTTTGGTGTTTTGATTCATGTGGAAATTGTTGATCACTCTTTTTGCATGTCAAGTGTTTGTGAAAATTCCTATTAGGTTTTTGCATGCATGGAATCCAAAATTCACATCATGTATTGGTTTGAGACTTGAGAGGTGATAATCTTTTACATGGGAGCCTAAGATCCTTGTGCCTTTTGGAGTTATTGCGGCGTCTTGAGTCTTAATCGAGAGAGTCGTTGTGATAATCCGATTTTGCTAATTGTCGAGAGATATTAGTAAATACTTTGGTGATAGCTTCTTAATTAGAGGATTAAAATGGTTTGCATGATTTAGGAAGTTGTGATCAAGCTATCTAGAATTGGAATAAATCCCTAGGACCAACCCTTTCTATTTATTGTTCCTCGTTCGTTCGTTTAATCTTGTGTTTGTCATTTTTGCATGTTCTTGTCTCTTAATTGCTCTTTTAGCTTTAATTTCTTGTTTAAGAGT
Source organism: Schizonepeta tenuifolia (assembly GCA_029490685.1). Taxonomy (NCBI): domain Eukaryota; kingdom Viridiplantae; phylum Streptophyta; class Magnoliopsida; order Lamiales; family Lamiaceae; genus Schizonepeta; species Schizonepeta tenuifolia. The sequence goes on from CM055957.1 coordinate 24,198,102, forward strand.
TTGTATGAAGTCAAATCCAATTTGTCTAAAAGCTTGAATAGTAGGAATGTGCACGAATTTCATTTTCATTAAAAACTCGGCTAATAGTCCTTGAGGATACGATAACTCGTTAATTTATACTACAATAACCCGATAAAGTGCGGTTAATATTGCTTGGTAAAATTTAGCGATCACTTTTTGACGTCGTTGCCGGGGACTATTTAGAGTTTATAGTGTTAATGATCTTTGCATTTAGAGTACTAGTTCAAGCATACTTTACTTAATTGTGTAGTTTGAAGCTAAGTGTGTTCTTGGTGGGTTTGTGTAGGTTAATTAGTGCATGATCACAAGGAAAAAGGGAGGCGAAATCATTCTTTTGGACTTGGACATTGAAATCACTCACAAGCGGGCTAGCCGAGAACGAAGAAGGAAGGCAATGGAGCACCAAAAGCCTAATAATATGGCCGATTTGGAGCGCCAAATGCAAGAGCTTCGCCATCAAATGGCTGAGCAACAAGCTCAACGAGATAGAGCACCGCCGCTTCCAATCAACCAAATGTTTGAACCTCAAGTGAACATGTTCCAAGATGGAGGTTGGGGCAATCGGTGCAACACCAACAATTTTGAGCTTAAGCCCAGACTCATCAATATAGTGCAAGCGGAGTCATTTGGAGGAGGGTTCAATGAAGACGCAAATGCTCATTTGAGTGCCTTTTTGGACGTGTGTGAAACTATCAAGATTCAAGGGGTTTCAAATGACGTTATTCGATTGAGACTCTTTAGATTTTCTCTACGAGACAAGACCCTCGACCGTTCGGAAATAACCACTTGGGAGCAATTGTGTCGACTTTTCCTAGCCAAATATTTCCCGCATTCACGTGCTCAAAAGCTTATTTCGGACATCTCCCATTTCTCTCAATCGGGAGATGAATCAATCTATGAAGCATGGGAGAGATACAAAGAGATGTTGAGGAGATGCCCTTAACACGGATTTTCAAAGGAGCAACAAATCTTGAACTTTTATCGAGGGCTTACTAGTCATACAAGGGAGGTCGTGAATGCCACCGCCGGTGGTGGCTTGACTAACTGACCTTATGAAGAGGCGGTTCGGATTTCGGAGAAAATGTCGGCCAATAGCTTTCATTGGCCACAAGAGAGGAGTTCTTCAAAGAGAGTTGCTTCTATTTCGAATGAAAGATATGATGATTTATTGGAGCAATTCACCATGCTCAAGAGAGACTACGAGGCCGAAAGAAAATGAAGATTGGATGTGAAGATGGTGGCTCAACCAATGCATCAAGAAAGTGAAGAGTATTCACAAGTCGAGGATGCCAACTTTGTCAATCAACGGGGGTATAGTAACTACAACCGTTTGAGTTATCCTCCGGGGAATCAAGCCTATAATCCAAATTATAGGAATCCAAATTTGTCGTATGCTAATCCGAACAATGCTATCATTTCACCATCCGGATTCTCGGTTTCTCAAGGGATGATCAATGAGCCGAAGAAGCCCATGCCGACCATGGAAAAAATGATGCAACAACTTCTCCAAAACCAAAATGTTTTTATGGTAGCGACCGGGCAAAAGGTTACTAGTTTAGAAGGGACCGTCTCGGCCTTGACTAAGCAAATAAAGATGTTGGAAGGGCAAGTGAGTCAAATGGCTAATCAAGCGGCTTCTCAACATAAGCCGGGTCAATTTCCAAGCAATACGGAGGTGAATCCGAAAAATCAATGCAATGCCATTCAATTGAGGAGTGGAACTACTTATAAGAATTACCCGGAGTTGGAAGAGCAAGAAGGGGTGGTGAATGGAGAATTGGAAGTGGAGGAGCCCGTTCCTCTAGAGAAGAAGTTTCAAGAGCCGATCAAGGAACCTCCAATTCCAAAAGAGATGACTCCCAAAGTTGTTCAACCAAGCAGGGAGGTGGTTCTTAAAGCCCCTTACCCTCAAAGATTGGCTAAAGCAAAGATGGATGAAAAGCTTGCTAAATTCATGGAGATGTTTCAAAAGATACAAATCAACATTCCCTTACTTGATGCTTTACGAGATATGCCCGGCTATGCAAAATTTTTGAAAGATGCGGTCTCGAGAAAGAGGAAACTTGGGAGATTTGAGACCATAAATTTGTCGGAGGAATGTAGTGCCGTGTTGCAAAGGAAATTGCCTTTGAAGCAAAAGGATCCGGGGAGTTTTGTTATTGTATGTGTTATAGGAGGTGAAACATTTGGAAAAGTATTGTGTGACTTGGGGGCTAGCATAAATCTCATGCCCCTCTCGATTTTTAGAAGGTTGGAAATCGGGGAGATGAAGCCTACATCGATTGCCTTGTAAATGGCCGACCGCTCTATTTCTTATCCGAGGGGAATAGTGGAAGATGTGCTCGTCAAGGTGGAAGAATTTATATTCCTTGCGGATTTTGTGGTACTTGACATGCCCGAAGATGACAATACTTCACTTATTCTTGGCCGCCCATTCTTAGCAACCGGGAGGGCATTGATTGATGTTCAAGATGGGGAGCTAACATTCCGTTATAATGATGAGAAGATGACTATTTCGATCTATGAAGCTATGAAGAAACCTCAAGAGTTGGAGCTTGAAGAGTGTAAGTTCATTGACTCTATTTCATCTTATTCTCAAGATCCATTGGAGCATTGCATTGTTGATTCTATTCACTCATATTCGGAATTGGATGAGGCGTGTGATGAATTGTTGGAGTCTATTGCCTATTTGGATGCTAATCAAGAAATTCCTTTGGAGGATTTGGCTTATCTAGATCTCTATACGCCTATTGAAGGAGGAGTGCCGGAAGGAGCACCCAAGCCGAGCTCTTCTTCGACTTTGGAGTTGAAGCCAATACTCGATCACCTCAAGTATGCATTCTTGGGTAAAGATGAGACTTTTCCGGTTATTGTGTCTTCATTTCTTAATGACGAGGAGTTAGATAAGTTGTTGAGGGTGTTGAGAAAGTATAAGTCGTCCATTGGATGGTCTATTGCCGATATTAAGGGAATTAGCCCTTCTATTTGTATGCACCACATCTTATTGGAGGATGATGCAAAGCCGAAGGTCCAACCTCAACGTCGTTTGAATCCGTTTATGCAAGAGGTTGTGAGGAAAGATGTCTTGAAGTTATTTGATGCCGGAATTATCTATGCCATTTCCGATAGTGAGTGGGTTAGCCCGACTCAAGTGGTTGCCAGGAAAGGAGGTATCACCGTTGTAGAAGATGAGAGGGGTGAACAAATAGCCACTCGTTTGCAAACGGGTTGGAGAGTGTGCATCGACTATAGGGCGTTGAATGCGGCCACAAGAAAGGATCACTTTCCTCTCCTTTCATCGATCAAATGTTTGATAGGCTAGCCGGTTATGAGTATTATTGCTTCTTGGACGGGTATTCCGGCTATAACCAAATTGCCATAGCTCCGGAGGATCAACACAAAACGGCCTTCACTTGTCCTTATGGAATATTTGCTTGTCGACGGATGTCGTTTGGTCTTTGCAATGCACCGGCTACTTTCCAAAGATGCATGATGGCGATCTTCCATGGACTCATTGAGAAGATTATGGAGGTTTTTATGGATGATTTTTCGGTGTTCGGATCTTCTTTTGATGATTGCTTGAAGAACTTTTCTCAAGTCTTGCAAAGGTGTAAAGAGACTTCCCTTTGTCTTAATTGGGAAAAATGTCATTTCATGGTGAAGGAAGGCATTGTCTTGGGCCATAAAGTCTCAAGAAACGGGCTAGAGGTTGATCGAGCCAAGATAGTTGCCACTGAAAAGCTTCCCCCGCCGACAAATGTGAAGTCCATTCGGAGTTTCCTTGGTTATGCGGGATTCTATAGGCGTTTCATCAAAGATTTTTCCAAGGTATCAAAGCCTCTTTGCTTATTGTTGGAAAAAGATTCTAAGTTTGACTTTAATGATGCATGCCTTGAGTCATTTAAAAAATTGAAGAAGGCCCTCGTTTCTACCCCTGTATTGATTTCACCCGATTGGAATGAATCTTTTGTGCTAATGTGTGATGCAAGTGATTTGGCCGTAGGGGCCGTTTTGGGCCAAAAGAGGGATAAATTGTTTCGGGTCATATATTATGCAAGCAAGACCCTTGATTCGGCGCAAATGAACTATACCACCACCGAAAAGGAGCTTTTGGCGGTTGTCTATGCTTTTGATAAGTTTAGACCATATCTCGTGGGCACACATTCGATTGTCTATACGGATCATGCGGCTATTAGATACTTGTTTGCCAAGAAGGATTCCAAACCTCGTCTTATTCGGTGGATTCTCCTTCTTCAAGAATTCGATATAGAAATCCGAGATAGAAAGGGATGTGAAAATGTTGTTGCTGATCATCTTTCTCGCCTTGAGAATCCAGTTCAAGAAGAAGATCCAAAGGTACGGATAAATGAGTGTTTTCCCGATGAGCAAGTGTTGAAGTTGGTGGATTATACACCTTGGTTTGCGGACTACGTGAATTTTCTAGTTATTGGTGAAGTGTCGGGTGATGCATCTTCGACTTTTGGGCCATTTGGCCCTATTTTTCATTAGTGTCTGTCCAGGGGAAGGAAACTATTGTTCGAAGGAAGAAAGCTCAGTCCAAGTCAAACAGAGGATAGGTGGTCAGAATGAGCAGAACTGGAGTAAATTCAGTTGGTTGCAAGGACTACGCAAAGGAGTATGCAGAGCAGGAGATGAATGAAGCAAGAGACGAGGTTGAAAGGAGGATTCCATGTGAACCCTGAAGCTAAGTTGCTGTTCATCATTCGCATTCGTGGTATTAACGCAATGCACCCAACAACAAAGAAGATCTTGCAACTGCCTTGCTTACGAAGAATCAAATCATGAAACATGCAACCAGTTTGACCACTACAGCAATTGCCAGTCAATCATCAGAGCTCAAGAAGGAAAGCCGCGTGGAAGAAGATTCGCACAATATCTACCAAGCATCTATGGAAGGAAGGATTTGGAGGTGAGAGCCTTACCCTAAATAAACCAATCAATCGGAGATTGCCAATCATCAATCCAGTCAATCACAGATAATCAGAATCTCGCTCAACATGGAAATTGCCAATCATGCCGATTTAGTCTACTCGCTTAGGATTTTGCTTGCTGCCAGTTCTACTATAAAAGTCCAGCCGGAGCAGCTGGCACAATGTTGGTTAATTTATCATTCTCCAGCTCTTAGTCCGAAGAAAACACTTTTACTTTCAGTTCTATATTTTCTGTTCAAACAATTTATATGCTTTGATTCACATTCTCCTGTGAAGAACAAATCCAAGGCTGTTTGCCTTAGGTACTTTTAATTCAAGCATTTCGTATTTCTTTTCATTCATGTGTTCTATTTTGCTTATCATTATGTATTTAATTATGTGTGAGTAATCTACTTGGTGAGATTTGGGTATGGGAAATGATTGACTGATGATATGTGAAACATTCGTGAGGCACTTGTGCCATCGGTTGAGTCCAGTAGTTCTGGAAGGACTGGAGCAGAATTCATAGGCAGACCTGACCTAACAGGTGATCTCCATTCGGTTGGAGCTGTACCATGTCAAGTAAAGGCAGGGCATGACAGACGGTAACGTTCGGTGTGCCCATGACCGAGTAGCTAAGCAACACCTGACATGGTGCTGTAGATCTGGATGGTGAGGAATGGACAAGGGGATACTGCGTCTTTCTTCAGTCTTGGGCTTCTCTAACAATCACCCATCAACTGTGACGAGGCATCAAGCCATGGTTATCGACCAAAGGACACATCTCGCGTATCGTAGGCATATCGATGACCGGTTGGACGTGGTACCGGAAATGAATATCCCGCGAGTTACGTCTACTCTGTAGATGCGGACATGGGAAGTTTGGAAGAGAAGGTTGGTGAGGGTCATACTTGGAGAGATCGGGTATGACTACTATCTAAGGAGGAGTGAAGCACGGCCTTGTGACTGGGGTGAAGCGTGACCTTCGGACCAAGACGACAACAAGGGATTCAACCATCCCAAGTGTGGAGTATGAACTCTTGAAACTCCCCAATGTCTTTGGGCCACGCCTTGAGTTTATATGAAACATGGATGGATCTTCAGTGTGCCCGTGACCGAATCAACATATCAACAATGATCATAACCTACCCCAAATCTTACCCCCTTTTTAATATTTGATTTTCGTTTAGTTTATTGTGCAGATATACAGATTGAGACCGTGACAACTTGATTTGTACACTGAAGAGTAAAGAGGTTCATCACTCTCCGTGGGATCGACCCTAGCTTACCGCTAAGACTAACCAGTCCGGTAGTGGGCATAGGAGCGTGTACTATCCGTCTGGGGCATACACAGGTATTTTGATCGTACCATACGACGGGTGCGTGTCAAAATTGGCGCCGTTGTCGGGGAGTGACGCGCAACAATTTTACTCTTCTCATTCCATCTTCCACTACTAGTGCATGCGTGGAACTCGTCGAGTACAGAGAGCATTAACCTTTGATCCAGATATTGAACGAACTGAACGACGACTACGCGCACTTGCACGAATAGCGAGACGCGACGCTATGGGTGAACAACCACAGCCGCCGCAGACCCTCAAGCAGTTGGCTTACCCAAATAATCTAAATCTCAGGCCGAACAGGATCACCTTACCAACAAATCCCTTCGCACCTGAGCGGTTCGATTTGAAACCTGCATTAATACATGTCTTACCGAAATTTAATGGATATCCAGGAGACGACCCGCATACCCATCTCCAGGACTTCGAAATGACAGTGATGCATCAGTCCAATGAGAATCAGCAAGAGTATGTGAAACTGGTTCTTTTTCCATTCTCATTGGTGGACAGAGCAAGGAGATGGCTGTACAATCTACCTCAATGAAGCGTTACCACTTGGGTAGAAATGCAGCAGAGTTTCTTGGAAGAGTTTTTCCCAGCCACAAGAGTTGAAAGGATGCGATGGGACATCCGAAACATTAAGCAGGATGGGTTGGAGACTTTTTATGAGTATTGGACTCGCTTCAAATAGTTGTTAAGCAACTGTCCTCACCACCAGATCACTCCAAAAGATCAAGTGGAAAGCTTCGTAAAGGGCATGCGGAGGAGTGATCGAGGACTGGTATTGGCTCCATGCAATGGATCGTTGCTGAGCAAAACACCTCAAGAGATTTTCAAACTCTTGGGAACAATGGCAGAAGAATCCAGAGATGATGGACATGAAAGAAGCAGAGAGATACCAGAGAGATGAGAGGAGAAAGATAAACTGACAAATCTAGAAAAGGAGATGAAGGAAATAAAGACACTGTTGAGTGGTCTAACCATGCAGAAGAAGGTTAGACAGTGTGGCCTATGCGATGTAGTAGGGCATCAATCTGAAAATTGCCCCAACTTTGGTGAAGATATAATGGACGTAAATGCCATGGGGAGAAATGAAGGATTTCAGAGGAAACATGACCCATTTTCAAATACGTACAACAGAGGGTGGAGGGATCATCCTAACTTTAGATGGAAACAGGATGGTCAACCACAACAGAACGGTACAGGTCTACCGGGATCATCTCAATCATTTGCCCAGCACCAACAGCAAGGACAATATCAGGGAGGCCCACCACAACAACAACACTACCAACCACAACAGCAGCAGGTGTATCAACCGCCTCATCAGAGGAGAGCACCATGGGAAGAGGCCATGGAGAGTATGGCTAAGGAAAGTGAGAAGTTCCGCAATGAAATCCGAGCTGGTATGAATCAAACCAACGTGCGGATTGGTCATTTGGCGAAGGCGCTGGCGAAAGTAGAAGAGAATACAGAGAAACTCCTACCTCAAGGGATCAACCACAAAGAATAGGCACAAGTGATAATCACAGAGGTGGATGATGAGCAAGCTGAAAAATTTTTGGCGGAGGCAGAAGTTAACCGGCAAAGAGAGGAGGGAACCAGCAACAAAATTTCAGGAAAAATAGATGGTGATGAGCAGACTGAACCCCCTTATCCGGGTAGACTTCGACAGAAAGCCAGAGAGAAAGAAGCCAATGATATGATGAAAATCTTTCGAAAATTGGAACTTAGCCTACCCCTACTGGACGCGATTAAGCAAATTCCAAAGTATGCCAAGTTCCTTAAAGATCTCTGCTCGAGGAAGGTGAAGATTGATGAAGATGTTCGATATATTATGGGAGAGAGTGTGTCAGCCATTATACAACAGAAACTGCCACCTAAGAAGAAAGATCTGGGGATGTTCACCATCCCTTGCACATCGCGGGCAGGAACATGGACAAAGCCATGATGGACTTGGGGGCATCTATAAACGTTATGCCCCTAGCAGTTTTCAACAGGCTCAACTTGGGGGAACTACGGAACACCCGAGTTGTCATACAATTAGCAGACAGGTCAAACGCGTATCCAGAAGGTGTTATTGAAGATGTGCTGATCAAAGTAGGATAGCTGATTTTTCCTGCTGACTTCTACGTGCTGGATACCGGTTCAGAAGCAAAGGAGAACTCCATTTTGCTGGGCAGACCATTCATGATGACTGCAGGGACTAAACTGGACATGAAGACTGGAATTCTATCGTGTGAATTCGATGGCGTAGTGGAAGAGTTCAACATTTATGAAGTCATGAGAAGGAAACCTGAACTAGAGTCTGTAGAAATGATTGACATATTCGAACCATTGGTACAAGAGCAAAACCTGGAATTCAGCTCAAGCGACACTACAGAAAGGGTGATACAAGCCGGACTGACCGATCGAGATGCCGTGCAAACAGAGGACCTCGAGATGAAAGAGGCCATCATGGAGTTGTACTCTTTAAAGGAAAGCACCTTGGAAGCAGCAGTGGAGGTTGACAGGAAGATCAAAGATATTATCTTGGAAGTGTACTCCATCGGAGGATCGGGACAGGGCAAACCGGAGTTATTCTCTCAGTATGGGCAACACGAGAAACTGATGCCCTCGATTGTGAAGGCCCCAGTCTTAGAGTTAAAGAAGCTGCCAAAGCACTTGCAATATGCTTACTTGGGACCGGAGGAAACTGTTCCAGTGATTATCAGTTCTGATCTAACCATGTTGCAGGAAGAAAGACTAGTCATAGTATTGAGAGAGAACAAGGAAGCCATTGGTTGGACCTTGGCAGATATAAAGGGTGTCAGTCCAACAGAGTGTATGCACCATATATACTTGAAAGAAGGAGCACGACCAGTACGGGATTCGCAGAGGAAAATGAATCCTGTCATGAAAGAGGTGGTACTTAAGGAGATCCTAAAGCTTTTGGAGTTGGGCATAATTTACCCTATATCCGACAGCCAATGGGTCAGCCCGGTTCATGTCGTACCGAAGAAATCTGGAATACAGGTTGTGGAGAATGACAAAGGCGAGCTCGTTCCAACAAGGCTACAAACTGGGTGGAGAGTCTGTATAGACTACCGGAAGCTGAACATGGTCACACGGAAGGACCATTTTCCATTACCCTTTATCGACCAAATGCTGGAACGACTAGCTGGTAATGCCTATTACTGTTTTCTGGATGGATATTAATGATATATGCAAATATTCGTAGCTCAAGAAGATCAAGAAAAGACCACGTTCACTTGTGTGTACGGGACTTTCGCATACTGAAGAATGCCATTTGGTCTTTGTAATGCACCTGGAACCTTCCAACGGTGCATGATGAGCATTTTTTCAGATTTATTGGAAAATTGCATAGAGGTGTTTATGGATGATTTCATGGTGTATGGTGATTCGTTCGACACATGCCTTAATCATTTGGAGCTAGTATTAAAAAGATGCGTGGAGAAAAGCCTAGTACTCAATTATGAAAAATGCCATTTTATGGTGAAAGAAGGCATCGTACTGGGCCATGTCATATCGGAGAGGGGCATCGAAGTGGACAAGGCAAAAATCGATTCCATTGCCAAGTTGCCGTACCCAACACGATCAAGCACATACGGGCATTCCTTGGCCACGCAGGATTCTACCGCAGATTCATAAAGGATTTCGCAAAGGTTGCTCAACCCATGACCCGTTTGTTACAACAGGATGTACAGTTCGACTTTGATGACGACTGTAAAGAGGCATTTCTGAATCTACGGGATAGATTGGTATCAGCTCCTATTATTCAACCACCAGTTTGGGAGATACCATTCGAAATCATGTGCGATGCCAGCAATTACGCGGTTGGAGCAGTACTGGGGCAGAAGAAAGGTAAGGAAAGCCACGTTATATACTACGCCTCCAAGACTTTAAATCCAGCTCAGTGTAGCTACACCACAACTGAGAAGGAATTGTTGGCAGTGGTTTTCGCAATAGAGAAATTCAGATCATACCTTCTGGGCACAAAGGCGATCATTTACACCGATCACGCGGCTCTGAAATACCTCATGGCGAAGAAAGAATCAAAACCACGACTTATCCGGTGGATATTGCTGCTTCAAGAGTTCGACTTAGAAATAAGAGATAAGAAGGGAGCCGCCAACCTAGTAGCTGATCATCTAAGCAGATTACAAATGGGAAAGGATGATGGCGAACCAATAGAAGACGCTTTTCCGGATGAGAGGCTGTACGCCGTACGAGATCATATGGAGATAGAGACTCTGTATGCCCTAACCGAGAAGGAGCCCTGGTTTGCAGACATAGCAAATTATCTTTTCACTAAGGAAGTGCCACCAGGGAAGACCAAGTTCGAGAAACAGAAATTGGTGACACAGGCTCGATCTTATTTTTGGGAAGCACCGCATTTATGGAAGATTGGCACAGATCAAATCATACGGAGGTGCGTTCCGGAGATTGAACATGCTCAGATATTGGAGATGTTCCATAGCACAGCATGCAGTGGCCATTTCGGTGGAAGAAGAACAACGCAAAGAATATTGGAAAGTGGATTCTATTGGCCTACAATCTTTGCTGATGCCAAGAAATGGGTACAGGGCTGCCCGAAGTGTCAGATGGTAGGGGGTATTACCGCAAAAGATGAAATGCCTCAAATGCCTATTATGCCTGTGGAAATCTTCGATGTATGGGGAATCGACTTTATGGGACCACTTCCTAAGTCAGGAAATTATGAATACATTTTGGTGGCAGTTGATTACGTATCCAAATGGGTCGAGGCAAAGGCTACAACCAGTAATGATGCTCATACGGTGGCAGAATTTTTGAGAGAGCAGGTGTTTAATAGATTTGGATTTCCAAAAATCCTCATCAGCGACCAAAGATCTCATTTCTGCAATGCCACCATTAGAGCACTTACTAAAAGAATGGGGGTGAAACATAAAGTCACGACTGCATATCACCCTCAGGCCAATGGGCAGGCTGAAATTTCTAACAGGGAGATCAAGGGCATATTGGAGAAGGTGGTCCATCCCAATCGTAAAGATTGGAGCAATTACCTGGGAGATGCGTTATGGGCATACCGCACTGCCTATAAAACTCCAATTGGCATGTCACCATTTAGGCTTGTGTTCGGAAAAAGATGCCATTTACCAGTAGAAGTGGAACACAAAGCTTACTGGGCGATCAAGAGAATCAACTTCAGTATGACTAGGGCCGGAGAAGAAAGGAAGTTGCAATTGAATGAATTGGAGGAACTTCGGTTGGAGTCATATGACAATGCAGTTTTGTATAAGGAAAGAACGAGGAGAATCCACGATGCAAAGCTTAGGAAGAAGGAATTTTGGTCTAGCCAAAAGGTGTTGTTATTCAACTCTCGATTTAAGTTGATGAGTGGGAAGCTTAGATCAAAATGGGGAGGACCTTACATCGTGAAGGAGTAATTTCCAAATGGAAGTGTCAAAGTTTATGATTTGAATGGAAAGGATACTTTTGTGGTGAACGGTCATCGCTTGAAACCGTACTTCGATTATTCAGAGTTGAAGAAAACCAAGGAGAAATGTTCTTTACTGGATCCTATTTATCAGTAAAGAGCCAAAGCTGGAAGTCGAGCTCAAGACATTAAATAAGAGCGCTGACTGGGAGGCAACCCAGGAGTGGTCGTCAGTAAGACCACAACCGCTTTCCCTTAATTAGTTATGAAAGAATTGTTTTAAGTTAAGTGAGTATTGGACTAAGTCAGAGTCGGAGAACGTGGGCTAAGGTGTTTTTAGAGTCTATTTTGAGATTCGAACCCACTTTGTGATGCAAAGTGTGTAGGTGGAGGTCCAGGGTGAATTGCGAAACCACTTTGCGATGCAAAGTGTGTAGGTGGCAGACCGGTGTGTGGAATGGGGACGGTCTAACCGGGGAATGACGTGGAGGCGCATCTGAAAAGGACAGCTGGATATAATTGTGGCGCTTAGGATTTCGCACGAAATTTGAATTTCAAATTTGGTAATGATTTTATTCCCTTGATTTTTTCGACTTCCCATAATTGTCATCTCACCATTCCATCAGTTAAAAGGAGAAAACCCTCCTCCATTAACCCTTACAACCTCCACAACCGCCATACACTCAGCCACTTTCTCCACTTCGCCATAACCGTCGTCCGCGAATCCGCCATTTAAACACGCAGACCCAGTTCTCACTCTACATACCTTCACCAGCCTTCGCCGTCTTTCTGAAAACCCCAACATTCCAACCATCACCATGGTCAGAATTAAGAAAGCCGCACACAAAAGAACAAACAAAAGTGTCGCCGCCTCCGGCAGTACTCAAACCAGAGGCCCAGCCGCTACAAAATCTGTACCGGTGGGGGAGAAGAGAAAAACGCGTAGCACCACGTCCGAGAAAACTCCTGTGCACAGTTCCGAGAAGACCACACCTACTCGGGGGGTGGAAGAAGAGGAACAAGAGAAGATTCCCTCGCCGGAGAAGCAACCCAATGGAAAAGGAAGCGCTGCGGGTGACCAAGAGCAGATACAGGGCGAGGAAGAACCAGATGTTCAACCGCCTAGGAAGAGAGAGAAAAAGAAGCTTGCGGTCAAGGACACCACTATCGCAGCAGCAGCGAAGAAAAAGACCGCTGGAAAGAAAACAACCAGTCCTCCACCAAAGGAGCCTGCTCCAGTCTCCAGTTCTTCCCGCTCCCAATCTCAATCAAAGGAGGGTGGTCTGACCACTTCTGACCACGAAGAGAGGGAACAAGAAGGCGAGCAAGGGGGAGAGCCAGTAGGAGAGGAGGAGACAGAAAAAAGCATTCCCGTGCGGGCCCAGGAAGATGTCACCCTGCAGAGCAAGGAGAAAGGGGTGGGAGCAAAGAGGAAGCTTGAAACCTCGAAACCCCCCTTACCGCAGAAGTCCAGACAGAGCAAATTAGGGGGTAAGGTTGGAACTACGAGCATGGCAAGGAGGATTACAGCTGCGGAAAAAGGGAAGGCAAAGGAAGGAGAAAAAGAAGGAGAAGCAAAGGAAATCGAAGAGGAAGAAATAGAGAGAGTGGAGATCATCGACAGCTCTAACTCGGGAGAAATTCAAGCGCCTGTGAAGTCTACACCCAGTGTCACCACCACGAAATCAGGAACCAAGAGGAAAGGCGTACTACGACCTGCATCATCTGGAGCAACCATACTACGAGACAGCCAGCGGTATGCTATCCTGCAGAACAGGGAGATCCTCCCTTGGTACTACCTGTTGATAGAAAGCTTGGAAGCATTTGGAATTAAAGAGAAGGTGGAGGGATACTTCAAGGGTATCGGCTGGGGAAAGGTTTTGGAATGGAACTACCCTGCGTTCAAGAAGCTGTCGGAGGAATTCATGGGGACAGTGGAGTTCAAACCCCACGGCAACTACGGTATCGAGACTCCGAGCACCCTGCGCTTTCAACTGCAGGGCAGGATGTTCCCTCTCTCCATCAATGAGTTAAACATTCAACTCGGAGTACTCGAGCCACGACAAGTGTATGAGGATGAGTATAAAGAGGCAGAGACGGTGGCCTCGGATGAGCGGAAGTCTCAGATTGACCACTACTGGTCAATCATCTCCATCAGGATTCGTTATGTGAAGAACAGCAGCAAGTCCAATGAGATCAGAGATCCAGCGCTTCAGATTTGCCACAGGTGGCTGGCTTACAACATCAACGGGCATTTGGAGGGGTCCAATGTGGTGACTCAGCAGGAGCTGTTCATTTTATGGTGCATGATGGAGAAGAAACGGGTGAACTTTGGGTTCATAGCAGCACAGCAGTTTCAGTTCGGCGTGACCCACCACAACAAATTCCTTTCACTCTGCCCTTTGGCGACGATTCTTGCAAAGAATCTCACCAATTTTAACTTGGAGAAGCCAGATGATCTCGCAGCGGCTGATACAAGATTTCTGGACCAAGGGCGCTTCGTGAGGTGGATGATTGTTGAGGTGGACGAGCATGGGAATTACTCGCTGGTCCATCCAGAGGGCACAACAGGCAGAGCAGAACCGAGCAAGGTGAATAAGCAGGCGGTTCCGCGCCGCTCAAATAGCGAGATGGTGGCCGTACTGGCAGAACTGAAAGAGCTGCGTGCAGATGTAGCGATGCTGAAGGTAGAGATGACGGCAATCCATACCAACATGAAGAAGGGCTTTGAGGAGTTGATGGCAAAAGCGGACGGAGAGGAGGAGGATGCCTCCGACCAGAATGAATAAGTTTTCTTTCCCCTATCTGTAGTTTAGGTTTTATTTTTCTTTTTGTTCTTTTCATTTCTGTTTCTTTTACGTTTTGTGTCAGCTGGAGTTTAGTGTAGAATAAATCTGTGAGTTTGTGTGTGCGCATGATATATGGATTAGGGGATGTGTGCATGTTGTTTGGTTTGACTGGTATTCTGAGCAACATTACATGCATAGCAGTAGAGGGAATACAGAAGTCCATACCTGCGAGAATTGAGCCTATTTATTTCTATCTTCTGTGTGTTCATGCTGTTTAGTAATCCTAGAACTTGTTAGTGGATTTTAGCTGGTGGTGTAGATTAAAGGATAAGGGAAGTTTATTCATGATTAGAAGCCCCAGAATTATCTAGCTGAACATGATAAACCATTGTTAACCACTTTGAGCCGAAGCACTTTTTCTTTCATAAGCCATTGTAATGATATTTGATTAAGAGTGTGTCTCCCACACTATACAAATAAGAATAGCACATAGGTACTCTAAGTGGAAAGACACAAGTGAAAGAGGGGTAAAAAAAAAGGGGTGGTCAATGTTAAGAAGAAGGCATAAATGAAAAGAATGCAAATTCTAAGTGTGATCAAAGATCAATACATGCCTAAGGAAGAAATAAACCCCAAGGAAAAGAAAAGAGTATGAGGATTAGTGGGAGCACTTATATTGAAAGAGCAGTCCATGTGACTGGAATTATGTTTTAACCCACTGTCTAAAAGTCCTTACCCTGCTCCGTATGCCCCATTACAACCAAATTAAGACCCTTTGATAAACTGCACCAGATTAACTGATAGCCATAAATCCTCAAACAAGCTAATAGGAAAGCTAATGCAGCATGAAATGAGAGTAAATACTAGCCATACACATGAGTGTGTGAGGAAGACTGCTAATGTAATCATGTGATGTATTTGCTCAATGGGGTTGTGGAATGTTAATTTGGTGGATACATGCATGCACGTACTGATCCATTTGATTGCGCATTTTCGTGTCTTGAAGTTTTATTTCTTTTTCATTCACCTCTCTTCTTGGTGTCTTTGTGAATCCACCAACATACTTGAGGGCAAGTATGGTTTAAGTGTGTAGGTGTGATGCGTCTTCGACTTTTGGGCCATTTGACCCTATTTTTCATGTCTTTTTGTGTCATTAGTGTCTGTCCAGGGGAAGGAAACTATTGTTCGAAGGAAGAAAGTTCAGTCCAAGTCAAACAGAGGAAAGGTGGTCAGAATGAGCAGAACTGGAGTAAATTCAGTTGGTTGCAAGGACTACGCAAAGGAGTATGCAGAGCAGGAGATGAATTGAAGCAAAAGACGAGGTTGAAAGGAGGATTCCATGTGAACCCTGATGCTAAGTTGCTGTTCATCATTCGCATTCGTGGTATTAACGTAATGCACCCAACAACAAAGAAGATCTTGCAACTGTCTTGCTTACGAAGAATCAAATCATGAAACATGCAACCAGTTTGACCACTACAGCAATTTCCAGTCAATCATCAGAGCACAAGAAGGAAAGCCGCGTGGAAGAACATTTGCACAATATCTACCAAGCATCTATGGAAGGAAGGATTTGAAGGTCAGCACCTTACCCTAAATAAACCAATCAATCGGAGATTGCCAATCATCAATCCAGTCAATCACAGATAATCAGAATCTCGCTCAACATGGAAATTGCCAATCATGCCGATTCAGTCTACTCGCTTAGGGTTTTGCTTGCTGCCAGTTCTACTATAAAAGTCCAGCCAGAGCGGCTGGCACAATGTTGGTTAATTTATTATTCTCCAGCTCTTAGTCCGAAGAAAACACTTTTACTTTCAGTTCTATATTTTCTATTCAAACAATTTATATGCTTTGATTCACATTCTCCTGTGAAGAACAAATCCAAGGTTGTTTGCCTTAGGTACTTTTAATTCAAGCATTTCGTATTTATTTTCATTCATGTGTTCTATTTTGCTTATCATTATATATTTAATTATGTGTGAGTAATCTACTTGGTGAGATTTGGGTATGGGAAATGATTGACTGATGATATGTGAAACATTCGTGAGGCACTTGTGCCATCGGTTGAGTCCTGTAGTTCTGGAAGGACTGGAGCAGAATTCATGGGCAGACCTGACCTAACGGGTGATCTCCGTTCGGTTGGAGCTGTACCATGTCAAGCAAAGGCAGGGCATGACAGACGGTAACGTTCGGTGTGCCCATGACCGAGTAGCTAAGCAACACCTGACATGGTGCTGTAGATCTGGATGGTGAGGAATGGACAAGGGGATACTGCGTCTTTCTTCAGTCTTGGGCTTCTCTAACAATCACCCATCAACTGTGACGAGGCATCAAGCCATGGTTATCGACCAAAGGACTCATCTCGCGTATCGTAGGCATATCGATGACCGGTTGGACGTGGTACCGGAAATGAATATCCCGCGAGTTACGTCTACTCTGTAGGTGTGGACATGGGAAGTTTGGAAGAGAAGGTTGGTGAGGGTCATACTTGGAGAGATCGGGTATGACTACTATCTAAGGAGGAGTGAAGCACGGCCTTGTGACTGGGGTGAAGCGTGACCTTCGGACCAAGACGACAACAAGGGATTCAACCATCCCAAGTGTGGAGTATGAACTCTTGAAACGCCCCAATGTCTTTGGGCCACGCCTTGAGTTTATATGAAGCATGGACGGATCTTCAGTGTGCCCGTGACCGAATCAACATATCAACAACGATCATAACCTACCCCAAATCTTACCCCCCTTTTAATATTTGATTTCCGTTTAGTTTATTGTGCAGATATACAGATTGAGACCGTGACAACTCGATTTGTACACTAAAGAGTAAAGAGGTTCATCACTCTCCGTGGGATTGACCCTAGCTTACCGCTAAGACTAACCAGTCCGGTAGTGGGCATAGGAGCGTGTACTGTCCGTCTAGGGATTACACAGGTATTTTGATCGTACCATACGACGGGTGCGTGTCACCGGGTGATCTTACCCACTATCAAAAGAAGAAATTCTTGCATAATGTGAAGTTTTACTATTGGGAAGACCCAAATCTTTATCTTCGATGTGCCGATAGCATCATTCGGAAGTGTGTGAAGCAAACGGATTGGGTGCGAATCATGGAGGAATGCCATAGCTCTCCAAGTGGAGGTCATTTTGGTGCCCATCGGACCGCTATCAAGGTCTTCCATTCCGGGTTTTATTGGCCAACTATCTTCAAGGATTGCATTGCTTTTGTGAAATCTTGTGATAGGTGTCAACGAATGGGGAACATTTCCAAGAGAGACGAGATGCCACAAAACATTTTGGTGGAAGTTGAATTGTTCGATGTGTGGGGCATAGACTTCATGGGACCCTTTCCCAAATCTCAAGGGTATACTTATATTTTGCTTGCGGTTGAGTACGTGTCTCGTTGGGTGGAAGCAATTCCAACGGTCAAGAATGATTCAAAGGCGGTGCTTAAATTCTTGCAAAAGAATATCCTCACTCGTTTTAGCACCCCAAGGGCATTGATAAGTGATGGAGGGTCGCATTTCAACAACAAGTGGCTTGGGAGCTTGCTTGCTAAATATGGAGTGAAGCACAAGGTAGCCACTCCATACCATCCTCAAGGGAATGGCCAAGCTGAGTTGGCCAATCGAGAGATTAAGCAAATCCTGGAAAAATCGGTGGCACATCGAAAAGATTGGGCAAGTCACTTGGATAATGCATTGTGGGCCTATCGAACCGCTTACAAGACTCCTATAGGTATGTCGCCATTTCAACTTGTCTTTGTGAAGTCATGTCATTTGCCGGTTGAGCTTGAGCACAAAGCATATTGGGCCACAAGACGGATTAATCTCGAGTTTAAGGAGGCCGGGTATACAAGGCTTGAAAAACTCCTTGAGCTTGATGAGTGGAGGAATGAGGCGTTTGAGAGCTCTCAGATTTACAAGGAGAGGTCGAAGAAGTCCCATGATCGGGCTATTCGTTCCAAAGATTTTGCCCCCGAAGATGAGGTTCTTCTCTATAACTCTCATCTCCGTCTCTTTCCAGGCAAATTGAAGTCAAGGTGGACGGGGCCTTATGTCATCTATAAGAGCAATGGAAATGGCACATACCATCTTCTCAAAGCCGATGGAGAGACCTTCTTGGTGAATGGGCATCGTCTCAAGCCGTATATCAATTGTGAGCCGGACCGGAACGTGACGGTCACACTTCTAAACAACCCTTGAAAGTTGAGGTATCGTCTAGCTTTAGACGTTAAACAAAGCGCTTGTTGGGAAACACCTCAACATTTTACTTACTTTTGGTTTTTCTTTTTATTTTGAGTTTGTGTTGATTGTTTTGGTGGTGTTTGATCTTGGATGTGAATATGTGTTGTTTTTGGTTTGATTTGGCTTGGCTTGGTTGGGTGAGATTGTGATTGTGTTGGTTTGGTAGTTTGTGATTTGTTGGTTTGGTGGTTTCGTTTGTTTTCAGTTGAGTTTGCCTTTTCGCTTCTTTTGCCTTGGTGTTTGATCTTTGAGTTGTGCTTGGGTTGGTTGCGAAATGTGTCGGCATGCTCGTTTGATTGAAGTGTTTGTTTCATTTTTAGCTTTTTCTTTCCCAAAAAAAAATGAAAAATCGCGTGAAAAGTGTAAATCGGCGTTCAGACCCGGCGGTTCACGACTGGACCGCCGATTTTGGGGTCCCGGCCGCCAGGTCGACCTCCGAAAGTTACTGGAATTTTGGGGCATGTGGAATCTTCAAATCGGCGGTCGGACTGGCGGTTCAAGGCCAAATCGCCGATTTTCATGTCCAGACCGTCGAATAACCCTCTGGAAGTTACTGGACTCGACAACCCTTCACAAATTCAAAACCGGCGGTCGGACCGACGGATTGAGCCCTGACCGCCGATTTTTGCTTCAGACCGCCGAGTTTACCATTCCAACCGCTGATTCGTGCGGTTTCTCTCTTTTCTCCCCTTTTTCTGCCTTCTTTCTTCTCTTTTTACCTATTCTTCTTTTCCCTCTTCCAAAACATACGAAAATTCCATACTTTTCATCTCAAATTCCTCCTTCAATCCTCCATATCTCTCAAAATCCTTCCACACACATCATACCCATCACCTAATCTACACTTTCATCCAAGAATTTGTGGTTTTCATCCACCCAAATCCTCACACCCAAGTTTTGGAGTTTTAGCCCTCTTCTAGTTTAAATTTTCGTTGTTAAGGTATTTTTTGCTTCTTTATTTCTTGTTTTTATGGTTTTTTTTTGCTTAGTTTTTGTTGTTAGTTTGTGCAATTTTCGTTTTTTAGGTTTGGATAATTTTCTAGGGCTTTAATTTCGAATTTTTTTGGGATTTTTGTGCTTAATTGTCTAATTAATCATGCTACATTGTGGATTGGCTATGAATTGAGCATGTTAGAGAATTACTTGAGGATGTTTATTGATTGTGATGATATTATGGTGCCCTTAAGTGATTTCTAGCATAATTTGTGGAGGTTTTGGTGCAAATGTAGCATGATTATTTGTTTAGGGAGTTTGGTGATGGTGAATGCATGCTTTAGAGTCTAAATTTTGGATTGATAGTTGTAGTTGAGCTTGAATTGATTGATTTTGGTGATATGGATGATGTTATTTTGTTGGTATGTGCTTCACTTGTCTAGATACATAGATGGAAGGATTGTTGTGGTGTATTCATTATTTGGAACTTATCTTGCTATTTATTTATGGTTGATCTAATTTTGATGTTGTTTTGGAGATTGGAAACTAAACTACATTGATTGAGTATAGGTACAATGGGTCGAAGCAAGGCGGATAAGCATCCACGTCTTGAAGATTCTCCTCCCAAGGGTAGGAGTAAAGGCAAGGAGAAGGCTAAACAAAAGCCCACATCATCCCGTCGTCAAGCCGATGATGGTCCATACCACCCCTCCGTCTTTGGGGTATCTAACCTTCAAGAAGAGCACAAGCGGTTGTTTATCCATCTAGCTCGAAGAGGGGCTCAAAAAGGTCTCGCCTCTTGCAAGTACCCGGATGAGCGAGTCCTTAGGGATCTTGGATTGTGGGAAAATGTAAAAGAGATGTTCGACCGGATAGGTTGGGGCTCAATTTTGATGAGGATGTGGCCTACATGCCCACGAGCTTCATACGAGCTTCTCTCCACATTGGTCATCCCAACCGCTCAAGTGAAGTGTCCTCAGACGGTATATTTCCGGTTGGAAAATGTGACACACTCCTTGTCCATGAGGCAAGTCAATGAAATTTTCAATTGCCCGGATGGAGGCGATTGTGAGAAGCCATGGGGGTTCAAACCCAAAGTGTTATGGAAAGAAATGACTTATGCCACTCAAGTTTACTCTTCGGGGAAGTCAAAGGCCACCTTAATCCGAAACCGCGTTTTTCGGGTTATTCAACGCATACTTGCCCATACGGTGTTCCAAAGGGGCGAGAATAGCTCATGCCGGAGTGTCGAGCTGCAAGTTATGTGGTGCATGCTCAACTATACAAGGCTTAATTTGGGCCAATTCCTCTTCCGCCAACTCTGGGCTCAAAAGCATCAACAGTCGGGCGTCCTTTGTTGCGGTGGTTTCATCTCGGCCATAGCTCAATTCCTTTGTCCCGAATACGATCAATGGGAGAAGCTCAATGACAATTTAGCCATGGATCTCAATATGTTAAAGAATATGCGGGTTCTTGTCTCCGCTTCTCGGCCTTATCTTTTCCGCCAAAGCAAGGAGTACCGACCCAAGAAGGGCGAGAAAGAGGTAGTGGAGATCTTTTCATTACCCGACCCCGTTCTCACTGAGATTACCACTTTCAACCAAAGCACAAATTGGAAGATGGATACGCCACTTCATGAGATGGCTATCCTAGCGGCCGGCAATCCAAGGGTCGAATTAGAGGCGAGTGGTAGTAGTGGGGGAGAAGACGGAGAAGATGGTGAAGGAGAAGATGGCGATACCAATGATGATGATGATGATGCAGGGGAGCAAGCAAGACGGGAAGCCCGTCTTGAACAATGAAGACAAGAGTTGCAACGACGCCGAGGGCGTCAAGGCTTTGAGCAAGGTCAAGGCTCGCAAGGAGGCTCTCAAGGTGGGTTTCAAGGAGGCTCTCAAGGGGGGTTTTAAGGCGGTTTCCAAGGTTTTGGGGGGTCCTTCGGACCCTATAACATGTATAGCGGACCGGCGGGACCCGACGCCTTCTATGAGGAAGAATTTGCGAGTATGCCGGAGCAAGTGGCACACATCGACAACTATTGCACTCAGTGGGATAGTGAGTTTGCCGTTATGCACCACGATATTCAAACCAACCGTCTTTGGCAACAAAACATGCTTGAAGCCCAACAAATGCAATTGGGGAACCAAAGAGCTTTCCAAGACGAGATGTATGCTCATTACAACCAATTCTGGGATGATCTTTATGCTCGGCAAGATACCTTTCATCAAAAGCAAAGAGCCGATTGGCAAAATTACCAACAACAACATCGAGCCGAGTTTCAAGGTTTCCAACAAGATCTCTATGATCGTCAGGAGCGGTTCCGACAAGAGCAACGGTCGGAGCAACAAGCTTTTCAACAACAATGGTTCGATCGGCATGACGCATTCCGCCAAGAATTATTTGACCGCCAAGATCGATATCATCAAGAGGATCTTGTCAATGAACAAGAGTTGTTGGATCTTGTTCATCGCTTTGAAACATCTCAGCTTGACGAAGGCCATCCATAGCCCCCGCTTCCGCCCCCCAATGATCAAATGAGAGGTACCCCCGTCTTTGTATTTGTTTCTTCCCTTCAAACTTCTTCGTTTTCTTCGGTTTTGAATAAGTTTGCGGGAGGGGGGAGATGAATACAAAGACGTTTGTAAATATGTGTGTGTTTTGCTTGGGTTGTTAAGTTTGGTGTGCTTTGGTTATTTTTGCTTGTTTAGTTGTGTTAGAATTGGAAACTTTGGGAATTTGTGGAAATTTGTGAGAATTTGAAAATTTGGAGTTTGGTTGTTATGATTTTGATTGTGCATTGCTCATGTAACTGTGGTGAGATGTCTATGATGATAATGTTTTGTTTTTGAGAAAATTGGGTTGGAATCGAGCATGCTTGATTGGTTTTGCATGGGTTGATGGCTTGATGATTTGATTCTTCAATTTTTGAACAAAACCCGTGAGACTTGAGCTTTATTGTGCCAAATGGAGCACTTTTGTTTTTGTGAGTTTGATCATGCATGCATTTTTACTCCTAGAACTTGCATTGGATCTATGTTGAGAATGCTAGGTTGTGCAAGAACTTGGAAATGACCTTAGGCCATCTTTGTTAGCCACTTCATATCCCAAACACATCCTTGTGCTTTCTATTGTCCATTGTCAACCCTTTTGAGCTTGATTTGACCCTTTGTTGATGAACCGGAGTAAAGGGGTTGTGGTTGTGTAAGGGTATCCGGGGTGGGTTGTATGATGATGATTTAATGATTGTTTGGGTAGTTGTAATAGACTTGTGGCATTAAAAAGAAGAAAAATTTTCCCATAAGCTCAATGTGAAAGAAAAGAAAAATGATGAGTGAAAAAGAGAAAAGAATGTGGAAGTGAAACGAAAATGTGTCTCGTTGTGTATTGAAATGTTTTCCACTTGAAAATTGAGATTTGTAAAAGGAAGAAGTTGAGCATAAGGGAATTAAATTGTGGTTGAAGTCCATTGAATTGGTAGTGCATGGTAGGGGAGGAAGATAGAATGATTCTATGTTGGTTTTGAAGTAGAAATAAGGTTGGTGATTGAACTTGTTAAGTCACTTAGCCAAATTTTCCCTCCTAAACCAACGTGCCTACATTAGAACCTAAGAAAAAGCCCTTTGTGATCCTTGTTCTTGCATGACACGTGTTGCAATGGAGATATTAGACAATATGCAAGCCTATGGTGAGTAGAGTGCATTGCATGAATTCGATGAGTGCATAACCATACATTTTCAGATCAATAGTCAAGTAATCAAAAAGGGGAAGTCACATTCAAGAGATATAACATCAATTGTAAGAAAAACAATTGAGTGTTCATCGGATGAAAAGCAGTATGGGGGAAGAGAACATCAGATGAAAGGAAGCCATCTGAGCGTTCGAACCTAACTGATCAGATACAAGGAAGACAACTGAGTGTTCAGTTTCACAACATCAGTTGTAGAACTCAACCAAGAAGATCAACAGCTTGAAGATGAAGTCAGCTGAGAGTTCAACTGTTAGTTGTCAGATAGAACATCGGCTGAAGAACAAGTTAGTTGAAGATTGAAAGTCTTAACCGACCACTCCTTGTTGGAAGTCTGTTGTTAAGATTTGAATTTCAAAAAGGAAGTCACGAGAGGGTTTGACCGTTCAGTCATTACCCCATTTGGCCCAACACAAGGCTATCTCAGATGGAAAGCAGAAGAGCACAGATGCCATATCGGGAAAGTCTGCAGAGATGAGAGACAAGCCATCGCTTTCAAAGAACAGAGATCAACAGCTCCTCCAACGGCTAGTTGATACTCTCCGCCTATAAATAGAGGCCTTCATTCATTCGAAAAAGACACAAGACACACACGCGAGAAGAAACCAGAGAGCGAAAGAAAGAGCAATATTCTTCACGAGCTGAACTGAATTTAATCTCTTAGAACATCACTTGTTGAGAGTTCTAGAGTTAGTTAGTTTTTGTGTCTTTAGATCGAACCTTGAGAACATCACTTAGTGAGAGTTCGTAGAGTGTTAGATCATAGCTCACTTCAAGTTCGAGCTTTTAGTTGGAACCCCATTTTCTTTCACCTGAAAAGGTTTAGGATTCTACTCTTCCTGCAACTGAGTAGTTAGGTTGTTTAGTACCCGAAAACTAAACTGTAAGGTTGATAAGTACCCGCAAACTTATCCTTAACTGTTGCTCAACCCGCGTAAGCTGAGCGGTTTGTCCAGAAGAACTTGGACAGAGTTGTGTGGACTCACAACTCCCCGTGGACGTAGGAGGTTTCTCCGAACCACGTAAATCTCTGTGTGCTAGTGTTTATTTTGTTTATTTCTGGCATTCTCAACTGACTGACTAACCAGCATACAATCTGCATCTGTGCATTCTCAACTGATTTCGTTTTTGACCAACCGTGCAAAAAGGCGTGAGTTGTTTTACGAGTTTAATTTCCACCACATTCCACACAACACTTCACTTCCAACTGAGTGTTCTTTACTCAGTTGTGATTCCAACTGAGCTGCCTTACTCAGTTGAAGTTATTTTTGGGGGTTAAGTTTGAAAATCATAACTGGTGTGTTCCCCCCCCCCCCCTCATACACCAGTAACTCGTATCGAGACCATCAAGTGGTATCAGAGCAGTGGTTCGAAAGACTACTGACTCTGTTTCACAAGGTGTGAATTCGAGGTATTTTATTCAGTGGTCAACTGAACAGATCTATCTTTCACGCTAGTGCATATTTGCTTGCATATTTGTTCTGTTGTTGAGTGCAGATGGACATCAAGGACAAGATCGTGGTCATGTTCACGGTAGTAAATTATACTTCCTGGAGGACGCGGATGAAGAAGATCCTACTGTCGAAGCATCATAGGATGCAACAAGTACTCTCATCCGGACCGATCATCATCAAAGAAAGAATCACTCGCACTCCTACAAATCCCAACGATGGGGACACAGTTGTGGAGTTTGTGGAGAAGCAGCCGGAAGACTACACTCCAGAGGAAGCCAAGGTGAGCCAGTTGGATATCTGGGCTCAAAGCACGATTATGTCCACTGTTGGACAAGATTATCTCCCTTGGATTGAAGAGTGTGAGACTGCCAAAGAAATGTGGGATATCCTGGCATCGCTGAGTGAAGGAAGCGATGAGACGAAGGATAACAAGTTCTCACATGCATGCCAAGACTTCGACAACTTTTGTCTGAAGACAGATGAAACAATTGATCAGCTAGAGCTCCGGTTTATGGACATCCTCAGAAGAATCCAGTCCATCCGAAGAGGAAAATACACACTAAGAGAAATCAATCTCAAAGTGTTGCAAGCTCTACCGGCTGAGTGGGATACTTTCACCAATATCCACGAGAGCCGAGCTGACCTTAGTGAAATGGGAACTGAAAGATTGTTCTCAATCTTAAAGGGAAATGAGTATAAGGAGAACCGAAGAAGATCTCAGTCCTCGGTTCAGACGAGTCGACTTGAGGATGTTGGTTCAGCCTCAAAGTCAGTTGCTCTTCGAGCTGACTACTCCAAATCGAGAACATCGAGGCCAACCAGATCAGCTGACACAACTGCAATGGAGCCAAGCAGAGAGGAACTGCAATAGAACATTGCAGCCCTGTCAAAGAAACTAGCCGACATGGACACTCGGTTCGGGAAATTCAAACGATTCTACAAATCAAACCGAACTCGAGACAGTTCAAAGCCTGTCACCAACGGTTGCTTTGAATGCGGCAAGGAGGGACACTTCAAAGCTGACTGTCCAGACCTCTCAAAGAAAGAGAGAGAAGCGATGAGGGCCAAGAAAGCTGGAAAGAATAAGGCCATGGTAGCAGAAGAAGCAGCTGACGACATGGACATCTTCACTGACACTGAAGATGAGGATGAGCTGACTTCTACAAACAACGCCATCAGTCAGGATCAATGCCTCATGGCACTTGGAACCGACCAAGAGGATACTGAGGTACACTCTAATCCTGCTAAGTTAAATTCTTCCAATACCTCTAACATGCAGGAATCTCTGGACGAAGAGTTGGAACCCTCCTGGAGTGACTTTCAAGAACTCAGTGAGGAACTACATCAGCAATCGGTTGAGTTTAAGAGTCTTCAAGCTCAGTTCACCAAACTTGAAGATTCCTTAACCGAAAAGGATGATCTGATCAAGAGCCAAAGCGAGGAGATTGAGAATCTCAAGAGTCAACTGAATGAGGCTAAGGCTCCAACTGATGAGGAGTTGACGAAGCAGATCAAGGAGCAGCAAGATCAGTTGAAAAATCAAGAGACTCAGATCGACCAGCTGATAAAGAAGTCAGATGGGCAAACCGAGCAGATAACTGTCATGACTCGGTTATGATGTGATTAAAGATCGTGGAATTCCTCCAGCAACCTTCATCAAAGGTGTTGAGGTCAAGGTTGTCGAACCTAACACAGTGGAACCTGAGTCACCACAAAGTAATTCAACCTCCACCTCTCAGCAAGCTCAACCGACCAAGGCAACCACAACTGACAAGGGAAAAGGAGCAGTAGATGGAGGACAGAATGTTCCATCGGTTGGGACATCAACCAAGGGGGAATGCTCCAAAAGTCAGAAGAGAAATCAGAGGCGTCGAAGGCATAATCACAACCGAACTCAGAATCAGAACCGACCTCTGCATCAACCTCAGAGTCAACATCAGAAGGAATGGAACCGACCGCAGAACCGACAAGGGTTCAATCATCTGAATCAACAGCGGTTCCAACATCAGTTTAACCAAAGGTTCCAACCGAGTCAACCAATGAGAAACAGGTCTAATAACTGGAGATATTCATGCCATAATATGAATCACCAACAGGGCATGAACAGCTACAGACAACACTCAGGGAGTTGGAATCAGAATCAGCCACAAAGATTCCAACATGGCGTCCGACCTCACAGACAAATTCAACAGGATAAGAATCGCCATCAAAAAAGAGGGAAAGCCTCTCCTCCGAAAGCTCAGAATGGGAGAAATCCAACTAAGGATAACTGAGGTGTTGTTATAGTGGATGATGAAGGAAAAGTGATCTGGAATGATAAATCCATCCGAGTATACAGGGAAAACCGACGCACAGTTCCAGGGGGAACTGGTTCTAACCCTCCAGGACCCAACTGAAATTGGGGACCTAAGCGAGTTTCTCTTTGCAGGTACAGGAGAAACTGCTGAGGAAGAATAAAGCGTCTGCAACAATGTGGGTGATGGACAGTGGATGCTCGAAACACATGACGAATCTGAAGGATTTGCTTGGAAGTTTCGTGGAGAAAGAAGGTCCATCAGTTACCTTTGGTGACAACTCAAAAGGTTACACCAGAGGTTACGGTACACTTGAAACCAATCATGTTTCAATCTCTAATGTTTCTTATGTTGATGGATTGAAGCATAACTTGCTCTTCATCAGCCAATTCTGTGATAATGGTTTTTTTGTCAAGTTTGATGCCCAGGGTTGCAGGGTTAAAAATGTCAAATCAAAGCAGGTGATATTGTTGGGAAATCGATCACCAACCGGGAATGTCTACTACGCTGACTGGAACAGCAGCCTCCCTGACACTTGCCTGTTATCAAAGAGCAGTTCAGATGTGAGCTGGCTGTGGCACAAAAGGCTCAACCATCTGAACTTCAAGACTATGAACCGACTTGCCAGACAAGAACATGCAAGAGGCATACCAAACCGAGTGTTTTCAACAACACATATCTGCAGTGCATGCCAGTTGGGAAAGCTCGGTAGATCCTCCTTCCGGTTGAAGTCGACTCCCTCAACCGATCGAGTGTTACAGTTGATCCATATGGATCTCTTCGGGCCAGTTACACCAAATAGCATGAACGGGAACGAGTACACCCTGGTTGTAACTGATGACTACTCAAGATATACGTGGACCATCTTCATGCGCCACAAGAGTGAAACCCGAGATGAGCTACCCAAGCTGATGGATCGGATGTCAAACCAACAAGAGATGAAGATCATTTCTATCCGATCAGATCGTGGAACTGAGTTTCTAAATGAAACCATCATCGAGTATTGCGAGAAGAATGGAATTACCCATCAAACATCAGCCGCGCGTACTCCGCAACAGAATGGAGTAGCTAAGCGAAGGAACAGAACGCTAAAGGATGCAACTACATCCATGGTAACCAGCTCAGCTCTGCCAAAGAGATTTTGGGCTGAGGCCATCAATACTGCATGCTACACTCAAAACCGGTCTCTTCTGACCAAGCGGTTGGAAAAGACACCATACGAGCTATGGAGACGCAGGAAGCCAGATATCTCATATTTTCGTGTTTTTGGTTCTAAGTGTTATATTCACAACAATGGGAAGACTCAGTTGAAAACTTTTGATGCCAAAGCTTCGAAGGGCATATTTCTTGGATATGCCGCTCGGATCAAGGCTTACAGAGTTTTCAACAACAGCTCTCATGTTGTGGAAATAACACCTCATGTTAGTTTTGATGAATCTACTTTTGAGTACAGGGAACAGGTTAAAGGACAATAGGCTGATCCACAAGTTCCACCTGTTCTCACCAGATCACAAGCTCTAAGGGAAAAGAATCTAGCTGAACCACTGGTATGGGCAACCGAGGATGAGGATCCATACTCCTCCGAAGATGAATGCGAAGACCCAGCTTATCTCAAGGGGGAACTTCAGCTGATGCTTCTCCAACTGCATCGGCATCCAAAGCCCAACCGAGTCTGGTTCAAACTAATGTCAATGTTGAGGATCCAGACTCAACAGCTGATCAACCACCAGCTCTGAAGACTCCAACTCAGATTACGGAACAGCCACAGTTGGAAGAAGAAGGAAGACGCAACCGAAGATGGTATGAAGTTCATTACACTGACAACATCATCGGATATCCGACCGAAGGTGTGCGTACAAGAAGCAGAGTTGCGACACATGTTTCAACCGAGGAAGATTCCAACACTTATGCCCAATATGCTGAGGAGTTGGCAGTTCTAGAGGAGTTCGAGCAAGCTGGAGATGTTGCCATGATTTTTTGCTTTGTAGCTGATGTGCCAGAACCGAAGAACGTTGTGGAAGCTCTCAACTGTGTTCACTGGACAACAGCCATGCAAGAAGAACTGAATGAGTTTCTTCGCAACTGTGTATGGGAGTTGGTAGAAGACCAAATGGTGTCAAAGTTATTGGATTAAAATGGATCTGTTGGGAAATTTATTAGTATGAGTTTTGATGAATTCCAAAACCAACTGACCCCAACTGAGTAGATGTTGCCAGTTCCTATTGTTAGCTGTTAGGCTCGCTGTTTGAGCAATGTTAAGATTGTATCTTTACAGATCTCCAGCTGAAGACGGCAACAGAGCAACACTCGGATACAACCCCGGATGAAAGATCGGATGAGGAACATCAGTTACAAGACTGCCTGATGAGAGAGCTATGCTTGTTGACAGCTGAGAGTTCAAGCCAACTGTTCAGTTGGAACATCAGCTATAGAATGCCATCCGATAAAGAGAATGTTTTAAGAAAGGGGAAGTTATAAAGAAGTCTCAACATGAAGTTCAAAGTCAGCTGAGAGTTCAACGGTTCAGAAAGAACATCAGCTGAAGACCACTCAGATAAAGATCAAGACTTTCAACCGAATAACCGAGGTTGACTGTCAGAAAGTTTTGAATTTGAATTTCAAAAGGAAGTCACATGAGGGTTTGACCGTTCAGTTATTACCCCATTTGGCCCAACACAAGGCTGTCTTAGATGGAAAGCAGAAGAACTCAGATGCCATATCGGGAAAGTCTGCAGAGATGAGAGACAAGCCATCGCTTTCAACGATCAGAGATCAACAGCTCCTCCAACGGCTAGTTGATACTCTCCGCCTATAAATAGAGGCCCTCATTCATTCGAAGAGGATACAAGACACATACGCGAGAAGAAATCTGAGAGCATAAAGAAAAGAGCAATATTCTTCACGAACTGAACTGAATCTCTTAGAACATCACTTGTTGAGGGTTCTAGAGTTAGATAGTTTTTTTTTTGTGTCTTTAGATCGAACCTCGTGAACATCACTTAGTGAGAGTTCGTAGAGAGTTAGATCGCAGCTCACCTTCCGTTCGAGCTTTTAGTTGGAAACATTTTTTTTACCTGAAAAGGTTTATGATTCTACTCTTCCTGCAACTGAGTAGCTAGGTCGTTTAGTACCCTTAAACTAAACTGTAAGGTTGATAAGTACCCGCAAACTTATCCATAACGGTTGCTCAGCCCGCGTAAGCTGAGTGGTTTGTCCAGAAGAACTTGGACAGAGTTGTCTGGACTCACAACTCCCTATGGACGTAGGAGGGTTATCTCCGAACCACATTAAATTCTGTATGTCTGTGTTTATTTCTGTTCAGTTACTTATAGCATTTTTCAACTGACCAAACTAACCGACATACAAACTGCATGTTTGCATATTCAACTGTTTTGGTTTTTGACCAACCAAGCATAAAAGCATGAGTTGTTATAACGAGTTTATTTTCCACCACTTTCCGCACCGCACAACTCTTTCAGCTGAGGTTGCTTACTCAGATGTGAGATTGCAACTGAGTCTTTTTACTCGGTTGAAGTATTTTTCCAGGGTTAAGTTTTAAAATCCTAACTGGTGTATTCCCCCCCCCATACACCAGTAACTCGTTTCGGGACCATCAAGTGGTATCAGAACAGTGGTTCAAAAGACTGCTGACTCTGTTTCACAAGGTGTGAATTCGAAAAATTTTCTTCAGTGGTCAACTGAACAGATCTTTTCACGCTAGTGCATATTTTCTTGCATATTTGTTCTGTTTGTTGTGTGCAGATGGACGTCAAGGACAAGATCGTCGTCTTGTTCTCAGTAGTCAATTATACATCATGCAGAACACGGATGAAGAAGATCCTACTTTTGAAGCATCATAGGATGCAACAAGTTCTCACTTCCGGACCGATCATCATCAAAGAAAGAATACCTCGCACTCCCACAAATCCTAACGATGGAGATACAGTGGTGGAGTATGTGGAGAAACAATCAGAAGACTACACTCCAGAGGAGGCCAAGGTGAGCCAGTTGGATATCTGGGCTCAAAGCACAATAATGTCCACAGTTGGACAAGATTATCTGCCATGGATAGAGGAGTGTGAGAATGCAAAAGAGATGTGGGACATCCTGGCATCGCTGAGTGAAGGAAGCGACGAGACAAAGGAAAACAAGTTCTCACATACATGTCAAGATTTCGACAACTTCAGTCTGCGACCTGATGAGACCATCGATCAGCTAGAGTTCCGGTTTATGGACATCATCAGAAGAATCCAGTCCATCCGAAGAGGAAAATACACACTAAGAGAAATCAATCTCAAAGTGTTGCAAGCTCTACCGGCTGAGTGGGATACTTTCACCAATATCCACGAGAGCCAAGCTGACCTTGGTGAGATGGAAACTAAAAGATTGTTCTCAATCTTAAAAGGAAATGAGTATAAGGTCAACAGGAAGAGATCGCAGTCCTCAGGTCAGACAAGTAGAATTGAGGATGTTGGCTCAGCCTCAAAGTCAGTTGCTCTCCGAGCTGACTACTCGAATTCGAGATCATCGAGGCTAACCAGATCGGCTGACACGACTGCAAAGGAGCCAAGCAGAGAGAAACTGCAATAGAACATCGCAGCCTTGTCAAAGAAGCTAACCGACATGGACACTCGGTTCGGCAAATACAAACGATTCTACAAATCAAACCGAACTCGAGACAGCTCGAAGCCAGTCACTAATGGTTGCTTCTAATGCGGCAAGGAAGGACACTTCAAAGCTGACTGTCCAAACCTTTCAAAGAAAGAAAAGGAAGCGTTGAGGGCCAAGCAATCTGCAAAGAACAAGGCCATGGTAGCAGAAGAAGCGGCTGACGATATGGATATCTTCACTGATACTGAAGATGAAGATGAGCTGACTTCTAACTACAACGCCATCAGTCAAGATCAATGCCTCATGGCACTTGGAACAGACCAAGATGATATTGAGGTACAATCTAATCCTGCTCAGTTAAATTCTTCCAATACTTCTAACATGCAGGAATCTCTGGACGATGAGTTGGAACCCTCCTGGAGTGATTTTCAAGAACTCAGTGAGGAACTGCTTCAGCAATCGGTTAAGTTTAAGAGTCTTCAAGCTCAGTTCACCAAACTTGAAGATTCCTTAACCGAGAAGGACGATCTGATAAAAAGCCAAACCGAGGAGATTGAAAATCTCAAGAGTCAGCTGAATGAAGCTAAGGCTCCAACTGATGAGGAGTTGACAAAGCAGATCAAGGAACAGCAAGGTCAGTTGAAAAATCAAGAGGCTCAGATCGAACAGCTGATAAAGAAGTCAGATGGACAAACCGAGCAGATAACTGTCCTCGTCAAGAAATTGCAAACTGAGAAGGACAATCTAATCAAGCTGTATCAGTCATCCAAGATCAAAGAGAATCTTATCAGTTATAGTAGACAGATGGATGACGTGTCAGGACTTGGTTATGATGTGGTCAAGGATACTGGAATTCCACCAGCAACCTTCATCAAAGCTGTAGAAGTCACAGTTGTCGAGTCAAACACAGCTGAGTCTTCAGAAGCTAATCCAACCTCCACCTCTCAGCAAGTTCAACCGACCAATACTACCACACCTGAGAAGGGAAAAGGAACAGTAGATGAAGGACAGAATATTCCATCGGCTGGAAAATCAACCGAGGGGGAATGTTCCAAAAGTCAGAAGAGGAATCAGAGGCGTCGAAGGCATAATCGCAACCGAACTCAGAATCAGAACCGACATCTGCATCAACCTCAGAGTCAACATCAGAAAGAATGGAACCGACTGCAGAACCAACAAGGGTTCAATCATCTGAATCAACAGCGGTTCCAACATCAGTTCGACCAAGTTTCCAATGAAGTCAACCAATGAGGAACAGGTCGAACAACTGGAGATATTCATGCCATAATATGAATCATCAACAGGGCATGAACAGCTACAAACAACCCTCAGGGAGTTGGAATCAGAATCAGCCACAAAGATTGCAACATGGCGTCCGACCTCACAGACAAACTCAACAGGATAAGAATCGCCATCAAAACAGGGGGAAAGCCTCACCTCCTAAAGCTCAACATGGGAGAAATCCAACTCCTCCCAAGAAACAGAACATCACTACTAACAACAAGCCTAAGGATAACCGAGGTGTTGTTATAGTTGATGATCAAGGAAAAGTGATCTGGAATGATAAATCCATTCGAGTTTACAGGGAAAAGTGACGCACAGTTCCATGGGAACTGGTTCTAACCCTCCAGGACCCAACTGAAATTGGGGACCTAAGCGAGTTTCTCTTTGAAGGTACAGGAGAAACAGCTGAGGAAGAAGAAGGCGCCTACTACAATGTGGGTGATGGATAGTGGATGCTCGAAATACATGACAAATCTGAAGGATTTGCTCGGAAGTTTCATGGAAAAAGAAGGACCTTCAGTTACTTTTGGTGATAACTCAAAAGGTTACACCAGAGATTACGGTACCCTTGAAACCAATCATGTTTCAATTTTCAATGTCTCTTATGTTGATGGATTGAAGCATAACTTGCTCTCCATCAGCCAATTCTGTGATAATGGTTTCTCTGTCAAGTTTGATGCACAGGGTTGCAGGGTTAAAGATGTCGGATCAAAGCAGGTGATATTGTTTGGAAATCGATCACCAACAGGGAATGTCTATTACGCTGACTGGAACAGCAGCCTCCCTGACACCTGCCTGTTATCAAAGAGCAGTTCTGATGTGAGCTGGCTGTGGCACAAAAGGCTCAACCATCTGAACTTCAAGACGATGAACCGACTCACCAGACAAGAACATGCAAGAGGCATACCTAACTGAGTGTTTTCAACAAAACACATCTGCAGTGCATGCCAGCTGAGAAAGCTCGCTAAATCCTCCTTCCGGTTGAAGTCAACTCCCTCAACTGACCGAGTGTTACAGCTGATCCATATGG
The DNA here is from genome assembly GCA_029490685.1 of Schizonepeta tenuifolia. Classification (NCBI taxonomy): domain Eukaryota; kingdom Viridiplantae; phylum Streptophyta; class Magnoliopsida; order Lamiales; family Lamiaceae; genus Schizonepeta; species Schizonepeta tenuifolia. Next base: position 24,232,197 of record CM055957.1, read on the forward strand.
ATCTCTTCGGGCCAGTTACACGAAAGAGCATAAATGGCAACGAATATACACTGGTTGTAACTGATGATTACTCGAGGTACACGTGGACCATCTTCATGCGCCACAAGAGTGAAACCCGAGATGAGCTACCCAAGCTGATGGATCGGATATCGAACCAACAAGAGATAAAAATCATTACTATCCGATCAGATCGTGGAACCAAGTTCCTAAATGAAACCATCATCGAGTGTTGCGAGAAGAATGGAATTACCCATCAGACATCAGCCGCGCATACTCCGCAACAGAATGGAGTAGCTGAGCGAAGGAACAGAACGCTGAAGGATGCAGCCACATCCATGTTAGCCAGCTCAGCTCTGCCAAAGAGATTTTGGGCTGAAGCGATCAACACTGCATGCTACACTCAGAACCGGTCTCTTCTAACCAAGCGGTTGGGAAAGACACCATATGAGCTATGGAGACGCAGGAAGCCCGATATTTCTTATTTTCGCGTCTTTGGTTCTAAGTGTTATATTCACAACAATGGGAAGACTCAGTTGAAAACTTTTGATGCCAAAGCTTCGAAGGACATATTTCTTGGATATGCTGCTCGAATCAAGGCATACAGAGTTTTCAACAACAGCTCTCGTGTTGTGGAAATAACACCTCATGTTAGTTTTGATGAATTTACCTTTGAGTGCAGGGAACAGGTTAAAGGACAACAAGCAGATCCAGCTGTTCCACCAGTTCTCACCAGATCGCAAACTCTAAGGGAAAAGAACCTAGCTGAACTACTGGTTTGAGCAACTGAGGATGAGGATCCATACTCCTCTGAAGATGAATGTGAAGACCCCAGCTCATCCCAAGGGGGAACTTCAGCTGATGCTCCTCCAACTGCATCAGCATCCGAAGCCCAACCGAGTCCAGTTCAAACTAATGTCAATGTTGAGGATCCAGACTCAACAGCTGATCAATCACCAGCTCTAAAGACTCCAACTCAAATTTCGGAACAGCCACAGTTGGAAGAAGAAGGAAGACGCAACCGAAGATGGTATGAAGTCCATTCCACTGACAACATCATCGGCGATCCAACCGAGGGTGTGCGTACAAGGAGTCGAGTTGCAAATCCAGAATCAACTGAAGAAAACTCCAACACTTATGTCCAATATGCTGAGGAGTTGGCAGTTCTAGAGGAGTTCGAGCAAGCTGGAGATGTTGCCATGATTTCTTGCTTTGTAGCTGATGTACCAGAACACGAAGAATGTTGGGGAAGCTCTCAACTGTGTCCACTGGACAACAGCCATGCAAGAAGAACTGAATGAGTTTCTACGCAACTGTGTATGGGAGTTGGTAGAAAGACCAAATGGTGTCAAGGTGATTGGATTGAAGTGGATTTTCAAAATCAAGAGAGACGCCATTGGATTCATAGAGAGGAATAAGGCAAGGTTGGTAGCTCAAGGATACTGCCAACAAGAAGGAATCGACTTTGAAGAATCTTTCGCGCCTGTTGCAAGGCTGGAAGCCATCCGAATCTTTCTAGCTTATGCCGCACATTACAAGTTCAAAGTGTATCAGATGGATGTGAAGTGTGTATTCCTCAACGGAGATATCAAGGAAGATGTGTATGTTGAACAGCCTCCTGGTTTTGAGACTGGAGATGGAAGAGTGTACAAGTTGAAGAAAGCTATCTATGGTCTAAAGCAAGCGCCAAGGGCCTGGTATGACACTCTTTGTGGTTTTCTACTGAACTCGGGATTCAAACGAGGATCAGTTGACAAAACCCTGTTCACCATCAAAGTTGGAGAAGATATACTTGTTGTGCAAATCTACGTGGATGACATCATATTCGGTACCAAGTCGGAGGAGCTGTGCAAGAAATTCTCAGCTCTCATAAAGGAGAAGTTCGAGATGTCAATGATGGGCGAGATGAATTATTTCCTTGGGTTACAAGTGAAGCAGTCACCAGAAAGGATTTTCATCAATCAGTCTAAGTATACAAAGGAGCTCATCACCAAGTTCGGATTGCAAACAAGTAAGACAACAAGGATCCCGATGAATACTAACTGGAAGATCGAATCCAGAGCTGAGGAAAAGCTCGTGGATGCCAGCAAGTATAGAGGGATCATCGGTTCTTTGCTATATCTAACTGCAAGCCGGCCAGACATATCATACGCAGTTGGAGTGTGTGCTTGGTTTCAAGTCCAACCAAGAGAAGCACACATGTTGGCAGCGAAGAACATCATCAAGTATCTAAAGGGAACTGTTAATGTTGGATTGTGGTATCCAACTGACGACAATATCCAGCTGACCGGATACTCAGATGCGGATCTAGTAGGAGATCGATTGGACAGGAAGTCTACTTCTGGACACTGTCAGTTCATGGGAAGCAAGCTAGTTTCATGGTTCTCCAAGAAACAAGCATGTGTTGCTACATCTACAACCGAGTCAGAGTATATGGCTGCCGGAAGCTGTTGCATGCAAGTGTTGTGGCTGAAGCAACAACTGAGAGACTATGAAGTCGCAACTGGACATGTTCCAATTCATTGTGATAGCTCGAGTGCCATAGCTATCTCTCTGAATCCTGTTCACCACTCTCGGACAAAGCATATCAACATTCGTCATCATTTCATCCGAGATCATATTGAGAAGAAGGATGTGTCCATGGAGAAGATCCCAATTGAGATTCAGAGAGCTGACATCTTCACCAAACCTCTTCCTGAAGCCTGGTTCAAGATGTTATGTGATCTTCTTGGACTATTGGATTCATCAGATGAAGAGTCATCCGAGCTAGAGAGGATCCATCCGAGCTGAAGAGTCAGATATCCATCTGAGGGGGAAGCTCAGATGAAGGGGGAATTTCAGATGTGGATTGCCAACTGAAGACATCAAACGTCAGCTGAACAGACGAACTCGAGTCAGCTGATGGTATGCGGCAACTGAGGAACTCAACTGATGAACACAGCTGATTCAGACATCAGCTGACAGGTATCATTTATGACTGAAGGTGTTATGATATTAAATGAGAATGTTTGAAATAAATTCAAACATTCCTGAACATGTCAGCTAAACTAAACAAGCCATCATATCGCATTTAATGTAAAGTCTGGTTGAACTCCTATAGCCTTACTTTATAGTGCGACTGGGCTGACACCTTAAACTATTCACCTTCTCACTCGCGCGTGGAGCGTCAGTTAAAACTACCCAACAGTCGCGTAATCTCAGCCGTTGATGGATTAGCGCCATTTAACCCCAGCCGTTGATCTCATCCGAGTCAAATACCTTTATGAGGCGGCAAATCAGGAAGTGATCCTTACCTTCTCTTTATAGGCGGAGAGTGTTTTGTATCCTCTTCGAATGAATGAGGGCCTCTATTTATAAGCGGAGAGTATCAACTAGCCGTTGGAGGAGCTGTTGATCTTTGATCGTTGAAAGCGATGGCTTGTCTCTCATCTCTGCAGACTTTCCCGATATGGCATCTGAGATTGTCTCACCATTTCCAGTAACACATTTCTTCCTTCTTTGCATATATATTCCTCTGAGATGGCACCTAAATCAAAAGCCTCGAAGAAGATGGTCTCCGCAGAACCAGCTACATTCCAGGAATCCTTCGACATGATGATGTCGAAGATTCATTTTGAACAAATTATTTCCAGGGATGACGTGACCTCGCCGGAACTCGCTCCAGTCGCCGCCATTCTTTCCGACCACAGTCTGCTCGACTGGGCAACCCTCTCTCCATCCAAGCTGCTCAGGAAGTAGGTCGCACACTTCTACAGGAATCTGCAGCGCGATGCAGAAATCGGACTTGTCACGACCATCTCATGCAAGCAACGAAATAGCACTTCCCGTTCAATGGAAGACACCGCCATTGAAATCAAAGTAACCAAAGAACTGGAGAAAATCATCCCCAGAAACAGGGAGGCCATAGACGTGATGGGGAATTTCACAGACAAGGAAGCTGATGCATTCCTGCAAACAATCCTTCTTGTCCCCGAACAATTGAAGGGGAGTATGCAGAGGACCAAATTGAAGCCGGAACACCGACTTCTGTTTGACGTCATTTCAAAGTGCGCCTTCGCATACGGAGGAGCTTTCGGTGATATTAGCAGACCTAAGCTCAAGCAGCAGAAGGCCTTGGAGGAACAGCACAAGATTGACTGGTTGGGCTACATTGAAAGCCAGCTGTGGGTAGAGAAGCTGAAAATCTCCGAGATGGTTGCTGAGTCCGGAGAGCAACTATTGAGTGTCAAGGAGACACTCAACTTTGGCACAAAAATTTCTGCCCTGATCCTCCAAGCCACAAAGGGACAGAAGTTGACCTGGGAAGGGGTGACCCTCCGTTCAGCAAGCTGATGCTGTTCCCAACATCCAAGAAGGCCAGGGATGTTGTGGAAGCAGTATACACTCCCAAGGGAGCCTCCAAGCCAGCTGTGGAGTCGGCCCCAGCAGCTCGCCGCCCTTCAAGATCCAAGCCCACCAAACGCCAGCTGGAGGAGGTGGCTGAAGAAGAAGAAGAAGAAGAAGAAGAAGAAGAAGAAGAAGAAGAAGAAGAGGTGGAACCCCTCCAGAAATGGCCCAGAATCAGAATCATCCAGCCAGCAGCTCAACCGGCTGCATCTGGTCCCGTGGTGGACACACCAGCTGAGAAATCAACCGAGTCTAGCCAGTCGGTTGATGCAGCTGCGTTCGTGCTTCAACCCCGCCAGCAAGAGGCACTGGCTGAAGAAAAAGAGATCAACGTGGAAGAATCCAGCTCCTCCTCAGATGACTCTTCTTCATCTGAGGAGTCCCACGACAGTCCACCAACTAAAGCTGATGCCAGCCAGGAAATCCCACCTGTGTCTGAAGAAACAATTGAGCCTGCCCACTCACCACCCAAAGAGGATCCAGTTCTCTCAACTGGTCCTCAGTCAGATATCCCGAGCCTCTCGCTAAATGCCGACGTTGAGACTGTTCCTTTGGCCAACGTCGATGACACCCTCGAACCCATTGCCTTCGATATAGACCCCCCACATATTGATGAAGAAGCCAACCGCCAGGCGATCTTGGCTGAATACGAAGGCAGGCTAGACTACTGCTTTCGCAAGCTGATAGGCATGTTCCCCGAGGCCAGCTCGATGCCCATCTTCGCCATGTTCGGGACGGAACTGCTCTATCAGTTCAGCGTCATATTCAGCTACTGGTACGTCAAGGAGGAAACCCTCAGAATCCATGGTTGGGACAGGTTGAAGGTTGAAGAATCCAACCTGATGGTGTACTTCGACTACCAGAACCTGGAGGTAGCCTACAACCAGAAGGTGGCTGTGCTCCGTCGTCGTCTGGATAAGAGCCAACAAGAAGGGACAGACACCAGGGAGCTGTGCGACAATCCTAGAATTGTTCAATTTCTTGACCATATGTTGGCCAAAAATGCCAACCATATGGAGGATGTCGACGCAGCTAAAGAGGCGGCCAAGAGGGAAGAAGACAAGCTGAAACAATACCTGGCTAGCCGAACAACCCTGGTTGTCGTGGACCCAACTGCCCAGCCACAACAACAGCAATTGCCTGGACCCTCAGATCAGCCAGCACACTCAATTGATGCTATCTGTGAGCTAATCTCTGAGAGGGTCAACCAGCTGAGGCAGGAGTTGTTGTCCAAGATCAAGCTCAACAAGGAGGAGGACGCTGACAGGATGAATCAACTAATGGAAGAGAATGCGAGCTTGAAGAATCAGCTGGAACATCTCTCCTCCTCCCTACAGCAAAAGCTCGAAGACCTCTCCACTTCTACCAGCTCGGATGTCAAGGATCTAAGGAATGCGGTTCAGGGACTCAGCTCGGACTTCAACGTCTTCAAGTCCGTTGCTGAATCTGATCTGGCAAAGTCCCAGCAGACGCAAGACCAGGAGTGGATGTCTCAGTTTGCAAATTTTCGAGCTGAGTTCGTCACCCTTCACAAAGATGTCTCTGCGACCTTTGCAGCCCTGAAGAAAGCCGAGCAGGAACTCCAGGACTTGGAGCTGGTCAAGAAGGTGGAAGCGAAGGATGCTGTGGATGAACTCTTCTCCCGAGTTGAACAAGCTGAGGCCAAGCTGACCTCCCTGGATGGCACTGTTGCCACCCTTTTGGATGATGTCAAAAAGGGGGAAGAAAAGGAGCCAGCAGTTGTTGCTGGACAAGGGAAAGGTGTTCTTCAGCAGGGGGAAGAAGGAGTGCCAGCTGAACCTCAAAGAGAAGAAGCTGAAGGATCTCAGCCGAAGGAGTCGGAAGAGCAGGAACTAGAAGTCTCCCACGACCTCGTAGCCGAGCTTACAGCTGAGCTAGATGTGGATCTTGACGGGATCTCTATTGAAGATTGCATCGAAGCTGCAAAAGCTATGGGGGAGTCCAAGGAGAAGTACTTGAATCCCTCTTGGATCAAGAAGTTCGCTGCGGATCAAGCCAAGAAGGTGGCCATGTTCGAGAGGGAACTGGCCAAAGTAGAGAAAAATGTCGACAGAAATAAAGCCAGCCGGAGTGTGCGAAGAATAAACAAGCACCAGTTGAAGGCTGAGGCTAGGAAGAAGACGCAGCAGCTGCAGAAGAATGCCCCGCTCCCGTCACGGTTCCCACACATTGACAAGTGGATGAACGCTGAGTGGAACGATGACTGGGAGCAGTTCAAGCACGAGTTTATAAATGACTTTTATTACAGGAAGGTCTACTCAACTGAAGACCCAAGGCAAGCCTTCAAGGAAGCCTTGTGGGAGCTCAGATCTGGAGATCCTGGAATGTTTAGTCAGTTTAAAAGGGCCATGCTGAAAGCTCAGCTCGATCCCAACACCATTCCAGTTCCGCAGAAGCTCAAATATCGCCCTCAGATGATCAAAGGCACAAGTACTCGAATAGAAATGCGATCATGGCTGAGGCGAGACAAGTCTGCAAAGAACATGGTGTCAACACTGGGATTGAGTCAGCTGCGAAGAAAGAGATCTTTGACCATATCTTCAGCAAGTACGGTCAACAGTATTTTTGAGTTGATGAAGTTTTTTTTTTGAACTGATACAGTTTTTGAGATGTTGTAGTTTTTGATCAACTGATGTATCTTTATCTGGTTTGTACTTTTTCCTATAATCATCAGTTGTAAGGAAAACTTCAAAGCATATATAAGATTCACCTTGATGAACAATCCCTCATTGTCCAAGCTCTGAATCACAAAGTATTTTTTTTAAAATACCATGTTATAACTGTGCTAACCCTTTTGATGTTTTATCTTATAGACTGTCTAGAATTTCAGCTGAGATTTTAGATAAGTTAGTGAGTTTTAGATCAAGTGGTTTAAAAGTTGTAAATGGTTTTGGCATCATCAAAAAGGGGGAAATTGTTGGGAAATTTATTAGTATGAGTTTTGATGAATTCCAAAACCAACTGACCCCAACCGAGTAGATGTTGCCAGTTCCTATTGTTAGCTGTTAGGCTCGCTGTTTGAGCAATGTTAAGATTGTATCTTTACAGATCTCCAGCTGAAGACGGCAACAGAGCAACACTCGGATACAATCCCGGATGAAAGATCAGATGAGGAACATCAGTTACAAGACTGCCTGATGAGAGAGCTATGCTTGTTGACCGCTGAGAGTTCAAGCCAACTGTTCAGTTGGAACATCAGCTATAGAATGCCCTCCGATAAAAAGAATGTTTCAAGAAGGGGGAAGTTATAAACAAGTCTCAACTTGAAGTTCAAAGTCAGTTGAGAGTTCAACGGTTTAGATAGAACATCAGCTGAAGACCACTCAGATAAAGATCAAGACTTTCAACCGACTAACCGAGGTTGACTGTCAGAAAGGTTTGAATTTGAATTTCAAAAGGAAGTCACATGAGGGTTTGACCGTTCAGTCATTACCCCATTTGGCCCAACACAAGGTTGTCTCAGATGGAAAGCAGAAGAACTCAGATGCCATATCGGGAAAGTCTGCAGAGATGAGAGACAAGCCATCGCTTTCAACGATCAGAGATCAACAGCTCCTCCAACGGCTAGTTGATACTCTCCGCCTATAAATAGAGGCCCTCATTCATTCGAAGAGGATACAAGACACACACGCGAGAAGAAATCTGAGAGCAAAAAGAAAAGAGCAATATTCTTCACAAACTGAACTGAATCTCTTAGAACATCACTTGTTGAGGGTTCTAGAGTTAGATAGTTTTTTTTTTGTGTCTTTAGATCGAACCTCGTGAACATCACTTAGTGAGAGTTCGTAGAGAGTTAGATCGCAGCTCACCTTCCGTTCGAGCTTTTAGTTGGAAACATTTTTTTTACCTGAAAAGGTTTAGGATTCTACTCTTCCTGCAACTGAGTAGCTAGGTCGTTTAGTACCCGTAAACTAAACTGTAAGGTTGATAAGTACCCGCAAACTTATCCATAACGGTTGCTCAGCCCGCGTAAGCTGAGTGGTTTGTCTAGAAGAACTTGGATAGAGTTGTGTGGACTCACAACTCCCTGTGGACGTAGGAGGGTTATCTCCGAACCACGTTAAATTCTGTGTGTCTGTGTTTATTTCTGTTCAGTTACTTATAGCATTTTTCAACTGACCAAACTAACCGACATACAAATTGCATGTTTGCATATTCAACTGTTTTGGTTTTTGACCAACCAAGCATAAAAGCGTGAGTTGTTATAAAGAGTTTATTTTCCACCACTTTCCGCACCGCACTACTCTTTCAGCTGAGGTTGCTTACTCAGCTGTGAGATTGCAACTGAGTCTTTTTACTCGGTTGAAGTATTTTTCCAGGGTTAAGTTTTAAAATCCTAACTGGTGTATTCCCCCTCCCCCTCCCATACACCAGTAACTCGTTTCGGGACCATCAGGATCTTCAAGAACAAGAGAGACGCCATTGGATTCATCGTGAGAAATAAGGCAAGGTTGGTAGCTCAAGGATATTGCCAACAAGAAGGAATCGATTTCGAGGACTCCTTCGCGCCGGTTGCAAGGCTGGAAGCCATCCGAATCTTTCTAGCCTATGCCGCACATCACAAGTTCAAGGTTTATCAAATGGATGTGAAGTGTGCATTTCTCAACGGAGATATCAAGGAAGATGTATACGTTGAACAGCCTCCTGGTTTTGAGACTAGAGATGGAAGAGTGTACAAGTTGAAGAAAGCTATCTATAGACTAAAGCAAGCGCCAAGGGCTTGGTATGACACTCTTTGTGGTTTTCTTCTGAACTCGGGTTTCAAACGAGGGTCAGTTGACAAAACCCTGTTCACCATCAAAGTTGGAGATGACATTCTTGTTGTGCAAATCTATATTGACGACATCATATTCGGTTCTAAGTCGGAGGAACTGTGTGAAAAATTTTCAAACCTCATGAAGGAGAAGTTTGAGATGTCGATGATGGGCGAGATGAATTATTTTCTTGGGCTACAAGTGAAGTAGTCAGAAAAGGGCATCTTCATCAATCAGTCCAAATATACAAAAGAGCTCATCACCAAATTTGGATTGCAGACAAGCAAGACAACAAGGATCCCGATGAATACTAACTGGAAGATTGAACCTGGAACTGAGGGAAAGCTCGTGGATGCCAGTAAGTATAGAGGGATCATCGGTTCTTTGCTCTATCTAACCGCCAGTCGGCCAGACATATCTTACGCGGTTGGAGTGTGTGCTCGGTTTCAAGTTCAACCAAGGGAAGCACACATGTTAGCAGCAAAGAACATCATCAAGTATCTGAAGGGTACAGTCAATGTTGGACTGTGGTATCCAACTGACGACAATATTCAGTTGACCGGATACTCAGATGCAGATCTAGCAGGAGATCGGTTGGACAGGAAGTCCACATCTGGACACTGTCAGTTCATGGGAAGCAAGCTAGTTTCGTGGTTCTCCAAGAAACAAGCATGTGTTGCCACTTCTACAACTGAGTCAGAGTATATGGCTGCTGGTAGCTGCTGCATGCAAGTGTTGTGGCTGAAGCAACAACTGAGAGATTATGAAGTCGCAACTGGACAGGTTCCCATTCATTGTGATAGCTCAAGTGCCATTGCTATCTCTCTGAATTCTGTTCACCACTCTCGAACAAAGCATATCGACATCCGTCATCATTTTATCCGAGATCATATTGAGAAGAAGGATGTATCCATGGAGAAGATTCCAACTAAGATTCAGAGAGCTGATATCTTTACCAAACCTCTAGCTGAAGCACGGTTCAAGATGCTATGTGACCTCCTTGGACTGTTGGATCCATCAGATGAGGAGTCAACTGAAGTAAATAGATAGATATCCATCTGAGGGGGAAGCTCAGATGAAGGGAGAATCTCAGGTGCGGATCGCCAACTGAAGACATCAGACGTCAGCTGAACAGACGAACTTGAGTCAGCTGATGGTATGCCGATCAGATGCGGATCGCCAACTGAAGACATCAGACATCAGCTGAACAGACGAACTTGAGTCAGTTGATGGTATGCCGATCAGATGCGGATCGCCAACTGAAGACATCAGACGTCAGCTGAACAGACGAACTTGAGTCAGCTGATGGTATGCTGCAACCTTGGATCAGACGTCAGCTGAACAGACGAACTCGAGTCAGCTGATGGTATGCGGCAACTGAGGAACACAACTGAGGTATACAGCTAATTTCGACATCAGCTGGGAGGTAACATTTATGACTGAAGGTGTTATGTTCTTAAATGAGAATGTTTGAAATAAATTCAAACATTCCTGAGCTAGTTAGTTACATTAAAAATAGCCATCATGTCGCATTTAATGTAAAGTACGGCTGAACATCCATAGCCTACTTTATAGTGCGACTGGGCTGACATGAAAACTGTACACCTTCTCACGCGCTGGTTGGAACTCGGATCAAAACGTCAAGTCAAAGCTAGTAAACAGTCGCGTAATCTCAGCCGTTGATGGATTCGCACCATTTAACCCCAGCCGTCGATTCAACCAAGTCAAAGACCTATATAAGGCGAAAAATCAGGAAGTGATCTCCTACTTTCCTCATTCGTGTATATATGATTTAACTGTTCATCGTCTTCACAATTTTTGCCTAACCCTTTTCTGCAAAAGATCTTCTTTCCTTTCCTATATATATTCCTTTTGCAGTGATCATTAATGGAACCGAAAAGTAAGAAAATGGCCTCGTCAGGACCATCCCTAGTCCCTACCACTTATGAAGAATCGTTCGATATGCTAGTGTCGAAGATACACTTCGAGCAAATCCTCTCCGACGAGGATCTGGAGTCGCCGGTGTTGGCCCCCCTTGCCAATACTCTTAGAGAGAATGGCCTCCTGGAGTGGGCCAAGCTCTGCCCATCCCATCTTCTCAGGCGACAAGTAGGGGAGTTTTACGTAAACTTGAAGGCCCCCTTTGAATCTACAGAAGGAGTATCTACGGAAGTCTCCTGCTGGCAAAGAGATGTTCTGGCCAGGACCATACCTCGTGTCACCTTCCCCATCGACGTTTCCGATGCCCTCCGATACATCATTCCCGTCAACCACACCGCCACAGAGTTCCTGGAGAATATTACCGACGAGCAGGCAGATGAGTTTCTGCAGGATGCTCTGATCGAGCCGGAGAGGTTGAGGAGCAACATGCAAAGGACGAAGCTGAAGCCAGAACATCGCTTACTGTTCGATGCTGTGTCGAAGGTGGTGTTCGGTTACAGTGGCGCATTCGGCGACATCAGCCGACCCAAATTAAAGCAGTTGGTGGCCTTGGAGCACCAACACCAGATCAACTGGTTCCAATATTTCTTGAACCAGTTGATGGTGGAGAAGTCGAAGATCTCCGAGACGACATCTGACTCGGGAGAGAAGCTGCTGAGTGTAAAGGGGACACTCAACTTCGGCTGCAAGATCTCTGCCCTCATCTTGCTCGCGACCAAGGACCGCAACATGGTCTGGGCAGACTGCGAGGAGACACCGCTGAAGAAGTTGTTGTTGTTCCCGACAGCCAAGAAAGCACAGGAGGTGCTCAGGAGTGTCTACACTCCTAAGGAAAAGAAGGAGTCTGGAAAGACAACTGAGTCAACAGCTGAGGGGGAACCAGCCGTTGCTCGCCCCGCCAAGTCCAAAGCTGCACGCCGACGAGCTGAGTCGGAGAAGGAGTCAGTTGAGGGGCCCTCCAAGAAAAGGTTGAGGGTGAAACTCAAGAAGAAGTTTGTTATTGAAGAACCAGCTGATGAACCAACTGAGGTGCCAGCTGTTGAGACAGCTGAGGAGCCAGTTGATGTACCAGCTAAGGAGCCAGCTGAGGCGCAAGCTTCAGCTGAGGAGGAGGCACAGGTCGAGTCTGAGCCAGCTGAGGAGAAAATGCCAGCTGAGGAGCAAGCTCCTGTTGAGGAAGATGCACCAGTTGAGTCGGCACATGCTGAAGAGCCATCTGGGTCGAGCCGCTCAACTGAGGCTGCCATCTATGAGATCGCCCCTCGAGCCCCCGGAGCCGATGAGGTTGAGGGAATGGAGATAGAAGTGACGTCGGATGCGTCCTCCTCATCTGAGGACTTTGAAGATGTTCCCACCTCCCCCACGGCAGGAGATAATGCCGTGCCGCCCCCAGAGCCTCTTGCTCTTTCTACCCCTTCTCAACCAGATATTCCGAGCACTCTGCTCGATGCCAACATCGTGACCGCTCATTCGGCCGATGTTGAGGAAACCATTGAAACCTTCCTCCCAATCGAATCCCAAATTCTGAGCTCTCAGCTCGATGCCGATGTTGCGACCGACTCTTTGGCCAACATCGATGAACCTCTTAAACCTCAGCCATATGATCTTACCCCCTCCCCAATAAATGAAGCAGAGGACCTTCAGGCAGTTGCGCTGGAGCACGAAGGAAGGGTGGCCTACTGCTTTCAAAAGTTGTTAGGCTTGTTCCCTGAGGCTCGCAACATGCCCGTCTTCGCTACTCTGGGAACCGAGCTCTTGTACCAGTTCCACCTGATCTTCAGCCATTGGTACGTCAAAGAAGACACGATCAGGGTGCAGAGCTGGGACAGGCTGAAGTCAGATGAGTCCCGTATCCGAGCTTACTTCAACTATTCCAACTTGGAGGTGGCCTACAACAACCGGATTGCGCTGCTCACTCGTCGGTTAGACCAGAGTCGAGCTGAAGGGACGGACACCAGGGAAGCAGCTGGACAGGAGTGCATCGACTTCCTCGACAGCATGTTGGCCAAGTCAGCTGACTTCCTTGAGGATGTGGATGCAGCTGCCGCAGCAGCGAAAGAAGAAGAAGAAGAACTGAAGTTGTACTTGGCCAACAGACAAGCCATGGTCACAGCTGAGCCTCTTGCTCTGATTAGTCAAGCCCCTCCAGCTGATCAGCATGCTCCCTCAACTGAAGAAATCTGTGAGCTGGTAGCTGAGAGGGTCAACCAGCTGAGGACTGAACTGCTTGCCAACCTCCAGCACCAAAAAGATGACCAGCTGAGGGCGATGGAAGCGCACGAAGTTAAGCACCAACAACTGGTGGAGGAGAATGTTGAACTGACGACCAAGCTGAATGAATTCTCCTCCTCCACCAGTCAAGAAGTGTCGGAGTTGAAGTCCACTCTGTTGGGATTGAAGTCGGAGCTCAATGTCTTCAAATCCTTGGCCGACTCAAATCTTGCCAAGTCCCAACAGACACAGGATGCAGAATGGGAGTCCAGGTTCGAGTCGCGTTGGGCTGAGTTCGCTACTTTTCAGACAGAGGTCATCGACAACCTCTCTTCCTTGAAGAAGGCCGAACAAGAGCGCCAGGACTCCGAACTGGCGAAGAAGGTCGAGCTGGAGTGTGCGGTCGATGAACTCTTCAACCGTGTTCAACTAACCGAGGATAAACTCAACTCTCTGGATGGTTCAGTAGCAAGCCTTGTTGCTGATGCCAAAAAGGGGGAAGAGAAGGAGACGGAGGTTGAGGCGCAGGAAGAAGAAGAGACCCAAGAACAAGAAGTGCCAGCTGCTCAATCATTAAAATCTCAGCTGAGGAAGAGGAAGTCTGCTGCTCCCAAGTCAACCGAAGTCGGTAGAGCTGAAATGTCTAAAGACTTGGAGCAGGCAGAGAAGTTTGGAGTTTCCTACAACTCCATAGCCGAGATCGTAGCCGAGCTGGATTCTGAACTCGACGGGATAACAACCGAAGAGTGCATTGCAGCGGCCAAGGCTATGGATGTAGAGGAGAAGGATTACATGAACCCGAGCTGGATCAGGAAGTTTGCTGCCAGCCAGGCGAGGAGGGTGAACCTGTTCGAGGATGAGCTGAAAAAATTGTCCCAGAACCTGGACCGCAACGTTGCCTCCCGCAGCCGATGCCGCATCAACAAGCTTCAATCAAAGGCGGAAGCTCGGTTGAAGCAACAAAGGTTGCCAGCAAAGTCCAAGGTCGAGAGTCGGTTTAGGCATGTTGACAAGTGGATGCCGACCGAGTGGAATGAAGAGTGGGAGTTGTTCAAACAGGAGTTTGTGAACGACTTCTACTGTAGGAAGGTTTACGCAACTGATGACCCGAGGAAAGCGTTCAAGGAAGCGCTGACCGAGTTGCACTCAGGAGACCCGGGCATGTTCAGTCAATTCAGGCGGGCTATGATTGACGCCAACCTGGACTTGAACACAGTTCTAGTTTCCAAGAGGGTTACTTATCGGCCTCTTCTTCTCCCAGACTCTAGCAACCCGAACCGCACGAAGATAGCAGCTGAGGCGAGGCAGGTTTGCAAGGAGCATGGAGTGGACATTTCTAAAGAGTCACCTGCCAAGAGAGAGATTTTTGTTAGGATCTTTAGTAAGTATGGGCTACAATTTTAGCTCAGTTAGTTTTCAAGAAACTATTGTAATTTTTGGTTTTTTTGCCTATCTGTGTAATCATCAGTTGTAATGAAAACTTCAAGTATATATATTCGATTCACCTTGATGAACAATCCCTCATTGTCCAAGCTCTGAATCGCAAAGCCTTTTAAATACCATGTTATAACTGTGCTAACCCTTTGATGTTTTATCTTATAGACTGTCTAGAATTTCAGCTGAGATTTTAGATAAGTTAGTAAGGTTTAGATCAGTAGCGGTTTAAAGTTGTAAGTGGTTTTGGCATCATCAAAAAGAGGGAAATTGTTGGGAAATTTGTTAGTAAGAGTTTTGATGAATTCCAAAACCAACTGACCCCAACCGAGTAGATGTTGTCAGAACCTAATATAAGTAGTTAGGCTCGCTGTTTGAGCATTATCAAGATTTTATCTTTTCAGGTCTCCAGCTGAAGATGGCAACAAGGCTTCACTCGGATAGAACATCAGTTGTAAGAAAGACAACTGAGCGTTCACTTCATCAGAATGCAAAAAGGGGGAAGACATAAGAACATCACCTGAGCGTTCGTCAGATGAGAATCAAGAAGGAGGAAGTTACGTTCAAAGTTCAGATCAATAGTCAAATAACCAAAAAGGGAAAGTCACATTCAAGAGATAGAACATCAGTTGTAAGAAAAATAACTGAGTGTTCATCGGATGAAAAGCAGTATGGGGGAAGAGAACATCAGATGAAAGGAAGCCATCTGAGCGTTCGAACCTAACTGATCAGATACAAGGAAGACAACTGAGTGTTCAGTTTCAGAACATCAGTTGTAGAACTCAACCAAGAAGATCAACAGCTTGAAGATGAAGTCAGCTGAGAGTTCAACTATTAGTTGTCAGATAGAACATCGGCTGAAGAACAAGTTAGTTGAAGATCGAAAGTCTTAACCGACCACTCCTTGTTGGAAGTCTGTTGTTAAGATTTGAATTTCAAAAAGGAAGTCACGTGAGGGTTTAACCGTTCAGTCATTACCCCATTTGGCCCAACACAAGGCTATCTCAGATGGAAAGCAGAAGAGCACAGATGCCATATCGAGAAAGTCTGCAGAGATGAGAGACAAGCCATCGCTTTCAAAGAACAGAGATCAACAGTACCCGAAAACTAAACTGTAAGGTTGATAAGTACCTGCAAACTTATCCTTAACGGTCGCTCAGCTCGCGTAAGCTGAGTGGTTTGTCCAGAAGAACTTGGACAGAGTTGTGTGGACTAACAACTCCCCGTGGACGTGGGAGGTTTCTCCGAACCACGTAAATCTCTGTGTGCTAGTGTTTATTTTGTTTATTTCTTGCATTCTCAACTGACTGACTAACCAGCATACAATCTGCATCTGTGCATTCTCAACTGATTTGGTTTTTGACCAACCGTGCAAAAAGGCGTGAGTTGTTTTACGAGTTTAATTTCCACCACATTCCGCACAGCACTTCACTTCCAACTGAGTGTTCTTTACTCAGTTGTGATTCCAACTGAGCTGCCTTACTCAGTTGAAGTTATTTTTAGGGGTTAAGTTTGAAAATCGTAACTGGTGTATTTCCCCCCCCCCCATACACCAGTAACTCGTATCGGGACCATCAACATGAATAAGCTCGTTGCTGAGCTTAAACGTAAAGCCAGTGGAAAATGAGGTTTGATTCATGTTTGTTGCAGCTCCTTTGTTTACACATTGTAGATTAATCTCTTGTGTCGATTGCAAAGTTTTCAACTTCTTCATATCTTATTTTGTATGTAAACACATATGGTGTCTGCCACTCTGCACTGCTTATTTTGTAGCTTTTCATATAAATCTCGTGTGTATATATCTATATATATATATATATATATATAGGAAATAGATCATATGAGAATAGATCTTATCCTAAAAAATGAGAATAGATCTTCACCATAGATCTATTGGTGATGAAGGGTCAAGATTTGGCCAAGTTAAAGCGGGTCAAACCCGGGTCAACCCGGTCAACCCGTTGACTTTTTTTTTTTAAAACTGTCACCCAAGATGCACAACTTCACATATTCGAATGCACCACTCTATATAATTAGATGCATCACTAAGTGCATTTAGATGCACAAGATTTTCATTTTTTTTTTCAATTTTTTTTTAACTAGCACCCAAGATGCACAACTTCACATATTCGGATGCACCCTCTATATAACTAGATGCACCACTAAGTGCATTTAGATGCACAAGATTTTCAGTTTTTTTTTTCAATTTTTTTTAAAACAGTCACCCAAGATGCATCATTTCACATATTCGGATGCACCACTATAAATAATGAGATGCACCACTATGTGTAGTGAGATGGACTGAATTCGTAAAAAAAAAAAACTAAAAAAAAATTGGATGCACCACAATGCGTAACTAGATGCACCACACAATGTAACTAGATGCACCACATAGTGTAACTAGATGCACAATATTTTACGAAAATAAAAAAAAAACGAAAACAAAACTAGTGCATCTTAATGCACTTAGTGGTGCATCTTATTATATAGTGTGGTGCATATGAATACATGATGTGGTGCATATGACCTAACCTTAAAAAAAAGCGAAAAAAAAAAACATAAAAAAAAGCTTAAAATCTTGTGCATCTCAATACACTTAGTTGTGCATCCGAATATGTGAATTAGTGCATCTGAATATGTGAAGTTGTGCATCTTGTGTGACAGTAAAAAAAAAAAAATCGAAAAAAAAAGTCAACGGCTTGACCCGAATTTGACCCGCTTTGACCAAGCTAAATCTTGACCCTTCATGTAGATAAGATCAATGGTGAAGATTAATTCCTATTTCTCACTTTAAAGGGAGTTTGCATGGGAATCACTCCCTATATATATATATATATATAATATGTATGTATGTATTTTATGTTGTGGGAATCCACCGCTGCTATTTTTGGTGCGCACCGCATAAACCAACATCCCTGTCCAACATCGCCACTATATTTTTTAACTTAGATGTTCCATTGACAAACAATCTTCAAGATATGGATGGATATTTCTTTTTTTGGTTTTTGTTTTTACATTGCCTTATCTAGTTTATTCTTATATGCACTATCTATGCGCTATTTAGTTACATTGTGGCTGGTCACACAAATTAAAAATAGTAATATAGGTTTTGAAAATGGAAATATACCCTAATTGGAGAAGCAGAAACTGTAGGGGAGAATGTGATTATTTTCATTTCTACAGTCAACTTTCTTTTTTCTTACGCATGTAGCTGGTCACCATGTAACGGAATATCATTACACATATATATATATTATATTAAAACACAATTCAGGGGTATTTTGTAATTAAAATTTTTCACTTTCAATTTTGTAGTATGAACGGTACATTCTCTTTTAGAATTATTCAATCATTATTTTTATTATTCACACCTCTATGTGAAAAGTCACTTCCACTTCTTAACCGACGTATCCTTTTTTCTTTATGTCGTGGGAATCCGCAGCCGCTATTTTCAGTGTGCACTGGGTAAACCCCTATCCCTTGTGCAGTAGCCTGCAAACCATACAGGGCAGGTAAATCACTTTTTCCAAGTACAAGTGTGACAGGCTCGACCTATAAAGGCATTTCATGAGGTTCAAACAGACGCTCACTTTTTACCACTAGGTCATCCCCAAGGGGACTTAACCGACATATCTTATATACATTTAAAGAGCTGATTGACTATATATTTACGTATTAGCCATATAAGCAAAAACTAATTCATATAGAGAATGTTGGCGGCAGACAGACCAATGAGCCATTGAGAAGAAAATGTGTTCAGAGAAATTGCAAATAAACCCTTCCTGATGTACAAAATACGCCCGTTCGTGAAGTGAGGTTATGAATGCAATGTTTATCCCTTCTCACAAATCACGCCAATTTTGTGAAAAAAGGTATGAATGAAACGTTTTCCATTCCTTCCCACCACTTTATCACATTGACATTCTTGCGTCAGTACTTCATGTAGAGAGAATCCATTGAACCTATCTATCTACATAGTATTATATGCAGTCTTCTATAGCAAAAATGCTGGTAATCAATCTCTTTCTCTCTCCATTTTTCTCTTCCTCTTCTACAAAAGCGAGTTTGGTGCGCAAAATATCAAATGATTTCTCCTAGCAAAATATTTGTGGAGATCAGCCTTGTGTTTCGAAAATAGAGTAATTTACAAGATAGAGATATTAAACTTCACATCATTATATTATGTGAAACAATGTGAAACACAATAAATTATTTTGTACATGGTGAAAACAAAATTAATGAAAACAATTTTTATTCAAAAAAATTGATAGCGGGGTGGGGTGGTTCCCTTTCGTGTTAGAGGAAGCCTTTCGGTAATTATGATAAAACTGATATGACATCATGTTATTTCATTAACACTTTCAACATCTGGCCTGTTAATTTACTGTCAAGGACAACTCGGAACGTGTGTTAAACGACCCGTCTACTAAATGAGCCTTCACTGCCCGCCCAGCCCCTATCTTTAATCTTAAGTAAAGTTAAGTCAAATCAACGAAGTGAACAACCCAACCTCTTTGTTTTGTTTGAAGCTTTGCCACGAAGCTTCAACTTCAAGAAGTAGAAGCTTTCTTTCCCCCGGACCTGCAACTATAGGAAATTCTCTTTGGTAGCAGTCATAGGGGAGTTCAGAAAGGATCTGACCCTGCTTCACCTTAATTGTTTTTTGAACAATTAAGAGTTCTGTCTTGGTTCGAGTGGGGATAGCATTTCTCTTCTGCATGTCCATGGAGTTTTGAAAAATCCAAACATCTCAGAGATAGAGAGGTAGGAATTTCTCGCCATAGCTAACCAACAAAAAAAATTATTAAAACTCGATTGTGAACATCTAATGCATTTTATTTATATGATATATGACATGTAATAAACAAGGAAATCATTTTGAAATGTAGTATCGATACAAGGAAATTAGTAACTTCATATAATTTTAAATTAAAAAAATAATTTAACTACATAATAGTTGATAAATATTATAGTATTATTTATCACTAATTTAATTTAGCAAATCGTGCATCGCACGGGAACACAAAATCTAATTTATTCATAAAATACAGTACATTTTTATGAACTTGGACTTAGGAAAAAGTGTTAATATAGAGTAGATTTTTCAAAAGATTGTTCTTTTTTTTTTCAAGAAGCTGCCAACGTGTTTTAATTTCATTTGACGAGTCACCTAGTAAATTGAACTAATTAAGTACTTAATTCATCCATCTCCGATTAAGTATTTCAAATCTTCAAAATATATATACCAAAGATAGTGTGTAAATTGATGGTATTTATCTCTAATTATTCAATGAAATTTACGAAAAATAAAATATATCTCTTGAATCAAAGGGTACATTTATTAGTTTAGCATAAATTTAGGGAGAAGTACAAATATAGCCACCCGTGAAAAGAAAAGTGCTAATATAGCCACTTTTTTAAAAACGATCAAATATGACAATGCATACACGACTAGCATATACGACCATAGCAATATACACAACAATGCACACACGACTAGCATACACGACTATATCAGCATACACGACCTGAATATACGACTAGCATACACGACCATATCAGTATACACGACCAGCATACACGACCAATATACATGGTCGTGTATGCAAGTCGTGTATGCATGGCCATATTTGATCATTTTTAAAAACGTGGCTATATTAGCACTTTTCTTTTTAAAAGTGACTATATTTAATTAATTCTTTAAATTGTACCCACAATTATGAAATTGAAATTTAATCGGGGTCATCAAGAATTTTGGTGGCTTGAGACAATGGGCTTTTTGGGTGTTACAATTTACTTCCTAATAGTTTATGAATTGAGTGCACGTCTTTTTAATATTTTTAATATTTTTCTTTTCCATATACATTTTTAGTTATTTTTATTAAAATTTATTAATTTTCAATTAGCGAATTTATATTAATCACTGAGGTTTATTAGGATTTGTATGAGTCAATTATTGAAATAGCATTATGGGCATTAGAACCTAAATTTTGGCCACCCTATTCAAAAACACAAATTTTGGACATTTTTTGAATTTTAGACAAAAATACCTTTAATGAAGGACAAGCGGGTCAGTTCACAGGTCACGTGCGGGGCGGGTCAGGTTGCGGGCAGGTATTAGCGTTGGTACATTTGATACAAATTTAGTCTTATAATTAGTCTCAAATGTGTCAAATTGAGTTCAAATTTCTGTGATACATTTGGTACGATTTTAGTCTTATTAATGTCAATTATTCCAATTTTGGTACAGTTGGGACGAACGGTCTTAGCCACTTGTGCCAAATTATGGCCGTGGTACAGTTGGTACGAACGGAGTCCATTTGTACCAAAACTACCAAGTCGCGACAGCAAGCTAGAACACATCCATCGAAAAAAACTTCGACGAACGACGGCAAGGGTTCACCACCACCACTAACAGAATCGCAATATCAAGGCGACCTCAATGGTGGTGTCGAAAATAAAAAACCAACTATGGCACCGGAAAATGTGAATAACATCCCGACAACGGAAATCCCTAAAAATTGAATCATAGTCCGATTTTCCCAAAATTCGAGCGATTTGGACGAAATTGATCGGAATTAACTTCCTAAGGTGATGATCAAAACAGAAAAACGATAAAAATCACTAGAAACAAAGCAATCGGTTGATGGGAAATTTTCTGGTATAACTTAGTACAAACGACTTAATATTTCAAAGTGATGAAAAGTGATCATTGACATGAAAGAAAGGTAATATTTCAAAAATATTTTCTTCACGATAATGTTTACTTTTGTTCAAGACAACTTATACTTTTAGTTATTTGCTCAACTAATTATTGTCGTAATGAAATGTAATCATTGACAAGAACAAAGGTAATGTTTCAAAAATATTACTTCTCACGGTGATTATTACTTTTATTCGCGGCAACTTGTACTTTTAGTTATTTGATCAAGTAATTATTGTCGTGATGAAAAGTAATCATTGATATGAAGAAAGGTAATGTTTCGAAAATATTATTTTCATCGCGACAATGTTTATTTTTGTTTACGAGAATGTGTAATTTTAGTTATTTAGTAAATTAATTATTATTGTAATGAAAAGTAATTATTGACATGAAAAAATGTAATGTTTCAAAAATATTACTTTTGTTCACAATGATTGTTAATTTTGTTCACGACAACTTGTATTTTTAGTTATTTGGTAAAGTAATTATTGTCGTAATGAAAAATAATTATTGTTTGCCTCCTCGTTTTTTGTTTGCCTCTTCATTTTTTTGTTTGCGCTTCTTCTTTGGTCAAGATTCGAGCGAGGGGAGCTGAAGGCCTCAAAGCGAGCTGAAGAATCTAAATTGTTGCCACTACGATTATCTTTATATTGATAATCGGAGCGAAGGCGGAACCGAAGGTGGAGTCGTAAAATCAGAGCTAAAACCGGAGGTGCAGGTGCATGCGCCGTAAAATCAGAGTAGTATAACTTGTCATTAACAAATGTAGACATTTCTTTGAAAAAAAGTATTATAGCAATACTTACATTTTCTAACGACAATAATTACATGATCAAGTTACTAAAAGTACAAGTTCTCGTGAAAAAAATAAACATTGTCGTGAAGAAATGTAATATTTTTGAAACATTACCTTTATTCATGTCAATGATTAGATTTCATTATGACAATAATCACTCGACTAAATAACTAAAAGTACATTTTCTCGTAAATAAAAGTAACATTCATCGTGAAGAAAAGTAATATTTGTGGAACATTACCATTCTTCATATCAATGTTTACTTTAATTACGACAATATTTTTTTAATCAAATAACTAAAAGCACACGTTTTCGTGAACAAAAATAAATATTGTCGTGAAGAAAAATAATATTTGTGAAACATTGCTTTTCTTCATGTCAATGATTACATTTCATTACTGTAGAGGCTGAATCTACAATTGACGGTGACGTCAGGCACGTCGGTTGAACGGGTACTAGCAACCTGTCAACACAACACGAACAGAACGTGAGAGCCCTTGGGTGAGCATCGGCGGGGGGTTGTCGACCGAAGAGCCTCTGACGCTCAAGTAAGTAACGGTGGAATGAGAGAATTATTAAAGAAAGCGAGTAAAAAGCGATAGTTGAAAATAATGGTAGATCCGGGTAGCCGGGAGCGTCCGGAGGGTGGAAACGGTGACAAGTGCGTGATTTGGTGCCAGCGCGACAGCAGAGGTAGCTAATGTTTTTATGTCAGGTCGATGAGAGCGAGAAGGTAAGGCGGCGGAGAGTAGAAAAGAGATGGAGAGAGATCGTGAGATAGTGCGAGTATCAGTCAATGTCCCTAGTCGTTTGATTGAATAGTTGACCCAGCGCCCTTTGTTGTTTGAAGAAAGCCTCCTTGGTATTTTTTCACGAAAAGAAGACCTGTAAGAAAGGCCATTTTAGGCCTGTAGAGGCCCGTTACCCCGTGAGGATAAGAGCAAAGAGACCCTTTAAAGAGCTCGTAAACAAGCAACAACAGGTTCTATTCCATAGATCGTACGAAAGTTCCTGCAGGCTCTGGCTCTCATTAGCGAGGGTAGCTCATATGGTAGAGGAAGTGAAACAACAAGAGCAACACCTCGACGGGTTCCTTGACAGGGTGGGGTTGAGTTGAGCTCAGGAACCGCTTTAGCAGTCAACCATATATATAAAAATGACCAACACCTTAGGGTTTAGTGGTACCGCCCAACCCACTAGGATTTGGTACGTCGGCCTTATCCATCCGTTCTACCACTCTCCTTCGCCCCTATTTCGTGGAACAACCAAGATATATTTTGACCACGTCAGTCAGGCTGACTAGGTAGGATATACTTCGACCATGTCAGTCGGGCTGCTTTGTTGGACCCTTAATAGTTTTAAGTTTGACTGCTTGAGGAATGATTTTAGACCTATTATACTATTTATTAGGCCAGCTCATCTGTCTCGCCTAACTCGTCAGGCTGACAAGTTGAGTCCAATGAACTTAAAATGAAAGTACAAAATTTACCCACTACAGGTTGTCCCCCACTCTCTAGTTAGAAGTATTCTAAATAGAGAGTTAATGTAATCGAATAAATCGGGCTCGTAGGGAACGCATAGTCGTTGCGTTAGTCGAAGAAATTATAAAAGAAATATAGAATTATCAACTAGTAGTAGTCACGTATAGTTTAACTTGCTTTTTATACATTGTAATATATTTAGTTTATGGAATTGGTTAGCAAAACACTGGCTTCATGAAGCCATATCGTCAATAAAAGATTGGCCCAAAGAATATATATTTTTATGTGGAGGTGGGCTGATTTGTTGAAGGGCCCAATGGACTCACATGCCATAAAGTTAAATGCAAAGCCGGAAGAATCGATTTTCACCCCATTTGCATGCTGCTTTCGATTATCAGGCTGATCTGGCTGATGTCATCAATTGGATTGATGACATCAGTCGGGTCTTTATTTGAACAAGTAGCATTTTATGTTGGTATGGTACATCCGCTCTGTCGGCCTGGTTAGCGGATGGTGACGTCAGCCGGATTTCGAATCTTAACAAATACGATGGCTTCTAATTGTAAAGGTGCAAATCTCTTCAGATTTTACCACGCTTGGTTATCAGGCTGATCTGGCTGACGTCACTAATTTAGAATATGACATCAGCCCGACTTTTATTTGAACAATTGCAAATTTATGTTGGTATGGTGTCTCCGCTCGACCGGGCTGGTCTGGATCGTCTGGCTGATATCACCATTTAGGTGATGACCTCAGCCGGATTTTTCGAGCTTCGACGAGTAGGAGCGACTAGTGTTTCTGGATCTGGCTAACAAGGTAGCATGGGTTTTAACTCTTGTCTTAGATTTTTATTTCTGTTTGCTTGACGGGCTGACTTGAAGAAACTCATTTGTGTAGATTCAGCCATCTCCTATGTCTACTACGTCGTTATGGGACTTGAGAGGTCGGAGAGCTTCAACTAGCATGATTGATTTGCTGATTGCTCCTAATTGGGTCGGGTCGTTTGATTCGTCGATTTTAACGACAAAAATGAAAGAGGGAGAGATAGTGCGACGCCTCTGTTACTACTTCGAAGTGTGCGATGACTAATGGGCATATCAGGTTCCTCTCGCAAATTAATTTTATTTCTGCTGGGTTTGCATCGAGCCACGATGGTGAATAACTTGAGGGGAGAAGCTGCATATTCTAGTCCCTGGGAGGCGACGACAACCCCTTTCTGATGGTACGTCGGCGGCTCGTGTGGTTTCTGTATTTTGATAGAATAAATATCAAACTAATGGTTATGAATGCAAGTAAACAAATTCAATTTGCTTAGTTGATTACTATATGTTCACGTGCATATCTCTGTTCATATACACAATATATATATATATATATATGTATATATATATATATATACACGTAATGTTTATATGTATTATATATATGTATGCTTTCATTTGTTTTCCCAGTGGGCCAATTGGTATGGCTACTAATAGCAAATAAGCAATTTTTTTCGGAAAAGAATCAGTAATTGAATTGTGTGACTTTTTCGTCCAATGCTATGGGCTATTTGAGATGTTGAATTGACTGCAGGCTGTCTAATGAATTAGATCAGTAGGAGTGATCTGCTTTGAATTTGGTAGTACAACCTTTTTAATGGTTGTAACTTTTTCTTACATATAAGTGGTTGGACAAGATTAAATGTGCTCTTCCTTTTGCTCATAAAAGAAGTAGCAACCTGCTATATCTCAGTCACATTTTTATCTGCCCGAGCCTGATTGTACATAAGTATTTGAAGATTAACATGGAGAAGGTATTTTCATCGGGCTGTTGTCACTTTAAAGCATATAAGTAGCTCTTTTTGCATACCAAGCTTTTGCCGAAGAGCAGGCCGTAATAGTTAAGAATCTCTTTACCTTGGTATATTTTTATGTTTGAGCAATAAATGTTCAGCTTTTACCTTTACATATAAAATCAGGAAAGTTACTTTGCTCTCATCTCAATTCACATTCTAGTAAATTTGTAGTAAGAGAATTTTAAAGTGGAGGAGAGCAAGGTTTTGAAGAGTGAATAAGGAAGTTCTTTGATCTTCAAGGGTTAGTTTTCTCTCCTCCTCCATTTTCGTTTATCGTTCTTCGCATTCTTCGTGTGAAATAAGGGTAGAACAAGCTGTAGTAATTTTTGATTCACATTGTTGCATGCTTGCAGTAGATCTTCGTTGATAGTAAAATCTTTGAATTTTCTTGTTTTTGTTCTTTAGTTTTTTGTTGTTGCTTTACTTCTTGATATGTTGAATGAGTCGGGCTCATATATTGAGATGATATTGTTGATTCTCTTGCGTGGTGTCTTCCTTGTCTGTCTGACTACTCCATTTCAGTTAGATACTTAGCGGCTAGTGCATGACGGGATGATATCTTTGATTATGCTTTATTTGCTACTTGGTTGATCGGTCTGGCTCATTTTTCTTTAGAATATGCATATTGTTAGGATGTCTCTATTTATATTGTCTGCTTCTACTTAGATAGTGTTATTTTTCTATGTGCTCTTATCGCCATGTCTTCTTGTTGTTGGGGTGGTTCGGCCAGGTCGTTGAGTAGGGAGGTTGGGTCTTGTAGTGGTAGTAGTAGTGATGATGAGAGTAATATCCCTTGTGGCATCCCTCGAGGTGCTTTAGAGAATCAGGATGACTTGGAAACCGTTACGATTGTAGAGGGTAGTCAGGGTGTTTTGGAGGGTTAGATTAATGGTGCTCACGCTACCAACATGGTTCAAGGGGATGACAGTTGTAATCCGGCCTCTATACTCAATGCGAAACATTTGAGAAAACTTCGTGTGGATTGCAATATTCCAGATTCCATTATTCTGTATGCCCCGGATCCAATGATGCAGGCTGATTGGGATCTGCCCGGTTATGTGTGTTTGTATGAGCTTTCTTTTAGATCGCGGTTTAGGTTTCCCCTCCCTAGATTAGTGAGGGATGTATGTAGTCGTCATGTCATATCTCCCGGTCAATTGACACCAACTGCTTGGCTAGTTTTAATGGCTATAAAGCTTTTTAGTGAGATGCATGATATTGATTTCTCCATTGATGAAGTCCTTACCGCATATGCGTTGGTAGAATTGTATCAAGGTAGTTGTTGGTTTCGATTAAGTAGTAGGATGAAGCCATCTTTGATACCGAAGCTGACCGACCCTGATAAGAATTGGAAGAAACGATATTTCTTTGTTCATTTTGACTCACTAGGGTTGCCTCTTGGTCGCCAGTCAGCGTACCTGGGATAGTCCGAGTGAGTGTCTTTTCTTATTATTTGAAATGTGTATGCCTCATATTTGATTAGTTTCACTAACTCGTGAATTTTCTTTTCTTTTTGCAGCCGGTAACGGTATCAAGTTTGAGTCTCAACATTCTAAGGAAGCTAAAGAAAGGGTAGCGAGGTTCCTTAGTTATCCCAAAGAGTCGCGCATGTGGGACGTCATCTTGACCCGATCGAATCTTAGGGGTAGTTCTCTGTGGAAGTTGGTGCCGCCTGACCCTGAAGGTATTTCTTGTTCGGAAGCTCCTAATTTCCCTATGTGGGCTGGCTTGCAAAGAAGTATTGAGGTATTGTTTCCCGGGCGTTCACTATTTGCTAATTTGCCTCCGCTTGAGACAGCTTTTGCAAACCTTGACATGGTGAACCCGAATGAAATGGATCTCATTAATGTTTACCACCAGACACAAGCGGCTAAGGCAGCCAGGCTAGCCAAGAATGCTACTAAAAATGCCGCCAAAGGTAAGGGGAAAGATTCCATTGAATTTCTCTTCCGCCTACTCCTACTGCCTCGTCAAAGAAAAGGACCGTTGAGTCAAACGCATCTGGGTATAAAAGTGGAATGATCAATCTCTCATTTGATGAAAATGCCTCTGCCTATTCTGAGTTTGGCCCTCTGGCCGGGGAGGTCAGCAAAGCTCTATTCCCTAAAGACAAGATGAGATTTGATACTTTAGGTATCACTACTACGGGTCGGTCGGGCCTCCAACACGCCTTCTAGGTATTGTTTATCTTTTAGCCGTAAGACTACATTTCTCTTATTGTTGATCATATGTTGGAAACATTTTTTTTTTTTTTTGCATTTTGGTTTGTAGAGTATGCAGACTATTATATATATGATTGAGGAAATGGGAGAGTTGGAGGGGCAATTGAAGGCGGCGAATGCAGACAAGGCTAAATTGCGTGTTGAGGCCAAGGCCCTTTCATTGATCAAGGTGGAGGCTGACAAGCTTAAGACTGAACTGAAAGAGCAACGGGCTCTACGAAAAATGGACTCCGATCGGGTGGAGGCCTTGCTTTTACAAGTAGAATCGCTCCATTCCGAAATGGCTACCCTGAAAGACAATATGATGTTGGCTGAGGTAGAAGGTAAGATCAGGATGGCGGCCAAGATGGCGAGAGACTTTGAGAGTAACAAGACTGATACTTGGGATCTTGCGAAGATCTATAGTGATGATGCGGATTTAGACAAGATGAAGGCTTTGGACTCGGCTCCACCTGCTGACGTGTTTGAGAATGCTCTCAACAATATGGGTACTTCCTAGTGTCTTGGTGTTTAGCTAATTTAATTTATCTACGTGTGACTTTCAGACTTATTATATTTATCTAGGCGTGTGTGCCTATGTCTTTTGCATGTATTATTGATGTTGATACTTGTAGGGGTTGTCTGCCCCCCATTTTCCCCCAATTCAAGTGTCAGCTTGTTGGTGAGGCTTGGATTCATTTTGTTATGACTATTGCGGCTTGACCGTCCAGGGTGGCCCCTTATTGTTATTTCTTGTGTGTTGTTTATTTTTTTGCTTGGGATGTATGATTTTGTAGGATTTGAATCCATGCCGTGTTGGTTTCTTGTCCCCCATTTTCTATTATGGTTTAAGCAGGTGATTTGACTTCGCCATTGCTCTCGGGCTGGCACCCTCGGTTGAGGCTAAGAGTAAAGCGGGATGAGAAGGTGGAAGATCCCAAGTATACGAAAGAGAAGCGTTTTTTTTCTTTTTGCTACTGAATATAGAATGCATATGTAATCATACGCTGTAAAATAATGGCTCATGGATGTACATGCATAATTTGTACCATGTATAAATGAAGTGTATATGCACAAAATATATTTGAATATGTATATTCAGATCACGGCACGAGATTTAAGCAAGATGAATGCAACTTTCTCAACTTCAAGTATTTTATTAATGAGATCAATTAAAAAGACCTTTTCTACATATAAGGAAGATATGAAAAATGACTCGTGATGTCAAATGAATGTTGCTGAATTTAAAATATGGTATACACTTACAATGGTTTCGATTCAATGTACCTGACTTTGAGTGAAAATTGGAGAACCGCATTAGGATGTTCCGTGCTTGTTTGCAACATCATGTCCTTGCATTGTTGTTACTCTTGTCCATGTTGATGCTTAGTCTATTTCTGGCTCCCCAATCTATGTTTTGTTGTTCATCTTACTAAGGGTGGTAAGGCAGATAGTCGTGCCTCGTCCGTTACTACCTATTGATCAAGGCGGGCTGTGCTCCGTGGAGCTACCTACATACTCCTTTCGGAGATCAAGCCCTTATGTAGTTCTGAGAATTTTCTGGATAAAATTGTCAGAACTGGTGTGTAATATGGTTGGTCCTGTAGGATTTAATCGATTGAGAACGAGTTCGAGTTTAGATACTTTACTAGGTAGGGCGGACGACGCCAGATGCAGCTGGTGTTGTTGCCTCTTTAGACAGGACGGCCTGTGCTCCTTAGAGCTACCTACATACCCTTTGAGGGATCAAGCCCGAATGTAGTTCTGACCTGTTGCATAGAACGGTCAGAACTTGAGAAAAAAGAAGGTAGGGGTGGCTGCGCTCCTTGGAGCTTCCTACATACCCCAAAGAGGGATCAAGCCACGATGTAGTTTTTTTATGTCCTGCATAAAAGTCTCAGACCGGTATGGCTGATGAGGTGGGTCCCGTGAGACCAAATCAATTGAAATAAATGAAAGGTTGAGTTAAGCATGATACTGTCGAAGATGGATGACATTCCAGTTGTTGCCTATGTCGCGTCCGTCTTTCTCTTGAAGCTTGTATGCTCCATTCCCATATACCTTGGTGATCAAGTATGGACCTTCCCATGTCGGGCCTAGCTTACCTGTCCCAACCTCCTTGGTGTTTTGGAATACACGTCGGAGTATCCAATCGCGTAGCTAAAATGTTCGGGTGTGGACATGCTTATTGTAGTGTCTGGCAACACCTTGCTGGTAGGAGGCTAGCCATAGCCTAGCCATATCTCTCTTTTCGTCAAGTGTGTCGAGCTCGTGACATAGACCTTGGTCGTTATGGTCATCTGAGACAAGCTCGGTTCTCGCGGTCAGTACTTTGCTTTCAGCTGGAATGACAAGCTTAGGTAATTTGCCCACGATGTCCATCCCCCACTTCATGAAGGGCCAAGGCGACGTGATTGAGATCAATAGCTCGAGTGGAAGGTGGGATACTTGGGCGAAACATTGGCATTTGTCGCATCACTTGAAGTAATCAGCGGCATCTGACTTCATGGTGGGCCAATAGTATCCACTTGTTAGAGCTCTGTGAGCTAAGCTCCTCCCGCCGGAGTGGTTTCCACATTTTCCACCATGCAGCTCGGCCAAAACCGTCTTTGCTTCTGCATGGTTAATACATTTTAAGTATGGACCAGAACATGATCGTTTGTATAACTTACCTCAGATGATGGAGAATCGGGCAGACTGAGCTTTTATTCGGCGTGCTTCATTTTTGTCATCCGGAAGTATGTCTTGCTCAAGGTATTCCAATATTGGAGCCATCCAAGTCCGGTTGTCTGATATGTCAAGAACCTGTTCTTCTTCTTTCTTCCATACGGCTGGCCATTGAAGGTAGACAATTGGGATGGTTTTCGTACCGGTGGTTTGAATAGAGGAGGCGAGGTTGGCTAAAGCGACTGCGTGGCTATTCTCTTCTCTGGGCACTTGGCCGACTGTGAATTCTTCAAAGCATGACTGCAACTCCTTCACCTTGTCTAAGTAGGCCGTCATCTTATTATCCCGAGCTTGGTAAGTTCCTTGCATCTGATTCACTACTAGTTGTGAGTCACTAAAGACATTAATCTTCTTTGCTTCCAACTCTTTAGCCAATCCAAGACCAGCTAGCATAGCTTCATACTCGGCTTCATTATTGGTTGTCTTGAATCCGCATCTTACTGCCTGCTCAATGTTGTCACCTTGAGGTGATGAAAGGACGAGTCCAAGTCCGCTTCCATGTTTGTTACTTGAACCGTCTACGAAGAGTTTCCACATTCCAGTTGATTCGTCTTCAGTGAGGCAGCATAACTCCTTGTCTGCTTGCATTGAAAGGTTAGGCGTAAAATCATTTACGAAATCAGCTAATACCTGTGACTTCAATGAAGTACGTGGCTTGTAGGATATGTCGTGTTCGCTTAGTTCGACTGCCCACTTGGCCAGTCTGCCACACAACTCCGGCTTATGAAGGATGGTCTTCAGAGGGTATGTTGTAAGGACCACAATTGGATAATATTGGAAGTATGGACAAAGTTTTCTTGCTGCATGTACAAGTGCGAGGGCTAGCATCTCAAGCAGGCTGTATCTTGTCTCCGCATCTAACAATGATTTGCTGACATAGTAGACTGGTGACTGCTTGCCCTCATCTTCTCGAACTAGGACTGCACTAACGGTCGTTTCTGACACAGCCAGGTAGATGTATAGTGTTTCACCATCTTTGGGTTTGGAAACGAGCGGTGGGCTGGTCAGGTATTGCTTCAACTGGCTGAGTGCTTCCTCACATTCTGATGTCCACTCAAATGTTTTTGATTTCCTCAATGTATTGAAGAAGGGGTGGCAATGCTCCGATGACCTTGAGATGAACCGGCTAAGGGCCGCCACCCTTCCTGTGAGCTTTTGGACATCCTTGACACATGTTGGGGATGTGATTCTTTGGACGGAATCGATTTGAGCTGGATTGGCTTCTATCCCTCTTTGGATCACCATGTAGCCAAGAAATTTACCTGCAGTCACACCAAATGAACATTTAGTCGGATTAAGCTTCTTGTTATACTCACGAAGTATGGTGAAGGATTGTCGGAGATGGTCGATATGGTCTTCTGCTCGAAAAGGAATCACAAGCATAAGCACACACTCTCTCTCGAAAAGAATGCACAAGTTGATCAATCCCTCGTCTATGTCGACTAAGACTCAAAACAAGGAATTAACTCCCAAAAGCACCAAAGATTAACACCTTCTATGAATAAATTAATCTCCGCTAAGACTCATAATCATTCACATCATGCAACTTGAATTCAATGAACATAAAAACCCACTAAGCATTTTTACGAACACTTGGCATGCTAAAATAGAGACCACCTATTCTAACATGAGAAACAAGAACCAAGAAGCATGAACTACAAATTGAAAGGCAAAACAATATCAATAATAAAATTCTACCATCAAATGAGCCTCATAAGTTTCCCAAAATCAACTAAGAAGATTAGCTAGACATAATTAGAGAAATGACAAGAGAGAGAAGAAATAAAGCCATAAATAAAGATACTACCAAACCCAAATGGAGAAATCTTCAATTGATTCTTCAAAAGCATCCAACACAAGTCTTGAAATTGAATTACAAGCACGAACCCTAGAAGAAGAAAGTTGGAATTTGAAATTGAAATGAAGAATTAAGCTTATCTTACAAATGGGGGAAGACCCCCTTTAAATAGGAAAAAAAAAAAACTAGAGTAGAAGACAAGTCATAAGTGAGGAGTATGATGGTAATTTTGGCACAAATTTCGCATGGGGCATGCACCAAAGTACGTCGAAATGCGGCCGCTTGGATTGGAGCACAAGTTTGTGCTCCGCTTTAAGAGGGCACTTTTTCTAGAGCATGAAGTGTCCCGTTTTGAGGTGCCTCTGCAGTTATATGCTTTGGTTCAAGTGGGAGCTTGAGATGGAGCATAAGTGCGTACTCTATTTTAAGCGGTCACTTTTGTCGGAGCACGATGTTTGGTTAGAACGTTGTTGCACTTGGTGTCTTCACACGAGTCGAGTCGCCATTACTTTGCCAAATTAAGCATCGACTTCACTCACGAGCTCCAAACTACATATCTTGAGCATTTCCTTCTTCAAATCTCAGCAAAACTTCCTATAAATACAAAAACAAACCCCGAGTATCAAATTCTTCAAGAAAGCAATATTTAACAATAACGCTCATCATACACACGAATTTGCATTCCAAATCATTCAATTAAAGCACTAAAATCATGCAAAACTTAAGATTATCAACTCCCCCAAACTTAAGCACTTGTTCGTCCTCGAACAAGAACAAAAAGAAAGACTCAAAGACAAGCTTGCTTAAAACGAGAAGTTGATGAATAATGGCTTCAGAAATTTTCCAAAACAAAACTACAAGTGAAAAATCACAATTCATTCTTCAAATATCTCAATAATCTCAAACATTCGACCTCTCTAAGTCATCATCCTTACCAAAAGGGGATATATCAACAATAAACGCTCTCACTCTCAAGAATGCGACACGGGAAGTGTATACACTCAATTTAAATCAAAACATGCATTCTACCATAAGCTTGCAACTCGTCTTACCTCTCCATTAGTTAAGTAAGTGCTTCAAATATAGATCAATAAGGACTTAATCGGGTTGTAATGAACGCACTTTGATTAGGTAGGATGTTTTTGGCTAAGTGATTTAATAATTTCCCCAAACGAATCACACTTCACCCAAAACTTTCATATTTCATTCAAAAGCCCAAATTTTCACCAAAGCTTTCAATCTATAAAGCTCATACACCAAACTCAGTTTGTCAAACTTCGGAATTCATGCTTCACTACTTGCTTATACTCTTTTATCACTTTTTTTACTATATTTTTTTTTTCTTGTTCTTTCAATTTTTTTCTTTGCTTATCACTTGAAAGAAAACATTTTTCAAACTTGCTTTTATTTTTAAGAGCTTATGCTAAGTACAAGCATTCTATACCAACAAACCAAGTTCAACACATTTTCTCACTTCACTTTCAAACAACTTCACCAAACTTTCAACAAAAACAACCCCACCCAAGACAATTCAAAGAAAAGGCAAAAGGCTCAAAGGGGCGAACAAAGATTTTTATGTGCATTTGAACGAGTGTTTGGACAATTTAAGCTCAAGAAAAATTGCCTTAAATCATTTCTAAATTCAAAGCACAATGTCCAATTTCAAGGAAGAAACCATCGCAAGTTCTAGAGAAAAGTCATGCGTGATTGAATAAAAAACTCACTCAAGAATGAAAACTAACCATAACAAGGTTAAAAGGCTCAATTCCTCACAAGGGCTAATTTTGATTCAAATTCAAAAAGGCCAAACGTAAGAGAAAATCAATCAAAGATCCACAATCCATGCAATATCCACAAGCAATCATTTTCTCAAATTGAAACAACATTTTCATCATAAGCCTCATCAACAATCTCAAACTAAGCATGCTTACATAACACAGACTCAAAAACTACAACCTTAAACTAATAACAAGCACAAAAACGAAAAAGAAAGACAACTAAAGCAACTAAAGAAATAAAACCACCTTCTCCATACCCCCAAACTTATTCAACACATGGAAGAATAAGTTTGAAAAAGAAGAGTGGTGCGAAAGCAACATGCCCAAAATCATTGAGGTGGAGGAGGGAAGTAGTCATGCAACTCCCTAAATTGCTCAAGAACTGCCCTTTGTTGTGCCTCATAGTGAGCAATGTGTGCTTGCTCATCCCTATCCATCCTAGCAAAGACATCCATGGCAAAATTGTCCAGACGAGTCTCCCAAGCCGCACGCTGTTCATCCAAGTGTGTGAGTACTCGATTCTCCACTGCTTGGATGTCTTCATAGGTGGCAAATTTAGGCATAGAAGTAGAAGGATCAGTGTGATCTTGAGCATTTGCCATAGTAGAGTTATCACCTTCATCACTTTAGAATTGAAGATGGACAATTTTTGCCTTCACCTCCACTTTGGTAAGAGATTTCTTGTTGTTGGGATCAAC
The DNA here is from genome assembly GCA_029490685.1 of Schizonepeta tenuifolia. Taxonomy (NCBI): domain Eukaryota; kingdom Viridiplantae; phylum Streptophyta; class Magnoliopsida; order Lamiales; family Lamiaceae; genus Schizonepeta; species Schizonepeta tenuifolia. Next base: position 24,266,960 of record CM055957.1, read on the forward strand.
AAACGTGAGGGTCAAATGAGCCGGAGTATCCATTCTTCAATTAGTTCTATCATCAAAGTCGGTGATGTGAGTAAGAGAAGGGTTGGGCAAAGGAAAAAGCTGTTTATCCCAAAAATGACACCAAAGAATATGTTCTTCGCAAGTCTTCACACATTGGTGGTTTTGGAGCATTTCCACATTCACTAGGGTGTCACCCAACACAAGTTCATCATTCTTGAGGCTCACTTTAAAAAGGCGAGCAAGCCGTGTGACCAAACCCCCAATACAAATAACACTCTTCCCACTCGGCATTTGATCGAATTGTGACTTGAATTGTTTAGCCAACAACCTCTTCGTATCCACATGCCACCCATGAAGCATGCAATAAAGAATAGTAAGCTCATCCACCCTCATATTGCTCATGTTTTCCCTAACAAAAAAAGTGTGAGCCAAGACTAGTTGAATATAGCGAAGTGTCGGGTTGCAGACGGATGAAACCTTAGAGCGCCCACTAAAGAAAGAGGAGTCTTGTCAGCACAAATAGGCAACCACATATCATCATTGTCAAACCTCTTAATAGTCTCTAACCCATGGGGATCACTTTCAAACAAGCGAGAAAGTTCAAAAATGGAGAGGTCTCGCTCCTCGTTGCCAAGTTGAAATGTGATTCCCGTGATTCCAGTCCGGGAAGAGCTTTGGATCTCCATAGTAGACAAAAATTCCAAGGTGAGGGCTTTGTAAGTAGGCCAATTGCTACAAAGAATATAACTCAATTGCGCCGCACGCACCAGCCGAGTGATATCATCCTTTATCCCCATTTTTGCAATGGTGTCAGGGCAAATATAAGCGCTTGGCCGCATCCGAATCTTGAGTAGATTGTTCCATTTCTCCACTGCGGCATTCGAAGGTAGTTGCACTTCATAGTACCGTGGCTCACCGGGGACGACCGGAGGTAATTCCGGTTCACTAGTGGGAGTCGGAGCTTTGGCTTTGCCTTTCTTTCCTCCCTTAACACCCATTGTTCCAAGTACCTAAATAAAAATGGAACGAAAAAGAAAAAAATAAAGACCAAAATGACAAGAAAATAAAGCTTTAAAACCCACCTAAGTCTATTCTCTCAACTCTCCATTAGCAAAGTCAATGCTCGATAAAATCCCCCATTATATACATAGAATTTAAACACCAAAAGTGCTAAGGGAAAATTCCAAGCATGCGTAATTAACTAACAAGCAACAAAAATTATGTTAAAATTCACAAACATGCTTATTAGCCAACTCAACAATTCTCCAACAATTCCTTCAACCCATCAAAATTGAAAATGTAATAAAGCACTCATGAATATCCTAGGCATGATTCGCAGCAATTTAGAGCATCAATGGGATGAGAAATTAACGACAAATTCAAAACCCCTAATTTAATGAGCCCTAAATTTCGCATGAAGCACAAACCCACCAAAACTTAAGAGAATAATTGGTGAACAACTTCTAAAACATGCAGTTAATACATAGAAACTAAAAAGGAATGAGGAACTTCGTACCTTAATTGAAGAATTGAGGTTGGAATTGAGGAAGAAGTGTAGTAGAGAAAGAAAAGAGGTGAATGTGGGTGAAAAGAGTGTAAAAATCGAAGAGAGAGAGTAATAAAGGAAACTTACCTGGCGGGTCAACTCGGCGGAGCTGCGGAGCGGGTCGGGCCGGAGAATCGGGTCGATGGGTTGCGCCGCGGAAGGTGGAAGGAAAGCGGTCGCCTAAACAGCCGCATAAGGAGCTCGAAATGCACTCCTCTCTGCAGATATGTGCGAAGGGAAGAGCGGTCGCTTCTCTTGGAGAGGGATGGAGTGCAACGGTGGAAGGCGGGCGCTTTCTTTGGAGCAGGAACCTGCAGAGACGGTGACAATTGAGCAGCCTTCCGCGATGAAAAGCGCGGGCGCCTCAACTGAAGTGGGAAGTGCTGCTCAAAACTTTTCCTTTCTTTTGCTTTTTCCTTGCAGGTTTCGTCTGTTCTATTTTTTTGCTTTTTTTTTTTTTTAAATCAAAACCTGTAAAGTGACACCAAAAACAACTAAAACCATAAAATAAACATAAAACCACGAAAGTGGTGCAAAAAACAATGGACTAACTTAAAAAAAAAACATAAACATGCAAAAGACGAAAGTGGTGCAAATTTGATTTTGTTAGTTTTTTTCCTTTTTTTTTTGTTTTTTTTTTTCTTTTTCTTTTTCTTTTCCTTTTTTTTGAGAAAAACGAAACCAAAAAAAAAATCAACAAACACGAAACGAGAAGAACAACACATGCAAAATAACCACCAAACAAACAAGAACGAAGATAAAAACAAGAACTAAAAACGCAAAGGAAAGAAACGAAAGCAAATAAAAGTGTTGGGTGCCTCCCAACAAGCGCTTTGTTTAACGTCTAAAGCTAGACGATACCTCACTTTCACGGATCATTGAGAAATGTGACCTTGACATTCCGATCCGGATCACAATTGATGTAATGCTTGAGACGATGGTCATTCACTACAAATGTTTCTCCATTGGACTTGAGAAGCTCATAAGTCCCTTTTTCCATTGCACTTGTAGACAACATATGGACCCATCTATCTTGACTTCAACTTGCTCGGAAATAAACGAAGACGAGAATTATAGAGAAGTACCTCATCACCGGGAGCAAAATCTTTAGAACGAATGGCCCGATCATGGAACTTCTGCTCCCTTTCCTTGTAGATTCGAGAGCTTTCAAAAGCTTCATTTCTCCACTTATCGAGCTCAAGAAGCTTCTCAAGCCTTGTATAACCGGCTTCCTTGAATTCGAGATTGATCCGCCTTGTGGCCCAATATGCTTTATGCTCAAGCTCAACGGGAAGATGGCACGACTTTCCAAAAACAAGTTGAAACGGGGACATGCCAATAGGAGTCTTGTATGCGGTGCGATAGACCCATAGTGCATTATCCAAATGATTTGCCCAATCCTTCCTATGCGCCACCGACTTCTCAAGAATTTGTTTTATCTCCCGATTTGCTAGCTCCGCTTGGCCATTTTCTTGAGGATGATAAGGAGTGGCAATCTTGTGCTTCACCTCATATCGAGAAAGTAAGCTCTCCAACCACTTGTTATTGAAGTGTGAACCTCCATTACTAATCAAAGCCCTTGAAGTGCCAAAACGAGTGAGGATATGTTTTTGCAAGAATTTAAGCACCACCTTTGAATCATTCTTCGTCGTAGGAATCGCCTCCACCCATCGAGATACATATTCCACCGCAAGAAGAATGTAAGTATAACCTTGGGATTTGGGAAAGGGTCTCATGAAGTCAATTCCCCACACATCGAACAACTCGACTTTCACCATGATGTTTTGCGGCATCTCGTTTCTCTTAGAGATATTTCCCATTCTTTGGCATCTATCACAAGACTTGACAAAAGCAATGCAATCCTTAAAGATGGTCGGCCAATAGAAACCGGAATGGAATACCTTGATAGCAGTCAGATGGCCACCGAAATGACCTCCACTTGGAGAGCTATGACATTCCTCCATGATTCTCACCCAATCGGTTTGCTTTACACATTTTCGGATGATGTCATCGGCGCATCGACGGTATAAATTAGGGTCTTTCCAATAGTAAAATTTCACATAGTACAAGAACTTTTTCATTTGATAATAAGTGAGATTACCCGGCGGTTCACCAATGACTAGATAGTTAATAATATCCGCAAACCAAGGTGTATAATCCACTAACTTCAAAACTTGTTCATCGGGAAAGCACTCATTAATACGTACCCGAGAATTCTCTCCTTCAATCGGGTGCTCAAGATGAGATAAGTGATCGGCAATGGCATTTTCACATCCCTTTCTATCTCAGATTTCCATGTCAAATTCTTGGAGCAATAATATCCAACGAATCAAATGGGGCTTTGCATCCTTCTTGGCAAAAAGGTAACGAATTGCGGCATGGTCCATATAGACAATAGAATGTGTCCCCACTAGGTATGGACGGAACTTATCGAAAGCGTACACCACGGCAAGTAATTCACCTACACAAACCAACCAAGAACACGCTTAGATTCAAAACACAAATTAAAATAAGAAATGCTTGAACTAGTACTCTTGGTGCAAAGATCATTAACACTCTAAATTCTAAATAGTCCCCGGCAACAGCACTAAAAAGTTGATCACTAAATTAATTAGCAACTATTTCGCAACTTTAACGGGTAATTGTAATAGTAGTAATCGAGTATCAATCCTCGAGGACTAGCAGACGAAAATAAGGTGAAAACGATGTTTATGCACTTTTATACTATTCAAGTTCTAAGATTGTCATGATTCATGAGATTTGCAAACCAAAAGAAATAAGAAATTGACAAGGAAGAACAGTTAAAGAGAAATTAGGCAATTAACAAACAAATAGAACAATATAAAAAAAAGGTTGATTCTAGGAACCTTGCTCGACTCAAAACTATGGGGAATTAGGCTATTGATCTACTTAACCAATTTAATCCAATTCAAGCAAAGGAATCACAAGCATAAGCACATACTATCTCTCGAAAAGAATGCACAAGTTGATCAATCCCTCGTCTCTCTCGACAAAGCTCAAAACGAGGAATTAACTTCCAAAAGCCCCAAAGATTAACACCTTCTATGAATAAGTTAATCTCCGCTAAGACTCATAATCATTCACATCATGCAACTTGAATTCAATGAACATAAAAATCGACTAAGCATTTTTACGAACACTAGGCATGCTAAAATAGAAGCCACCTATTCTAACATGAGAAACAAGCACGAAGAAGCATGAACTAAAAATTGGAAGGTAAAACAATATTAAAACTCAAATTCCACCATCAAATGAGCCTCACAAGTTTCCCAAAATCAACTAAGAAGATTAGCTAGACATAATTAGAGAAATGACAAGAGAGAGAAGAAATAAAGCCATAAATAAAGATACTACTAAACCCAAATGGAGAAATCTTCAATTGATTCTTCAAAAGCATCCGACACAAGTCTTGAAATTGAATTAAAAGCACAAACCCTAGAAGAAGAAAGTTGGAATTTGAAATTGAAATGAAGAATTAAGCTTATCTTACAAATGGGGAAAGACCCCCTTTAAATAGGAAAAAAAAAAACTAGAGTAGAAGACAAGTCATAAGTGAGGGGTATGAGGGTAATTTTGGCACAAATTTTGCATGGGGCGTGCACCAAAGTACGTCGAAATGCAGCCGCTTGGATTTAAGCGGACGCTTTTTTTTAGAGCATGAAGTGTCCCGTTTTGAGGTGTTTATGCAGTTATATGCTCTGGTTCAAGCGGGAGCTTGAGATGGAGCATAAGTGTGTGCTCTATTTTAAGCGGCCACTTTTGTCGGAGCACGATGTTTGGTTAGAACGTTGTTGCACTTGGTGTCTTTACACGAGTCGAGTCGCCATTACTTTGCCAAATTAAGCATCGGCTTCACTCACGAGCCAAACTACATCTCTCGAGCATTTCCTTCTTCAAATCTCGGCAAAACTTCCTATAAATATAAAAACGAACTCCGAGTATCAAATTCTTCAAGAAAGCAATATTTAACAATAACGCTCATCATACACACGAATTTGCATTCCAAATCATTCAATTAAAGCTCTAAAATCATGCAAAACTTAAGATTATCAATAAACAATTAAATAATTCATATTAATACTTCTAATTAATCATAACATCAAATAATAATGTCATACAACAATTTTTTTCACATTGGACAATATGAAATGCTCATGTTTATGCATATGTAGGGAAAATATAAACTTTAACTTTGAAACATTTAAATTTTATAATTTGGAACAAAATTTATCTTAAAAACTTACAGGAATAAATGACCATTCTATTATATTAATTATTTTCATTCTTACTCTATTCTATTGGTTTATGCATTTACCTTATTATTAATTCTAAACTTGATTCAAGTTTATTTAGTCAAAAGTCATTATCAAACTTTGGTTAGAATGTTTGGGATTTTATTTTCATTTCCTGTTTAGCATGAATTTGATTTGCCCTGTTAAGTCTTCCATGAGAATATGACTTGGGACAACTTACTGCACTACAATCGACCTCGTTTTCTTGCGAGCCACTATTAGGTGCACTTTTAGTTGAAACAACTTTCACCACGACGTTATTAAACTCACTCATCCACTCTTCATTTGCAATACATCTATCAATAAGTGAAAAAATTCTCTGAGCATCGTGACACGCACCCGTCGTATGGTACATTCAAAATACTTGTGTATGCCCCAGACGGACAGTACACGCTTCTATGCCCACAACAGGACTGGCTAGTCTTAGCGGTAAGCTAGGGTCAATCCCACAGAGAGTGAGGAACTACTTTACTCTTCAGGTGCACAAGTTTGGTTGTCATGATCCAATCCCACAAATAACTTAAAGGCAATCAAATATAGAAAGGGGTAAGAATTGAGATACGTCATGATCATTGTTGATACTTGTATTCGGTCATGGGCATACTGAAAATCTGACCATGTTTCACATAAACTCAAGGTGTGGCCCAAAGACATTGGGAGCGTTTTATTTGATGATTTTGAATTAGTTTTTGCAGGTGATTCAAAAGAATAGGAGAATGGTGAAACAGGGCAACGAGAAGAAATAAGTGGAAGAAAAATGTAAGCCATGGCTCAAAAGTAAGCCACGTCTCAATCACGCATAATCATAAGCCGCCGCTTAAGAGGTCTCTCATATATGAGAGACCTCTCATTTCTTTGAGCGGCCGCTCATTTTGAGCGATTTCACTTCTTGAGCGGCTTCTCACTTATTTGAGCGGCCTCTCATGTTGCAATGGCTCAGTTTCCCATATTTGTAGTTAGCGGTCGCTCATTCATGAGCAGTCGCTCATTTTTAATTAGTTGTGAGATTTCACGTATTTCTCTTCGGCGCTCGCTTATGTGAGCGGGAGCTCATTAGTGATTTAAATTAGCGATTTGTAATTGTTTTTAGGTTATCTTTTTTTCCCTCTTTTTCACAGACGGTGATTATTTTTCTGGGTTTCCATTCGGGATTTTCTCTTTAATATTTCTGGCTATCTTTTGCTTCCAGAATACTTTTGTTATCAGATTTTGTAAGGATCATTCGCATTTCAATTTTATTTAGTAGTTGCACTTTAGTTCTCTCCAGTTTCTACTTATCTCGTTGGACTGGTATGATATTTCATTACTCATGCTTAGTTCGATTCTGCATTATTAATATGATTTATTATTGACATTTCTTTTTGTGTTTAGAATTTGTGCTTGTTTATTTATCTACAGTTGTTAGTCAAGAATTTTCAGTGCTAGGGTTTATATGTTGATAGTTTTATTTATTTGATCTTGTTTATGTTATTATGTAGGTAATTTAGTATTTAAATTCAGTCTAGATAATAAGGAGTGAGAATGTCAGACCCAACTTATTGTTTAGAGTGTTTAGGATTTATTGCTTTTTGTGCATAGCATAATTAGGCACCCTGCTTACCCTTCCTTGAGATATAACTTGGGTTAGCTTATCACACTAGAGTGACCTCGTACGATTACGAGTCAATTCATAGGTGTTTTGGGTTGAGTTAAATTTTGGGCGCCGTTGCTGGGGATCGAACCCGGGTCACCCGCGTGATAGGCGGAAATACTTACCACTATACTACAATGACCTCCACAATGATGCAGTCTTTTATGGAGATGAGCAAGCAGAACATGGAGTCTCAAGCAGCTACCATTAAGCGCCTTGAGACCACTGTTGGGCAACTTTCTAGTACTTTGAACCAGATTCAACAGCAGCAACAACCAGGGAAGCTTCATGGGCAAAGGTTGCGAGCCTCACCAAGTTCAAGCTATTACCGTTCTCCGCAGTGGAAGAATGGTTGATAACAAAGTAGAAATGCCTGTTGAGGAGCAACCTAAGGAAATTAGCATGGATGAGCAAGCCAAGGAGAAGCTTACACCAAAAGTTGAGGCAGAGAAAGAGCAATCAGAGGTTCAATTGCACAAGGCTGCTAATCCTTATAGACCACCACTTCCTTTCCCTAGCCGCTCAAGAAGTGAAATCGCTCAAAATGAGCGGCTGCTCAAAGAAATGAGAGGTCTAACGGAGTCTTCAAATAGGACCCACACAAGGGTTCAGGAAGGAAGAAAAAGTACTTCAAATATTAATGATATAATTTCAAATTCCTTTTTAATAGAATAACTACAAGAGGATCAGGAAGCAATTCTTCAGAAAATGTTATTCAAATTGAAGATGCAATTAATATAGATAGAAATCTAGAATTATACAATAATCATCAAATTGACATTTTAAATCCAAGAATTTTATATCAAATAGGCATAATGAATATCAATACAGTATTAATAAGAAGCAGTAGAGAAGAAAGTTTGAGGATAGTTGATAATACTCAAATTATAGATTTAATTTCACCAGAAACAATAACAAAAATTAAAAATTAAAAAACGATTTGTCCATATTGAATTAGTTGTTATAGGAATAAAAGGGTTAAGAAGAAGAGAGTTAGGTACTAATTACTAAATTTTAACAATAATAATGGATAAATCTTGGAGTACTAACATGAAAAAAGCTACTATTTCAGGAATGGAAGTAGATATAAGCCAAAATAATGCAATATTTTACTGTTTACCAGCAATATTAAAAGATATAAATGATTTAAAAAATTAAGAATAGGATTACAAACAAAGGGATATGACGGTTATATAGGAAACAACCTGATTGTAAGTGTAGGAATTTTAGGAAAAGCTAGTAATCGATCTGGTATGAATTTTAAAGTAAATATAAATGGAATTGTAAAAAATATTAATAGTAAAGGAATAAAAATGATTGATCCCATAAACTTAATCAAGAAGATCTTGCTAGATTAGATTGGTCGTTAGAAAATTTTAATATTAATGAAGAAAATAATGTTTTAGTTCCACAGAAAAGTCTTACGTCTGAAACAAGTACTGGAGCTTTTAATTTAAGATTCACCGACTAGATTAAAAAAGAAAATGAAAAAAGTGATGATGAAAATATTGAACATGCATTAATGGCAAATATAGAAGAAAACTATTTTTATGATTCAGAACTTATTTATGATACAGATGCTGAAATTGGAAATTGAAACAAGGTTTAAAATAGAAGAAACAAAAACTTCTATTGAGCAGATAATAATAAAAAATTTACTGAAATAAGTATACCGGAACAAGTAGATGACATGATAATAGAACGTGTGACAGAACTAGGTATGAATTATGAAGAGTCATATGTTGAATTAGAAAAATACTTTAACTTACCCTTAGTAAGTGATATAATAAATGTAAAAGTATGATTACAGATTTTTATAAAAAAGAAGCAAATTTTATGGATACAACTATAACTGGATATAAAAGGTCAAAAATGGAATTTTCACATACAGGACCACGTGCAACAAAAAATACGGATAGAGAAAATTGGGCTCATTCTCATCTAAAATACGAAGGAGAATCTCAATTTAAAGGAAAATGAAGTAGAATGCCTATAGGAAAATTATACAGTAAAAAAATATTATTATTAGAACAACAAAGTCCCCAATTATGGCCAGATGAAATTTTAGTTTGAGAACAAAATGTAGTAAGAAATTGGGAAACGAAAAAAAGAACAGATATTGATATGTTTGCGTATGTAGAAACAACTCTAGGACCAATTACTTTAGAATTATGGCAAAGTAAAAAGAATCAAGCTCTTGAACAAATTAATCAAATAAAATCTTTAGGAGAAAACCCTTATAATTTCACAAGTCAAATCAGATATTACTATTAGGAGTAGATCCTACAAAAGAAAATACGTTTATACAAGATACTGCAATTAGAAATCTAGAACAATTAAGTATTTCACATTTTAAATATATTAGAGAATTTAGTAAAGATTTTACTTGAATAATATCACAAACAGAAAGAGCCATGGAAGATGAATTATGTGACATATATTTTATAAATTACCAGGAGAATTTAGGAAGAGTTCTCCATGAAGAATGGAAAAACTTGATCCAAAACCTACAAATTTCGGAATTGGGCCAAAGAGTATCTTTTGTTTTCATAAATTAGAAGAAAAAATGTAAAAAAGCTGTAATACAAGAACAAATTAAAAGTCAAGCATGGGCTTTTTATACACCACAAGCATATGGATATTATGAAAAACCTAAAAAATATAAAAAAAATTAGAAAAAGTACTGGTTTTGATAAAATAAAAGTTATGATAAAAATAAATATGTTAGAAAACCACAAAATAGAAATTGTAAATGCATTATTTGTGGGGACCCAAGACATTTTAGCAAATAGATGTCCTGATAAAAATAAAGATAGTAGATACAAAGAAGAAATAATTTAGTTGAACAAATAGGAGATTTTGAAATAGAAGAAATTAAAACTGACTCAGATAATAATTCAGTATATAGTATATATAGTGAAGAAGAAAAATCACAAATAACTTATACATATATGAATACAGAAGCAGAGTGTCAACATGATTGGATAAGATTTACAGGAAATAATCATATGAGCTGTTTTATTTGTAAACTATTTCCAGCTATTGTTAAAAAGATATCAATGTAATAAATGCTTTAGAGAAATATGTTTCCTATGTATACATGAAATATTTAAATTTAATACCGAACTAGAGGGAAACACGTCAAATATATTAGAACAAGGTAAAAATTTAATTTTTTTATAAAGAAAGAATAAATAAACATGAGTTTGCTATTGAACTCCTAAATAAAAAAATACAGTAATTAGAATTTAAGTATATTAAATTAGAGAAAAAAACTTAATATAGGAAAAAATATACCTATAATAAAGAACGGATGTAATAAAATGTCACAACAGATAGAAGAAACACACGAAGTTATTTCTATGAATAATAAAAGTCTTGAAAGTATTAATAAGGGAACTCCAAACCTAATATTTTTACATTGTAGAGTTTGGGTAGATCAAAATATTTATATACCACTAGCAGCCACACTTGACACTGGAAGTACTAAAAGTTTAATAGGACATAGTCTAATCCAGAAAAATATCATAAAAAATTAAACTATAATATACTAACAAGAACCGTTCAAAATAGAACAATGACAATTACACACGAAGTTAAAGCATTTGGGATTCAATTCCTAGACTTTGCAGGAAATAATGGTTATAAATATGAATTACCACAAATCATTGTTAATCCAAAATCAGTAAAATCAGAAGATCTTTTGTTAGGATTAAATTTTATAATAAGTTTACATGGATGAATTAGTAAACAAGTTTATAATTTTCCCACAAATAAATATAGTCAGACATCAGAGTTAGCTCGAAAGCGTGGTGGAACTGGTGAATTAGATTTCCTTAAAAAACTAAAAATCATGGAATAAACCAAATAGAAAATGAAACAATGTTTTATTTAGGAAATTTTTTTAGGTCACGAATTAGAAAAATGACCAAAAATTACAGAAAGCATAAACTACCCTATAATTCAAAGACTTGAAAAAATAGGAGTAATAGGTGAAAATATAACCAAAACAAAAATAAATTACCTAGTAAAACAAAAGATTAAAAATCCGGATATAAAGATTATCAGAAGGTCTAAAAACAAATTCTAGAGAAGAATTCAAAAAAACAAATTCTAGAAATGATAGAACAAAAATTAATTAGAAGGTCAGAAAATCCACACAGAACAGCAGCCTTTATAGTAGGAAATTATTCAGAAACTAAAAGAGGAAAGGCAATGATAGTTTTATAATTATAAAAGATTAAATGACAACACAATAGATGATGGGTATAATATTCCAAATAAAGTTGAATTAATTAGTCTAATCCAAAATAAAAAGATTTTTAGTAAATTTGACTTCAAGTCAGGATATAATCAATTACAATTAGAAGAATGGTTTAAACCATGGACAACTTTTACCTGTCCAGAAGGACATTTTGAATGGAATGTTTTAAGCTTTGGATTAAAAAATGCTTCATCAGTTTTCCAAAGATTTATGGACTCTAATTTTCTAAAATATCATTTATGCCTAGTTTATATAGATGATATTCTTGTAGCAAGTAATAGCATTAAAGAACATGAATACCATTTAGAAATAATTTTTAAAGAAATAGAAAAACAAGGTATTAATAAGAAAAATATCTTTTTAGGATTAGAAATTGGAAATCGAAAAAATTGAATTACAACCACATATTGCAGAAAAACTATTAAATTTTCCAGATAAGTAGAAGGATTAAAGCAAATCCAAGCTTACTAAATTACGCTAGAAATTTATACAAACCTTAGTAAGCTTGTACAGGACCATTATACAGCAAGACTACTAAAAACGGTCAAAGAAATTTTAATAAAGAAGACAATAATTTAATAAAGAAATTAAAAAAAGCAGTTAAAAATTAAACCTCTAAAATTACCTCTAGTAACAGATTATATCATCATAGAATGTGATGGCTCCAAAGAAGGATGGAGAGCTGTTATGTTATGTAAGAAAAATAAATACTGTCTAAAAAATGAAGAAGAATTATTGCGTACAACAGTAGAAACTTTGGAAAAATTAGAAGTAATTGGACTTCCGTAGATTTTAAAATACAAGCATTAATAAATTCATTAGAAAAATTTAAGATTTATTTAAATAATGAATTTACAGTAAGGACAGATTGTGAAGCAATTGTAAAATTTCTAAAAGATGATAATAGTAGAAAAGTTAATAGAACAAGATGGGTAAATTTACAAAACTTAATCCAAGGAAAATGATACACAATAAATTTTGAACACATTAAAGGAAAAGATAATAATCTTGCTGATTTACTTTCCTGTCATATTTTTAAATATTTGAATACAGGTCATGAATAAAAGAAAGTCATCAGACCAAAAGGAAAAGAAAAAATTTCTACAGATATTTCCCCAATGATGACGTCAAGTTCATAAAGTAGCCCGAAATTTATAAAATTGAGACTACTTCGACTACGTCTCCCAGTTCTAAATTTACACAGATGGGAAGTGGTTCTCAAATTTCTCCCAATTCTAAATTTACACATATAGGAAGTGGTTCTCAAATTTCTCCCAATTCTAAATTTACACAGATGGGAAATTTTTCTCAAGCTTCTCCTTTTCAAAAATTGAAAAAAGGGAGAAAAATTTTTGCAAACAAAATTTCCAATGGATCTGTACAAGCAGAAAGCATAACAGATCCAAATTGGAAATTTGTTTGCAAAAATTTTTCTCCCTTTTTTCAATTTTTTGAAAAGGAGAAGCTTGAGAAAAATTTCCCATCTGTGTAAATTTAGAATTGGGAGAAATTTGAGAACCACTTCCTATATGTGTAAATTTAGAATTGGGAGAAATTTGAGAACCACTTCCCATCTGTGTAAATTTAGAACTGGGAGACGTAGTCGAAGTATGTCTCAATTTTATAAATTTCGGGCTACTTTATGAACTTGACGTCATCATTGGGGAAATATCTGTAGAAATTTTTTCTTTTCCTTTTGGTCTGATGACTTTCTTTTTATTCATGACCTGTATTCAAATATTTAAAAATATGACAGGAAAGTAAATCAGCAAGATTATTATCTTTTCCTTTAATGTGTTCAAAATTTATTGTGTATCATTTTCCTTGGATTAAGTTTTGTAAATTTACCCATCTTGTTCTATTAACTTTTCTACTATTATCATCTTTTAGAAATTTTACAATTGCTTCACAATCTGTCCTTACTGTAAATTCATTATTTAAATAAATCTTAAATTTTTCTAATGAATTTATTAATGCTTGTATTTTAAAATCTACGGAAGTCCAATTACTTCTAATTTTTCCAAAGTTTCTACTGTTGTACGCAATAATTCTTTCTTCATTTTTTAGACAGTATTTATTTTTCTTACATAACATAACAGCTCTCCATCCTTCTTTGGAGCCATCACATTCTATGATGATATAATCTGTTACTAGAGGTAATTTTAGAGGTTTAATTTGTTTAACTGCTTCTTTTAATTTCTTTATTAAATTATTGTCTTCTTTATTAAAATTTCTTTGACCGTTTTTAGTAGTCTTGCTGTATAATGGTCCTACAAGCTTACTAAGGTTTGGTATAAAATTTCTAGCGTAATTTAGTAAGCTTGGATTTGCTTTAATCCTTCTACCTTATCTGGAAAATTTAATAGTTTTTCTGCAATATGTGGTTGTAATTCAATTTTTTCGATTTCCAATTTCTAATCCTAAAAAGGATATTTTTCTTATTAATACCTTGTTTTTCTATTTCTTTAAAAATTATTTCTAAATGGTATTCATGTTCTTTAATGCTATTACTTGCTACAAGAATATCATCTATATAAACTAGGCATAAATGATATTTTAGAAAATTAGAGTCCATAAATCTTTGGAAAACTGATGAAGCATTTTTTAATCCAAAGCTTAAAACATTCCATTCAAAATGTCCTTCTGGACAGGTAAAAGTTGTCCATGGTTTAAACCATTCTTCTAATTGTAATTGATTATATCCTGACTTGAAGTCAAATTTACTAAAAATCTTTTTATTTTGGATTAGACTAATTAATTCAACTTTATTTGGAATATTATACCCATCATCTATTGTGTTGTCATTTAATCTTTTATAATTATAAACTATCATTGCCTTTCCTCTTTTAGTTTCTGAATAATTTCCTACTATAAAGGCTGCTGTTCTGTGTGGATTTTCTGACCTTCTAATTAATTTTTGTTCTATCATTTCTAGAATTTGTTTTTTGAATTCTTCTCTAGAATTTGTTTTTAGACCTTCTGATAATCTTTATATCCGGATTTTTAATCTTTTGTTTTACTAGGTAATTTATTTTTGTTTTGGTTATATTTTCACCTATTAATCCTATTTTTTCAAGTCTTTGAATTATAGGGTAGTTTATGCTTTCTGTAATTTTTGGTCATTTTTCTAATTCGTGACCTAAAAAATTTCCTAAATAAAACATTGTTTCATTTTCTATTTGGTTTATTCCATGATTTTTAGTTTTTTAAGGAAATCTAATTCACCAGTTCCACCACGCTTTCGAGCTAACTCTGATGTCTGACTATATTTATTTGTGGGAAAATTATAAACTTGTTTACTAATTCATCCATGTAAACTTATTATAAAATTTAATCCTAACAAAAGATCTTCTGATTTTACTGATTTTGGATTAACAATGATTTGTGGTAATTCATATTTATAACCATTATTTCCTGCAAAGTCTAGGAATTGAATCCCAAATGCTTTAACTTCGTGTGTAATTGTCATTGTTCTATTTTGAACGGTTCTTGTTAGTATATTATAGTTTAATTTTTTATGATATTTTTCTTGGATTAGACTATGTCCTATTAAACTTTTAGTACTTCCAGTGTCAAGTGTGGCTGCTAGTGGTATATAAATATTTTGATCTACCCAAACTCTACAATGTAAAAATATTAGGTTTGGAGTTCCCTTATTAATACTTTCAAGACTTTTATTATTCATAGAAATAACTTCGTGTGTTTCTTCTATCTGTTGTGACATTTTATTACATCCGTTCTTTATTATAGGTATATTTTTTCCTATATTAAGTTTTTTTCTCTAATTTAATATACTTAAATTCTAATTACTGTATTTTTTTATTTAGGAGTTCAATAGCAAACTCATGTTTATTTATTCTTTCTTTATAAAAAAAATTAAATTTTTACCTTGTTCTAATATATTTGACGTGTTTCCCTCTAGTTCGGTATTAAATTTAAATATTTCATGTATACATAGGAAACATATTTCTCTAAAGCATTTATTACATTGATATCTTTTAACAATAGCTGGAAATAGTTTACAAATAAAACAGCTCATATGATTATTTCCTGTAAATCTTATCCAATCATGTTGACACTCTGCTTCTGTATTCATATATGTATAAGTTATTTGTGATTTTTCTTCTTCACTATATATACTATATACTGAATTATTATCTGAGTCAGTTTTAATTTCTTCTATTTCAAAATCTCCTATTTGTTCAACTAAATTATTTCTTTCTTTGTATCTACTATCTTTATTTTTATCAGGACATCTATTTGCTAAATGTCTTGGGTCCCCACAAATAATGCATTTACAATTTCTATTTTGTGGTTTTCTAACATATTTATTTTTATCATAACTTTTATTTTTATCAAAACCAGTACTTTTTCTAATTTTTTTATATTTTTTAGGTTTTTCATAATATCCATATGCTTGTGGTGTATAAAAAGCCCATGCTTGACTTTTAATTTGTTCTTGTATTACAGCTTTTTTACATTTTTCTTCTAATTTATGAAAAACAAAAGATACTCTTGGCCCAATTCCGAAATTTGTAGGTTTTGGATCAAGTTTTTTCCATTCTTCATGGAGAACTCTTCCTAAATTCTCCTGGTAATTTTATAAAATATATGTCACATAATTCATCTTCCATGGCTCTTTCTGTTTGTGATATTATTCAAGTAAAATCTTTACTAAATTCTCTAATATATTTAAAATGTGAAATACTTAATTGTTCTAGATTTCTAATTGCAGTATCTTGTATAAACGTATTTTCTTTTGTAGGATCTACTCCTAATAGTAATATCTGATTTGACTTGTGAAATTATAAGGGTTTTCTCCTAAAGATTTTATTTGATTAATTTGTTCAAGAGCTTGATTCTTTTTACTTTGCCATAATTCTAAAGTAATTGGTCCTAGAGTTGTTTCTACATACGCAAACATATCAATATCTGTTCTTTTTTTCGTTTCCCAATTTCTTACTACATTTTGTTCTCAAACTAAAATTTCATCTGGCCATAATTGGGGACTTTGTTGTTCTAATAATAATATTTTTTTACTGTATAATTTTCCTATAGGCATTCTACTTCATTTTCCTTTAAATTGAGATTCTCCTTCGTATTTTAGATGAGAATGAGCCCAATTTTCTCTATCCGTATTTTTTGTTGCACGTGGTCCTGTATGTGAAAATTCCATTTTTGACCTTTTATATCCAGTTATAGTTGTATCCATAAAATTTGCTTCTTTTTTATAAAAATCTGTAATCATACTTTTACATTTATTATATCACTTACTAAGGGTAAGTTAAAGTATTTTTCTAATTCAACATATGACTCTTCATAATTCATACCTAGTTCTGTCACACGTTCTATTATCATGTCATCTACTTGTTCCGGTATACTTATTTCAGTAAATTTTTTATTTATTATCTGCTCAATAGAAGTTTTTGTTTCTTCTATTTTAAACCTTGTTTCAATTTCCATTTCAGCATCTGTATCATAAATAAGTTCTGAATCATAAAAATAGTTTTCTTCTATATTTGCCATTAATGCATGTTCAATATTTTCATCATCACTTTTTTCATTTTCTTTTTTAATCTAGTCGGTGAATCTTAAATTAAAAGCTCCAGTACTTGTTTCAGACGTAAGACTTTTCTGTGGAACTAAAACATTATTTTCTTCATTAATATTAAAATTTTCTAACGACCAATCTAATCTAGCAAGATCTTCTTGATTAAGTTTTATGGGATCAATCATTTTTATTCCTTTACTATTAATATTTTTTACAATTCCATTTATATTTACTTTAAAATTCATACCAGATCGATTACTAGCTTTTCCTAAAATTCCTACACTTACAATCAGGTTGTTTCCTATATAACCGTCATATCCCTTTGTTTGTAATCCTATTCTTAAATTTTTTAAATCATTTATATCTTTTAATATTGCTGGTAAACAGTAAAATATTGCATTATTTTGGCTTATATCTACTTCCATTCCTGAAATAGTAGCTTTTTTCATGTTAGTACTCCAAGATTTATCCATTATTATTGTTAAAATTTAGTAATTAGTACCTAACTCTCTTCTTCTTAACCCTTTTATTCCTATAACAACTAATTCAATATGGACAAATCGTTTTTTAATTTTTAATTTTTGTTATTGTTTCTGGTGAAATTAAATCTATAATTTGAGTATTATCAACTATCCTCAAACTTTCTTCTCTACTGCTTCTTATTAATACTGTATTGATATTCATTATGCCTATTTGATATAAAATTCTTGGATTTAAAATGTCAATTTGATGATTATTGTATAATTCTAGATTTCTATCTATATTAATTGCATCTTCAATTTGAATAACATTTTCTGAAGAATTGCTTCCTGATCCTCTTGTAGTTATTCTATTTAAAAAGGAATTTGAAATTATATCATTAATATTTGAAGTACTTTTTCTTCCTTCCTGAACCCTTGTGTGGGTCCTATTTGAAGACTCCGTTAGACCTCTCATTTCTTTGAGCAGCCGCTCATTTTGAGCGATTTCACTTCTTGAGCGGCTAGGGAAAGGAAGTGGTGGTCTATAAGGATTAGCAGCCTTGTGCAATTGAACCTCTGATTGCTCTTTCTCTGCCTCAACTTTTGGTGTAAGCTTCTCCTTGGCTTGCTCATCCATGCTAATTTCCTTAGGTTGCTCCTCAACAGGCATTTCTACTTTGTTATCAACCATTCTTCCACTGCGGAGAACGGTAATAGCTTGAACTTGGTGAGGCTGCAACCTTTGCCCATGAAGCTTCCCTGGTTGTTGCTGCTGTTGAATCTGGTTCAAAGTACTAGAAAGTTGCCCAACAGTGGTCTCAAGGCGCTTAATGGTAGCTGCTTGAGACTCCATGTTCTGCTTGCTCATCTCCATAAAAGACTGCATCATTGTGGAGGTCATTGTAGTATAGTGGTAAGTATTTCCGCCTATCACGCGGGTGACCCGGGTTCGATCCCCAGCAACGGCGCCAAAATTTAACTCAACCCAAAACACCTATGAATTGACTCGTAATCGTACGAGGTCACTCTAGTGTGATAAGCTAACCCAAGTTATATCTCAAGGAAGGGTAAGCAGGGTGCCTAATTATGCTATGCACAAAAAGCAATAAATCCTAAACACTCTAAACAATAAGTTGGGTCTGACATTCTCACTCCTTATTATCTAGACTGAATTTAAATACTAAATTACCTACATAATAACATAAACAAGATCAAATAAATAAAACTATCAACATATAAACCCTAGCACTGAAAATTCTTGACTAACAACTGTAGATAAATAAACAAGCACAAATTCTAAACACAAAAAGAAATGTCAATAATAAATCATATTAATAATGCAGAATCGAACTAAGCATGAGTAATGAAAATATCATACCAAGTCCAACGAGATAAGTAGAAACTGGAGAGAACTAAAGTGCAACTACTAAATAAAATTGAAATGCGAATGATCCTTACAAAATCTGATAACAAAAGTATTCTGGAAGCAAAAGATAGCCAGAAATATTAAAGAGAAAAATCCCGAATGGAAACCCAGAAAAATAATCACCGTCTGTGAAAAAGAGGGAAAAAAAGATAACCTAAAAACAATTACAAATCGCTAATTTAAATCACTAATGAGCTCCCGCTCAACATAAGCGAGCGCCGAAGAGAAATACGTGAAATCTCACAACTAATTAAAAATGAGCGACTGCTCATGAATGAGCGACCGCTAACTACAAATATGGGAACTGAGCCATTGCAACATGAGAGGCCGCTCAAATAAGTGAGAAGCCGCTCAAGAAGTGAAATCGCTCAAAATGAGCGGCCGCTCAAAGAAATGAGAGGTCTCTCATATATGAGAGACCTCTTAAGCGGCGGCTTATGATTATGCGTGATTGAGACGTGGCTTACTTTTGAGCCATGGCTTACATTTTTCTTCCACTTATTTCTTCTCGTTGCCCTGTTTCACCATTCTCCTATTCTTTTGAATCACCTGCAAAACTAATTCAAAAATCATCAAATAAAACGCTCCCAATGTCTTTGGGCCACACCTTGAGTTTATGTGAAACATGGTCAGATTTTCAGTATGCCCATGACCGAATACAAGTATCAACAATGATCATGACGTATCTCAATTCTTACCCCTTTCTATATTTGATTGCCTTTAAGTTATTTGTGGGATTGGATCATGACAACCAAACTTGTGCACCTGAAGAGTAAAGTAGTTCCTCACTCTCTGTGGGATTGACCCTAGCTTACCGCTAAGACTAGCCAGTCCTGTTGTGGGCATAGAAGCGTGTACTGTCCGTCTGGGGCATACACAAGTATTTTGAATGTACCATACGACGGGTGCGTGTCACGATGCTCAGAGAATTTTTTCACTTATTGATAGATGTATTGCAAATGAAGAGTGGATGAGTGAGTTTAATAACGTCGTGGTGAAAGTTGTTTCAACTAAAAGTGCACCTAATAGTGGCTCGCAAGAAAACGAGGTCGATTGTAGTGCAGTAAGTTGTCCCAAGTCATATTCTCATGGAAGACTTAACAGGGCAAATCAAATTCATGCTAAACAGGAAATGAAAATAAAATCCCAAACATTCTAACCAAAGTTTGATAATGACTTTTGACTAAATAAACTTGAATCAAGTTTAGAATTAATAATAAGGTAAATGCATAAACCAATAGAATAGAGTAAGAATGAAAATAATTAATATAATAGAATGGTCATTTATTCCTGTAAGTTTTTAAGATAAATTTTGTTCCAAATTATAAAATTTAAATGTTTCAAAGTTAAAGTTTATATTTTCCCTACATATGCATAAACATGAGCATTTCATATTGTCCAATGTGAAAAAAATTGTTGTATGACATTATTATTTGATGTTATGATTAATTAGAAGTATTAATATGAATTATTTAATTGTTTATTGATAATCTTAAGTTTTGCATGATTTTAGAGCTTTAATTGAATGATTTGGAATGCAAATTCGTGTGTATGATGAGCGTTATTGTTAAATATTGCTTTCTTGAAGAATTTGATACTCGGAGTTCGTTTTTATATTTATAGGAAGTTTTGCCGAGATTTGAAGAAGGAAATGCTCGAGAGATGTAGTTTGGCTCGTGAGTGAAGCCGATGCTTAATTTGGCAAAGTAATGGCGACTCGACTCGTGTAAAGACACCAAGTGCAACAACGTTCTAACCAAACATCGTGCTCCGACAAAAGTGGCCGCTTAAAATAGAGCACACACTTATGCTCCATCTCAAGCTCCCGCTTGAACCAGAGCATATAACTGCATAAACACCTCAAAACGGGACACTTCATGCTCTAAAAAAAGCGTCCGCTTAAATCCAAGCGGCTGCATTTCGACGTACTTTGGTGCACGCCCCATGCAAAATTTGTGCCAAAATTACCCTCATACCCCTCACTTATGACTTGTCTTCTACTCTAGTTTTTTTTTTCCTATTTAAAGGGGGTCTTTCCCCATTTGTAAGATAAGCTTAATTCTTCATTTCAATTTCAAATTCCAACTTTCTTCTTCTAGGGTTTGTGCTTTTAATTCAATTTCAAGACTTGTGTCGGATGCTTTTGAAGAATCAATTGAAGATTTCTCCATTTGGGTTTAGTAGTATCTTTATTTATGGCTTTATTTCTTCTCTCTCTTGTCATTTCTCTAATTATGTCTAGCTAATCTTCTTAGTTGATTTTGGGAAACTTGTGAGGCTCATTTGATGGTGGAATTTGAGTTTTAATATTGTTTTACCTTCCAATTTTTAGTTCATGCTTCTTCGTGCTTGTTTCTCATGTTAGAATAGGTGGCTTCTATTTTAGCATGCCTAGTGTTCGTAAAAATGCTTAGTCGATTTTTATGTTCATTGAATTCAAGTTGCATGATGTGAATGATTATGAGTCTTAGCGGAGATTAACTTATTCATAGAAGGTGTTAATCTTTGGGGCTTTTGGAAGTTAATTCCTCGTTTTGAGCTTTGTCGAGAGAGACGAGGGATTGATCAACTTGTGCATTCTTTTCGAGAGATAGTATGTGCTTATGCTTGTGATTCCTTTGCTTGAATTGGATTAAATTGGTTAAGTAGATCAATAGCCTAATTCCCCATAGTTTTGAGTCGAGCAAGGTTCCTAGAATCAACCTTTTTTTTATATTGTTCTATTTGTTTGTTAATTGCCTAATTTCTCTTTAACTGTTCTTCCTTGTCAATTTCTTATTTCTTTTGGTTTGCAAATCTCATGAATCATGACAATCTTAGAACTTGAATAGTATAAAAGTGCATAAACATCGTTTTCACCTTATTTTCGTCTGCTAGTCCTCGAGGATTGATACTCGATTACTACTATTACAATTACCCGTTAAAGTTGCGAAATAGTTGCTAATTAATTTAGTGATCAACTTTTTAGTGCTGTTGCCGGGGACTATTTAGAATTTAGAGTGTTAATGATCTTTGCACCAAGAGTACTAGTTCAAGCATTTCTTATTTTTAATTTGTGTTTTGAATCTAAGCGTGTTCTTGGTTGGTTTGTGTAGGTGAATTACTTGCCGTGGTGTACGCTTTCGATAAGTTCCGTCCATACCTAGTGGGGACACATTCTATTGTCTATATGGACCATGCCGCAATTCGTTACCTTTTTGCCAAGAAGGATGCAAAGCCCCATTTGATTCGTTGGATATTATTGCTCCAAGAATTTGACATGGAAATCTGAGATAGAAAGGGATGTGAAAATGCCATTGCCGATCACTTATCTCATCTTGAGCACCCGATTGAAGGAGAGAATTCTCGGGTACGTATTAATGAGTGCTTTCCCGATGAACAAGTTTTGAAGTTAGTGGATTATACACCTTGGTTTGCGGATATTATTAACTATCTAGTCATTGGTGAACCGCCGGGTAATCTCACTTATTATCAAATGAAAAAGTTCTTGTACTATGTGAAATTTTACTATTGGAAAGACCCTAATTTATACCGTCGATGCGCCGATGACATCATCCGAAAATGTGTAAAGCAAACCGATTGGGTGAGAATCATGGAGGAATGTCATAGCTCTCCAAGTGGAGGTCATTTCGGTGGCCATCTGACTGCTATCAAGGTATTCCATTCCGGTTTCTATTGGCCGACCATCTTTAAGGATTGCATTGCTTTTGTCAAGTCTTGTGATAGATGCCAAAGAATGGGAAATATCTCTAAGAGAAACGAGATGCCGCAAAACATCATGGTGAAAGTCGAGTTGTTCGATGTGTGGGGAATTGACTTCATGAGACCCTTTCCCAAATCCCAAGGTTATACTTACATTCTTCTTGCGGTGGAATATGTATCTCGATGGGTGGAGGCGATTCCTACGACGAAGAATGATTCAAAGGTGGTGCTTAAATTCTTGCAAAAACATATCCTCACTCGTTTTGGCACTTCAAGGGCTTTGATTAGTAATGGAGGTTCACACTTCAATAACAAGTGGTTGGAGAGCTTACTTTCTCGATATGAGGTGAAGCACAAGATTGCCACTCCTTATCATCCTCAAGAAAATGGCCAAGCGGAGCTAGCAAATCGGGAGATAAAACAAATTCTTGAGAAGTCGGTGGCGCATAGGAAGGATTGGGCAAATCATTTGGATAATGCACTATGGGTCTATCGCACCGCATACAAGACTCCTATTGGCATGTCCCCGTTTCAACTTGTTTTTGGAAAGTCGTGCCATCTTCCCGTTGAGCTTGAGCATAAAGCATATTGGGCCACAAGGCGGATCAATCTCGAATTCAAGGAAGCCGGTTATACAAGGCTTGAGAAGCTTCTTGAGCTCGATAAGTGGAGAAATGAAGCTTTTGAAAGCTCTCGAATCTACAAGGAAAGGGAGCAGAAGTTCCATGATCGGGCCATTCGTTCTAAAGATTTTGCTCCCGGTGATGAGGTACTTCTCTATAATTCTCGTCTTCGTTTATTTCCGAGCAAGTTGAAGTCAAGATAGATGGGTCCATATGTTGTCTACAAGTGCAATGGAAAAAGGGACTTATGAGCTTCTCAAGTCCAATGGAGAAACATTTGTAGTGAATGACCATCGTCTCAAGCATTACATCAATTGTGATCCGGATCGGAATGTCAAGGTCACATTTCTCAATGATCCGTGAAAGTGAGGTATCGTCTAGCTTTAGACGTTAAACAAAGCGCTTGTTGGGAGGCACCCAACACTTTTATTTGCTTTCGTTTCTTTCCTTTGCGTTTTTAGTTCTTGTTTTTATCTTCGTTCTTGTTTGTTTGGTGGTTATTTTGCATGTGTTGTTCTTCTCGTTTCGTGTTTGTTGATTTTTTTTTTGGTTTCGTTTTTCTCAAAAAAAAGGAAAAGAAAAAGAAAAAGAAAAAAAAAAACAAAAAAAAAAGGAAAAAAACTAACAAAATCAAATTTGCACCACTTTCGTCTTTTGCATGTTTATGTTTTTTTTTTAAGTTAGTCCATTGTTTTTTGCACCACTTTCGTGGTTTTATGTTTATTTTATGGTTTTAGTTGTTTTTGGTGTCACTTTACAGGTTTTGATTTAAAAAAAAAAAAAAGCAAAAAAATAGAACAGACGAAACCTGCAAGGAAAAAGCAAAAGAAAGGAAAAGTTTTGAGCAGCACTTCCCACTTCAGTTGAGGCGCCCGCGCTTTTCATCGCGGAAGGCTGCTCAATTGTCACCGTCTCTGCAGGTTCCTGCTCCAAAGAAAGCGCCCGCCTTCCACCGTTGCACTCCATCCCTCTCCAAGAGAAGCGACCGCTCTTCCCTTCGCACATATCTGCAGAGAGGAGTGCATTTCGAGCTCCTTATGCGGCTGTTTAGGCGACCGCTTTCCTTCCACCTTCCGCGGCGCAACCCATCGACCCGATTCTCCGGCCCGACCCGCTCCGCAGCTCCGCCGAGTTGACCCGCCAGGTAAGTTTCCTTTATTACTCTCTCTCTTCGATTTTTACACTCTTTTCACCCACATTCACCTCTTTTCTTTCTCTACTACACTTCTTCCTCAATTCCAACCTCAATTCTTCAATTAAGGTACGAAGTTCCTCATTCCTTTTTAGTTTCTATGTATTAACTGCATGTTTTAGAAGTTGTTCACCAATTATTCTCTTAAGTTTTGGTGGGTTTGTGCTTCATGCGAAATTTAGGGCTCATTAAATTAGGGGTTTTGAATTTGTCGTTAATTTCTCATCCCATTGATGCTCTAAATTGCTGCGAATCATGCCTAGGATATTCATGAGTGCTTTATTACATTTTCAATTTTGATGGGTTGAAGGAATTGTTGGAGAATTGTTGAGTTGGCTAATAAGCATGTTTGTGAATTTTAACATAATTTTTGTTGCTTGTTAGTTAATTACGCATGCTTGGAATTTTCCCTTAGCACTTTTGGTGTTTAAATTCTATGTATATAATGGGGGATTTTATCGAGCATTGACTTTGCTAATGGAGAGTTGAGAGAATAGACTTAGGTGGGTTTTAAAGCTTTATTTTCTTGTCATTTTGGTCTTTATTTTTTTCTTTTTCGTTCCATTTTTATTTAGGTACTTGGAACAATGGGTGTTAAGGGAGGAAAGAAAGGCAAAGCCAAAGCTCCGACTCCCACTAGTGAACCGGAATTACCTCCGGTCGTCCCCGGTGAGCCACGGTACTATGAAGTGCAACTACCTTCGAATGCCGCAGTGGAGAAATGGAACAATCTACTCAAGATTCGGATGCGGCCAAGCGCTTATATTTGCCCTGACACCATTGCAAAAATGGGGATAAAGGATGATATCACTCGGCTGGTGCGTGCGGCGCAATTGAGTTATATTCTTTGTAGCAATTGGCCTACTTACAAAGCCCTCACCTTGGAATTTTTGTCTACTATGGAGATCCAAAGCTCTTCCCGGACTGGAATCACGGGAATCACATTTCAACTTGGCAACGAGGAGCGAGACCTCTCCATTTTTGAACTTTCTCGCTTGTTTGAAAGTGATCCCCATGGGTTAGAGACTATTAAGAGGTTTGACAATGATGATATGTGGTTGCCTATTTGTGCTGACAAGACTCCTCTTTCTTTAGTGGGCGCTCTAAGGTTTCATCCGTCTGCAACCCGACACTTCGCTATATTCAACTAGTCTTGGCTCACACTTTTTTTGTTAGGGAAAACATGAGCAATATGAGGGTGGATGAGCTTACTATTCTTTATTGCATGCTTCATGGGTGGCATGTGGATACGAAGAGGTTGTTGGCTAAACAATTCAAGTCACAATTCGATCAAATGCCGAGTGGGAAGAGTGTTATTTGTATTGGGGGTTTGGTCACACGGCTTGCTCGCCTTTTTAAAGTGAGCCTCAAGAATGATGAACTTGTGTTGGGTGACACCCTAGTGAATGTGGAAATGCTCCAAAACCACCAATGTGTGAAGACTTGCGAAGAACATATTCTTTGGTGTCATTTTTGGGATAAACAGCTTTTTCCTTTGCCCAACCCTTCTCTTACTCACATCACCGACTTTGATGATAGAACTAATTGAAGAATGGATACTCCGGCTCATTTGACCCTCACGTTTGTTGATCCCAACAACAAGAAATCTCTTACCAAAGTGGAGGTGAAGGCAAAAATTGTCCATCTTCAATTCTAAAGTGATGAAGGTGATAACTCTACTATGGCAAATGCTCAAGATCACACTGATCCTTCTACTTCTATGCCTAAATTTGCCACCTATGAAGACATCCAAGCAGTGGAGAATCGAGTACTCACACACTTGGATGAACAGCGTGCGGCTTGGGAGACTCGTCTGGACAATTTTGCCATGGATGTCTTTGCTAGGATGGATAGGGATGAGCAAGCACACATTGCTCACTATGAGGCACAACAAAGGGCAGTTCTTGAGCAATTTAGGGAGTTGCATGACTACTTCCCTCCTCCACCTCAATGATTTTGGGCATGTTGCTTTCGCACCACTCTTCTTTTTCAAACTTATTCTTCCATGTGTTGAATAAGTTTGGGGGTATGGAGAAGGTGGTTTTATTTCTTTAGTTGCTTTAGTTGTCTTTCTTTTCGTTTTTGTGCTTGTTATTAGTTTAAGGTTGTAGTTTTTGAGTCTGTGTTATGTAAGCATGCTTAGTTTGAGATTGTTGATGAGGCTTATGATGAAAATGTTGTTTCAATTTGAGAAAATGATTGCTTGTGGATATTGCATGGATTGTGGATCTTTGATTGATTTTCTCTTACGTTTGGCCTTTTTGAATTTGAATCAAAATTAGCCCTTGTGAGGAATTGAGCCTTTTAACCTTGTTATGGTTAGTTTTCATTCTTGAGTGAGTTTTTTATTCAATCACGCATGACTTTTCTCTAGAACTTGCGATGGTTTCTTCCTTGAAATTGGACATTGTGCTTTGAATTTAGAAATGATTTAAGGCAATTTTTCTTGAGCTTAAATTGTCCAAACACTCGTTCAAATGCACATAAAAATCTTTGTTCGCCCCTTTGAGCCTTTTGCCTTTTCTTTGAATTGTCTTGGGTGGGGTTGTTTTTGTTGAAAGTTTGGTGAAGTTGTTTGAAAGTGAAGTGAGAAAATGTGTTGAACTTGGTTTGTTGGTATAGAATGCTTGTACTTAGCATAAGCTCTTAAAAATAAAAGCAAGTTTGAAAAATGTTTTCTTTCAAGTGATAAGCAAAGAAAAAAATTGAAAGAACAAGAAAAAAAAAATATAGTAAAAAAAGTGATAAAAGAGTATAAGCAAGTAGTGAAGCATGAATTCCGAAGTTTGACAAACTGAGTTTGGTGTATGAGCTTTATAGATTGAAAGCTTTGGTGAAAATTTGGGCTTTTGAATGAAATATGAAAGTTTTGGGTGAAGTGTGATTCGTTTGGGGAAATTATTAAATCACTTAGCCAAAAACATCCTACCTAATCAAAGTGCGTTCATTACAACCCGATTAAGTCCTTATTGATCTATATTTGAAGCACTTACTTAACTAATGGAGAGGTAAGACGAGTTGCAAGCTTATGGTAGAATGCATGTTTTGATTTAAATTGAGTGTATACACTTCCCGTGTCGCATTCTTGAGAGTGAGAGCGTTTATTGTTGATATATCCCCTTTTGGTAAGGATGATGACTTAGAGAGGTCGAATGTTTGAGATTATTGAGATATTTGAAGAATGAATTGTGATTTTTCACTTGTAGTTTTGTTTTGGAAAATTTCTGAAGCCATTATTCATCAACTTCTCGTTTTAAGCAAGCTTGTCTTTGAGTCTTTCTTTTTGTTCTTGTTCGAGGACGAACAAGTGCTTAAGTTTGGGGGAGTTGATAATCTTAAGTTTTGCATGATTTTAGTGCTTTAATTGAATGATTTGGAATGCAAATTCGTGTGTATGATGAGCGTTATTGTTAAATATTGCTTTCTTGAAGAATTTGATACTCGGGGTTTGTTTTTGTATTTATAGGAAGTTTTGCTGAGATTTGAAGAAGGAAATGCTCAAGATATGTAGTTTGGAGCTCGTGAGTGAAGTCGATGCTTAATTTGGCAAAGTAATGGCGACTCGACTCGTGTGAAGACACCAAGTGCAACAACGTTCTAACCAAACATCGTGCTCCGACAAAAGTGACCGCTTAAAATAGAGTACGCACTTATGCTCCATCTCAAGCTCCCACTTGAACCAAAGCATATAACTGCAGAGGCACCTCAAAACGGGACACTTCATGCTCTAGAAAAAGTGCCCTCTTAAAGCGGAGCACAAACTTGTGCTCCAATCCAAGCGGCCGCATTTCGACGTACTTTGGTGCATGCCCCATGCGAAATTTGTGCCAAAATTACCATCATACTCCTCACTTATGACTTGTCTTCTACTCTAGTTTTTTTTTTTTCCTATTTAAAGGGGGTCTTCCCCCATTTGTAAGATAAGCTTAATTCTTCATTTCAATTTCAAATTCCAACTTTCTTCTTCTAGGGTTCGTGCTTGTAATTCAATTTCAAGACTTGTGTTGGATGCTTTTGAAGAATCAATTGAAGATTTCTCCATTTGGGTTTGGTAGTATCTTTATTTATGGCTTTATTTCTTCTCTCTCTTGTCATTTCTCTAATTATGTCTAGCTAATCTTCTTAGTTGATTTTGGGAAACTTATGAGGCTCATTTGATGGTAGAATTTTATTATTGATATTGTTTTGCCTTTCAATTTGTAGTTCATGCTTCTTGGTTCTTGTTTCTCATGTTAGAATAGGTGGTCTCTATTTTAGCATGCCAAGTGTTCGTAAAAATGCTTAGTGGGTTTTTATGTTCATTGAATTCAAGTTGCATGATGTGAATGATTATGAGTCTTAGCGGAGATTAATTTATTCATAGAAGGTGTTAATCTTTGGTGCTTTTGGGAGTTAATTCCTTGTTTTGAGTCTTAGTCGACATAGACGAGGGATTGATCAACTTGTGCATTCTTTTCGAGAGAGAGTGTGTGCTTATGCTTGTGATTCCTTTTCGAGCAGAAGACCATATCGACCATCTCCGACAATCCTTCACCATACTTCGTGAGTATAACAAGAAGCTTAATCCGACTAAATGTTCATTTGGTGTGACTGCAGGTAAATTTCTTGGCTACATGGTGATCCAAAGAGGGATAGAAGCCAATCCAGCTCAAATCGATTCCGTCCAAAGAATCACATCCCCAACATGTGTCAAGGATGTCCAAAAGCTCACAGGAAGGGTGGCGGCCCTTAGCCGGTTCATCTCAAGGTCATCGGAGCATTGCCACCCCTTCTTCAATACATTGAGGAAATCAAAAACATTTGAGTGGACATCAGAATGTGAGGAAGCACTCAGCCAGTTGAAGCAATACCTGACCAGCCCACCGCTCGTTTCCAAACCCAAAGATGGTGAAACACTATACATCTACCTGGCTGTGTCAGAAACGACCGTTAGTGCAGTCCTAGTTCGAGAAGATGAGGGCAAGCAGTCACCAGTCTACTATGTCAGCAAATCATTGTTAGATGCGGAGACAAGATACAGCCTGCTTGAGATGCTAGCCCTCGCACTTGTACATGCAGCAAGAAAACTTTGTCCATACTTCCAATATTATCCAATTGTGGTCCTTACAACATACCCTCTGAAGACCATCCTTCATAAGCCGGAGTTGTGTGGCAGACTGGCCAAGTGGGCAGTCGAACTAAGCGAACACGACAT
Source organism: Schizonepeta tenuifolia (assembly GCA_029490685.1). Lineage (NCBI taxonomy): Eukaryota > Viridiplantae > Streptophyta > Magnoliopsida > Lamiales > Lamiaceae > Schizonepeta > Schizonepeta tenuifolia. Next base: position 24,296,862 of record CM055957.1, read on the forward strand.
ATCCTACAAGCCACGTACTTCATTGAAGTCACAGGTATTAGCTGATTTCGTAAATGATTTTACGCCTAACCTTTCAATGCAAGCAGACAAGGAGTTATGCTGCCTCACTGAAGACGAATCAACTGGAATGTGGAAACTCTTCGTAGACGGTTCAAGTAACAAACATGGAAGCGGACTTGGACTCGTCCTTTCATCACCTCAAGGTGACAACATTGAGCAGGCAGTAAGATGCGGATTCAAGACAACCAATAATGAAGCCGAGTATGAAGCTATGCTAGCTGGTCTTGGATTGGCTAAAGAGTTGGAAGCAAAGAAGATTAATGTCTTTAGTGACTCACAACTAGTAGTGAATCAGATGCAAGGAACTTACCAAGCTCGGGATAATAAGATGACGGCCTACTTAGACAAGGTGAAGGAGTTGCAGTCATGCTTTGAAGAATTCACAGTCGGCCAAGTGCCCAGAGAAGAGAATAGCCACGCAGTCGCTTTAGCCAACCTCGCCTCCTCTATTCAAACCACCGGTACGAAAACCATCCCAATTGTCTACCTTCAATGGCCAGCCGTATGGAAGAAAGAAGAAGAACAGGTTCTTGACATATCAGACAACCGGACTTGGATGGCTCCAATATTGGAATACCTTGAGCAAGACATACTTCCGGATGACAAAAATGAAGCACGCCGAATAAAAGCTCAGTCTGCCCGATTCTCCATCATCTGAGGTAAGTTATACAAACGATCATGTTCTGGTCCATACTTAAAATGTATTAACCATGCAGAAGCAAAGACGGTTTTGGCCGAGCTGCATGGTGGAAAATGTGGAAACCACTCCGGCGGGAGGAGCTTAGCTCACAGAGCTCTAACAAGTGGATACTATTGGCCCACCATGAAGTCAGATGCCGCTGATTACTTCAAGTGATGCGACAAATGCCAATGTTTCGCCCAAGTATCCCACCTTCCACTCGAGCTATTGATCTCAATCACGTCGCCTTGGCCCTTCATGAAGTGGGGGATGGACATCGTGGGCAAATTACCTAAGCTTGTCATTCCAGCTGAAAGCAAAGTACTGACCGCGAGAACCGAGCTTGTCTCAGATGACCATAACGACCAAGGTCTATGTCACGAGCTCGACACACTTGACGAAAAGAGAGATATGGCTAGGCTATGGCTAGCCTCCTACCAGCAAGGTGTTGCCAGACACTACAATAAGCATGTCCACACCCGAACATTTTAGCTACGCGATTGGATACTCCGACGTGTATTCCAAAACACCAAGGAGGTTGGGACAGGTAAGCTAGGCCCGACATGGGAAGGTCCATACTTGATCACCAAGGTATATGGGAATGGAGCATACAAGCTTCAAGAGAAAGACGGACGCGACATAGGCAACAACTGGAATGTCATCCATCTTCGACAGTATCATGCTTAACTCAACCTTTCATTTATTTCAATTGATTTGGTCTCACGGGACCCACCTCATCAGCCATACCGGTCTGAGACTTTTATGCAGGACATAAAAAAACTACATCGTGGCTTGATCCCTCTTTGGGGTATGTAGGAAGCTCCAAGGAGCGCAGCCACCCCTACCTTCTTTTTTCTCAAGTTCTGACCGTTCTATGCAACAGGTCAGAACTACATTCGGGCTTGATCCCTCAAAGGGTATGTAGGTAGCTCTAAGGAGCACAGGCCGTCCTGTCTAAAGAGGCAACAACACCAGCTGCATCTGGCGTCGTCCGCCCTACCTAGTAAAGTATCTAAACTCGAACTCGTTCTCAATCGATTAAATCCTACAGGACCAACCATATTACACACCAGTTCTGACAATTTTATCCAGAAAATTCTCAGAACTACATAAGGGCTTGATCTCCGAAAGGAGTATGTAGGTAGCTCCACGGAGCACAGCCCGCCTTGATCAATAGGTAGTAACGGACGAGGCACGACTATCTGCCTTACCACCCTTAGTAAGATGAACAACAAAACATAGATTGGGGAGCCAGAAATAGACTAAGCATCAACATGGACAAGAGTAACAACAATGCAAGGACATGATGTTGCAAACAAGCACGGAACATCCTAATGCGGTTCTCCAATTTTCACTCAAAGTCAGGTACATTGAATCGAAACCATTGTAAGTGTATACCATATTTTAAATTCAGCAACATTCATTTGACATCACGAGTCATTTTTCATATCTTCCTTATATGTAGAAAAGGTCTTTTTAATTGATCTCATTAATAAAATACTTGAAGTTGAGAAAGTTGCATTCATCTTGCTTAAATCTCGTGCCGTGATCTGAATATACATATTCAAATATATTTTGTGCATATACACTTCATTTATACATGGTACAAATTATGCATGTACATCCATGAGCCATTATTTTACAGCGTATGATTACATATGCATTCTATATTCAGTAGCAAAAAGAAAAAAAACGCTTCTCTTTCGTATACTTGGGATCTTCCACCTTCTCATCCCGCTTTACTCTTAGCCTCAACCGAGGGTGCCAGCCCGAGAGCAATGGCGAAGTCAAATCACCTGCTTAAACCATAATAGAAAATGGGGGACAAGAAACCAACACGGCATGGATTCAAATCCTACAAAATCATACATCCCAAGCAAAAAAATAAACAACACACAAGAAATAACAATAAGGGGCCACCCTGGACGGTCAAGCCGCAATAGTCATAACAAAATGAATCCAAGCCTCACCAACAAGCTGACACTTGAATTGGGGGAAAATGGGGGGCAGACAACCCCTACAAGTATCAACATCAATAATACATGCAAAAGACATAGGCACACACGCCTAGATAAATATAATAAGTCTGAAAGTCACACGTAGATAAATTAAATTAGCTAAACACCAAGACACTAGGAAGTACCCATATTGTTGAGAGCATTCTCAAACACGTCAGCAGGTGGAGCCGAGTCCAAAGCCTTCATCTTGTCTAAATCCGCATCATCACTATAGATCTTCGCAAGATCCCAAGTATCAGTCTTGTTACTCTCAAAGTCTCTCGCCATCTTGGCCGCCATCCTGATCTTACCTTCTACCTCAGCCAACATCATATTGTCTTTCAGGGTAGCCATTTCGGAATGGAGCGATTCTACTTGTAAAAGCAAGGCCTCCACCCGATCGGAGTCCATTTTTCGTAGAGCCCGTTGCTCTTTCAGTTCAGTCTTAAGCTTGTCAGCCTCCACCTTGATCAATGAAAGGGCCTTGGCCTCAACACGCAATTTAGCCTTGTCTGCATTCGCCGCCTTCAATTGCCCCTCCAACTCTCCCATTTCCTCAATCATATATATAATAGTCTGCATACTCTACAAACCAAAATGCAAAAAAAAAAAAAAATGTTTCCAACATATGATCAACAATAAGAGAAATGTAGTCTTTACGGCTAAAGATAAACAATACCTAGAAGGCGTGTTGGAGGCCCGACCGACCCGTAGTAGTGATACCTAAAGTATCAAATCTCATCTTGTCTTTAGGGAATAGAGCTTTGCTGACCTCCCCGGCCAGAGGGCCAAACTCAGAATAGGCAGAGGCATTTTCATCAAATGAGAGATTGATCATTCCACTTTTATACCCAGATGCGTTTGACTCAACGGTCCTTTTCTTTGACGAGGCAGTAGGAGTAGGCGGAAGAGAAATTCAATGGAATCTTTCCCCTTACCTTTGGCGGCATTTTTAGTAGCATTCTTGGCTAGCCTGGCTGCCTTAGCCGCTTGTGTCTGGTGGTAAACATTAATGAGATCCATTTCATTCGGGTTCACCATGTCAAGGTTTGCAAAAGCTGTCTCAAGCGGAGGCAAATTAGCAAATAGTGAACGCCCGGGAAACAATACCTCAATACTTCTTTGCAAGCCAGCCCACATAGGGAAATTAGGAGCTTCCGAACAAGAAATACCTTCAGGGTCAGGCGGCACCAACTTCCACAGAGAACTACCCCTAAGATTCGATCGGGTCAAGATGACGTCCCACATGCGCGACTCTTTGGGATAACTAAGGAACCTCGCTACCCTTTCTTTAGCTTCCTTAGAATGTTGAGACTCAAACTTGATACCGTTACCGGCTGCAAAAAGAAAAGAAAATTCACGAGTTAGTGAAACTAATCAAATATGAGGCATACACATTTCAAATAATAAGAAAAGACACTCACTCGGACTATCCCAGGTACGCTGACTGGCGACCAAGAGGCAACCCTAGTGAGTCAAAATGAACAAAGAAATATCGTTTCTTCCAATTCTTATCAGGGTCGGTCAGCTTCGGTATCAAAGATGGCTTCATCCTACTACTTAATCGAAACCAACAACTACCTTGATACAATTCTACCAACGCATATGCGGTAAGGACTTCATCAATGGAGAAATCAATATCATGCATCTCACTAAAAAGCTTTATAGCCATTAAAACTAGCCAAGCAGTTGGTGTCAATTGACCGGGAGATATGACATGACGACTACATACATCCCTCACTAATCTAGGGAGGGGAAACCTAAACCGCGATCTAAAAGAAAGCTCATACAAACACACATAACCGGGCAGATCCCAATCAGCCTGCATCATTGGATCCGGGGCATACAGAATAATGGAATCTGGAATATTGCAATCCACACGAAGTTTTCTCAAATGTTTCGCATTGAGTATAGAGGCCGGATTACAACTGTCATCCCCTTGAACCATGTTGGTAGCGTGAGCACCATTAATCTAACCCTCCAAAACACCCTGACTACCCTCTACAATCGTAACGGTTTCCAAGTCATCCTGATTCTCTAAAGCACCTCGAGGGATGCCACAAGGGATATTACTCTCATCATCACTACTACTACCACTACAAGACCCAACCTCCCTACTCAACGACCTGGCCGAACCACCCCAACAACAAGAAGACATGGCGATAAGAGCACATAGAAAAATAACACTATCTAAGTAGAAGCAGACAATATAAATAGAGACATCCTAACAATATGCATATTCTAAAGAAAAATGAGCCAGACCGATCAACCAAGTAGCAAATAAAGCATAATCAAAGATATCATCCCGTCATGCACTAGCCGCTAAGTATCTAACTGAAATGGAGTAGTCAGACAGACAAGGAAGACACCACGCAAGAGAATCAACAATATCATCTCAATATATGAGCCCGACTCATTCAACATATCAAGAAGTAAAGCAACAACAAAAAACTAAAGAACAAAAACAAGAAAATTCAAAGATTTTACTATCAACGAAGATCTACTGCAAGCATGCAACAATGTGAATCAAAAATTACTACAGCTTGTTCTACCCTTATTTCACACGAAGAATGCGAAGAACGATAAACGAAAATGGAGGAGGAGAGAAAACTAACCCTTGAAGATCAAAGAACTTCCTTATTCACTCTTCAAAACCTTGCTCTCCTCCACTTTAAAATTCTCTTACTACAAATTTACTAGAATGTGAATTGAGATGAGAGCAAAGTAACTTTCCTGATTTTATATGTAAAGGTAAAAGCTGAACATTTATTGCTCAAACATAAAATATACCAAGGTAAAGAGATTCTTAACTATTACGGCCTGCTCTTCGGCAAAAGCTTGGTATGCAAAAAGAGCTACTTATATGCTTTAAAGTGACAACAGCCCGATGAAAATACCTTCTCCATGTTAATCTTCAAATACTTATGTACAATCAGGCTCGGCAGATAAAAATGTGACTGAGATATAGCAGGTTGCTACTTCTTTTATGAGCAAAAGGAAGAGCACATTTAATCTTGTCCAACCACTTATATGTAAGAAAAGTTACAACCATTAAAAAGGTTGTACTACCAAATTCAAAGCAGATCACTCCTACTGATCTAATTCATTAGACAGCCTGCAGTCAATTCAACATCTCAAATAGCCCATAGCATTGGACGAAAAAGTCACACAATTCAATTACTGATTCTTTTCCGAAAAAAATTGCTTATTTGCTATTAGTAGCCATACCAATTGGCCCACTGGGAAAACAAATGAAAGCATACATATATATAATACATATAAACATTACGTGTATATATATATATATATACATATATATATATATATATATTGTGTATATGAACAGAGATATGCACGTGAACATATAGTAATCAACTAAGCAAATTGAATTTGTTTACTTGCATTCATAACCATTAGTTTGATATTTATTCTATCAAAATACAGAAACCACACGAGCCGCCGACGTACCATCAGAAAGGGGTTGTCGTCGCCTCCCAGGGACTAGAATATGCAGCTTCTCCCCTCAAGTTATTCACCATCGTGGCTCGATGCAAACCCAGCAGAAATAAAATTAATTTGCGAGAGGAACCTGATATGCCCATTAGTCATCGCACACTTCGAAGTAGTAACAGAGGCGTCGCACTATCTCTCCCTCTTTCATTTTTGTCGTTAAAATCGACGAATCAAACGACCCGACCCAATTAGGAGCAATCAGCAAATCAATCATGCTAGTTGAAGCTCTCCGACCTCTCAAGTCCCATAACGACGTAGTAGACATAGGAGATGGCTGAATCTACACAAATGAGTTTCTTCAAGTCAGCCCGTCAAGCAAACAGAAATAAAAATCTAAGACAAGAGTTAAAACCCATGCTACCTTGTTAGCCAGATCCAGAAACACTAGTCGCTCCTACTCGTCGAAGCTCGAAAAATCCGGCTGAGGTCATCACCTAAATGGTGATATCAGCCAGACGATCCAGACCAGCCCGGTCGAGCGGAGACACCATACCAACATAAATTTGCAATTGTTCAAATAAAAGTCGGGCTGATGTCATATTCTAAATTAGTGACGTCAGCCAGATCAGCCTGATAACCAAGCGTGGTAAAATCTGAAGAGATTTGCACCTTTACAATTAGAAGCCATCGTATTTGTTAAGATTCGAAATCCGGCTGACGTCACCATCCGCTAACCAGGCCGACAGAGCGGATGTACCATACCAACATAAAATGCTACTTGTTCAAATAAAGACCCGACTGATGTCATCAATCCAATTGATGACATCAGCCAGATCAGCCTGATAATCGAAAGCAGCATGCAAATGGGGTGAAAATCGATTCTTCCGGCTTTGCATTTAACTTTATGGCATGTGAGTCCATTGGGCCCTTCAACAAATCAGCCCACCTCCACATAAAAATATATATTCTTTGGGCCAATCTTTTATTGACGATATGGCTTCATGAAGCCAGTGTTTTGCTAACCAATTCCATAAACTAAATATATTACAATGTATAAAAAGCAAGTTAAACTATACGTGACTACTACTAGTTGATAATTCTATATTTCTTTTATAATTTCTTCGACTAACGCAACGACTATGCGTTCCCTACGAGCCCGATTTATTCGATTACATTAACTCTCTATTTAGAATACTTCTAACTAGAGAGTGGGGGACAACCTGTAGTGGGTAAATTTTGTACTTTCATTTTAAGTTCATTGGACTCAACTTGTCAGCCTGACGAGTTAGGCGAGACAGATGAGCTGGCCTAATAAATAGTATAATAGGTCTAAAATCATTCCTCAAGCAGTCAAACTTAAAACTATTAAGGGTCCAACAAAGCAGCCCGACTGACATGGTCGAAGTATATCCTACCTAGTCAGCCTGACTGACGTGGTCAAAATATATCTTGGTTGTTCCACGAAATAGGGGCGAAGGAGAGTGGTAGAACGGATGGATAAGGCCGACGTACCAAATCCTAGTGGGTTGGGCGGTACCACTAAACCCTAAGGTGTTGGTCATTTTTATATATATGGTTGACTGCTAAAGCGGTTCCTGAGCTCAACTCAACCCCACCCTGTCAAGGAACCCGTCGAGGTGTTGCTCTTGTTGTTTCACTTCCTCTACCATATGAGCTACCCTCGCTAATGAGAGCCAGAGCCTGCAGGAACTTTCGTACGATCTATGGAATAGAACCTGTTGTTGCTTGTTTACGAGCTCTTTAAAGGGTCTCTTTGCTCTTATCCTCACGGGGTAACGGGCCTCTACAGGCCTAAAATGGCCTTTCTTACAGGTCTTCTTTTCGTGAAAAAATACCAAGGAGGCTTTCTTCAAACAACAAAGGGCGCTGGGTCAACTATTCAATCAAACGACTAGGGACATTGACTGATACTCGCACTATCTCACGATCTCTCTCATCTTCTTTTCTACTCTCCGCCGCCTTACCTTCTCGCTCTCATCGACCTGACATAAAAACATTAGCTACCTCTGCTGTCGCGCTGGCACCAAATCACGCACTTGTCACCGTTTCCACCCTCCGGACGCTCCCGGCTACCCGGATCTACCATTATTTTCAACTATCGCTTTTTACTCGCTTTCTTTAATAATTCTCTCATTCCACCGTTACTTACTTGAGCGTCAGAGGCTCTTCGGTCGACAACCCCCCGCCGATGCTCACCCAAGGGCTCTCACGTTCTGTTCGTGTTGTGTTGACAGGTTGCTAGTACCCGTTCAACCGACGTGCCTGACGTCACCGTCAATTGTAGATTCAGCCTCTACAGTAATGAAATGTAATCATTGACATGAAGAAAAGCAATGTTTCACAAATATTATTTTTCTTCACGACAATATTTATTTTTGTTCACGAAAACGTGTGCTTTTAGTTATTTGATTAAAAAAATATTGTCGTAATTAAAGTAAACATTGATATGAAGAATGGTAATGTTCCACAAATATTACTTTTCTTCACGATGAATGTTACTTTTATTTACGAGAAAATGTACTTTTAGTTATTTAGTCGAGTGATTATTGTCATAATGAAATCTAATCATTGACATGAATAAAGGTAATGTTTCAAAAATATTACATTTCTTCACGACAATGTTTATTTTTTTCACGAGAACTTGTACTTTTAGTAACTTGATCATGTAATTATTGTCGTTAGAAAATGTAAGTATTGCTATAATACTTTTTTTCAAAGAAATGTCTACATTTGTTAATGACAAGTTATACTACTCTGATTTTACGGCGCATGCACCTGCACCTCCGGTTTTAGCTCTGATTTTACGACTCCACCTTCGGTTCCGCCTTCGCTCCGATTATCAATATAAAGATAATCGTAGTGGCAACAATTTAGATTCTTCAGCTCGCTTTGAGGCCTTCAGCTCCCCTCGCTCGAATCTTGACCAAAGAAGAAGCGCAAACAAAAAAATGAAGAGGCAAACAAAAAACGAGGAGGCAAACAATAATTATTTTTCATTACGACAATAATTACTTTACCAAATAACTAAAAATACAAGTTGTCGTGAACAAAATTAACAATCATTGTGAACAAAAGTAATATTTTTGAAACATTACATTTTTTCATGTCAATAATTACTTTTCATTACAATAATAATTAATTTACTAAATAACTAAAATTACACATTCTCGTAAACAAAAATAAACATTGTCGCGATGAAAATAATATTTTCGAAACATTACCTTTCTTCATATCAATGATTACTTTTCATCACGACAATAATTACTTGATCAAATAACTAAAAGTACAAGTTGCCGCGAATAAAAGTAATAATCACCGTGAGAAGTAAT